>VXBN01008153.1:1210014-1231399 GCA_013397395.1 Sinosuthora webbiana | reverse complement strand
AAAAAAAAAAAAAAAAAAAAAAAAAAAAAAAAAAAAAAAAAAAAAAAAGCATTTGCCAACATGTGAAGTGGGCTTTAAGCTAAAGTTTCTGGGGAAAAGGAAGCTCAAACCATCCCACTTCACCAATTTCCAATTTGATTTCAGGGACAGCAAGAGATGCCCAGGCACTAGAAAGGGATCACAGGTCAGCAGCAGAACACCTGAAGAACATTACAAAGGAATTACAGCCCCTCCAGCCAGCAAGTCAGCTCTATCAGGGCCCAACTTAAATATGAATACACATGGGATGGGGAATAAACAGGAGGAGTAGGAAGAGATTCTTCCCTGTGAGGGTGGTGGGGCCAGGTTGCCCAGAGAAGCTGTGGATGTCCTGTCCCTGGGAGTGTCCAAGGCCAGGTTGGATGAAGGTCTGAGCAACCTGGTCCAGGTGTTGGTATGAGATGATTTTTAAGGTTCCTTCCAACCCAAACCATTCTATGATTCTATGACTTAAGTAAATAGCACATGTACTACAAAATATATTGCAGTTTCTTAAGACCTAGGCTACACAGTCAGTTCTTTTCACTTTCTTTCCTACTCTGTTGACTTTTCAGAGAGAAGTGAACACTCAAACATTATAACTGAAGCAGACAAGCATATCATTACTGCCATGTCAGTTCAATATGTGAATAGAACAATTTTGTCTGGGTAATTTTGATAATAATAGTTATTAAAACAGTCCAGAAATAAAGTGAATCTCCCCAATTAAGCAGGTACACAGGCTAAAACAATTGTGATGTTTCAAAGCTATTTAAGGGTGGACTATAATTCTTTTGAATAAATGGACTGGAAATAATTTTCCTATCCGTACATATGAGAAGAATCTGATAAAAACAGTTTTTACCAAAAAAATATTTAAACTTGATAGTCAACAAAGTTGAAAGAGCTAAGAGGGCACATTAAACGCAAAAGGTAAGAATGTGTAACAAAGTATTATAGAAATGTTCTGGTTATGAAAAGGAAAAAAAAATAAGCACACTTATAAGGCAAACTCTATTTGTAGTAGCATTTCACTAAGTAAGATAAAATCTGTTTAACCAATAACAAGAAAGAACAGTGTTCTTTCATTGGAATATTATTAGAAAACACAAGGAATTCAATTCATGTATGTCATCTATAAGTGGACTTTAAGATTTGATTTTGTCTCTTAATTCTTACATTATATTTAAATTTATTTTATAAATATTATTTTTGTTATTCTTACCATGTAGGCAAGAATGTTATGTTAATAAACTTTGAACATAGCAATGAATTATACTTTTTGTCCTGAAAAATTGTCCATTACTGCAGGTGTTTTGAATATGAATCAGTTTACTGTCATTGAACCAGACATCATTACTGTTTCTCTGTTTCTTATAATAATAAAATTAGCATTTCATAAGCAGTCTACATAATGTGGCATTTGCACAGTCCAAAATGTGTGGGAGAGAGGCAGCATTCCAGGGGTGAAATGGGATGGGAATGAGGAATGATTGTCTCTGCACATCTGCCAAAGCAGGCTCTTCTTCCCAAAAAATGCTTTGAGGGGAAAAAAAAAAAACAAAACCAACATAAACAATAAAATATCTGCTGATCAAACAGCTAAGATTGAAAGAAGTTGCACATAATAGAGAGAGCAAGGATACTTTCATTACAAGTTCTACATTTCACAAAAAAACGGCTATAATCACAGAAAAAGGAATGCAGATTGACAAAAACCTGTAAATAGATGTTTTCCATGCTCAATCCCTAGCCCACCTGAGAATCTGAAAGTCTGCCAAAAAAAAAAAAAAAAAGCACATTAGGAAATAAATACAGTGTGTTTCTAAATAGTATTTTTTTTTTTTTGCATAAAAATACAAACTTCTTTTCCAAAAATTTGGGATAAACATGACCAAGAGGGATTTTCAGAAAGGAAAATGAAATGTGAAATAGTTGGTTTTTGCATTTTATAGGTGAGTTGTTCTGATTTTCTGTCTTAGGTAGCTAAAAAAAAAGCAGGAGAAAAAGCATGAAATATTTTGCTTCTCTAAAGCACAAGACTTTTCACAGAAAATTGCATGTATTTTGTCTGGGCTCTATAATTTTTAGTTTTTTATGATCAAAAAATAAAATTACTCTTCTTAATAAGCCCCTACCAAAACACTACACATAATCCATAATTAATAGTCTAGAAGCACTGGTAACCACTGTGTGGGAAGAAAATATCAGATGAACAACTTTTCAAACAATTAATTAAAAAGTCCATGCAGAAGATCAGAGTATAACAAAGATGTGATAGAGAATTACGCTGAAATTTACATCCATATGTTTCCTCTGCCCCCACTCTGCCATCCCACAGTGACTCAAAAATTTACTGCAACATTTTGGCAACAAAATCTGGGTGATTTTGAGTTCTGGGGTATTTAAAATGTCTGATAGACAATATTTGTTTTTCTGATGCAGAGGACAAACCCCTGGGAAGGGGAGGGGGAAATGGCAGCAGAAACAGCTCCATCTGTGAGCAAAGGGTCCTGGAGTGGTGGCTTAGCGCTGCAGAAAGATGGTGATCATTGCCCAGGTACAAAAAAAGACTTTTGGACTGCCCACTACAGGAGGAAAATTAAGTTGGCAACCTTTGCTGCAAGTTCCATCTTTTCCCAGCAAAGCATTGCTCAAAATAGCCAAAAAATATGTGAGACAGAAGGTGCAGAGGGTGTGTTTACTGCTCCCAAATAATGGCCCTAGTTAACTTTTCCCTCCATTTCAAAGATAGAATTTGCATTTCAATAATTTTTATCTTCTTTCTCTAACAGTATTTTCCATCCATGGTAACAAGAAGTTTAAGGTTCATATCCATTTTGAACATACATTGGACATTAACAATGCCAGAGACTTTATTAAGAATTGCTAATAAAACATTGTTAGTGTTTGTAAGTAGTTTCAAATATTGTGAAGATTGTCTTTAAATTCATAGAAAGCATTTCTTAAGTTTTTAAGCTTCATCTTATAATTTCTATGACCTTCCAAATGAGATTGTAGCTTACTTCAGACTCAAAATTCAAACTTGTATTTTCCATCTTCTTTACCTGATATAACTAAAAGGCCTTTTTTACCTTCATTACCTGATATAACTAAAATGTAAAACAGAAAAAAAGAAAAAAAATGAAGAAAGAAAGGAATGTTTTTGGGGTCTTTAAAGGGTTTCACTGAAAAAAGAACGTTCTTATAATTATTTCATCTCCTAACATACACTGTCAATTTCAGTACTTTTCTTTCAGTCCATGAGTCAGTGCACAATGAATAAAAGCTATAAACAGGCATCATCTCACCACCTATATTTTAAAATGCTTTTTAAATCACTACAAGAATTGTATAATATCTGTTGTTTGAGAACTTCCACAGCCTCTCCCCTACTTTTAATCCATCATTTAGAAGTGACAATATCACACCTGGTCTCAAGGGTCTTCACTAGTTTCTATCACCTTTCTAGGTACAGTTCAAGACACTAATTTTGCAGTTCAAATATCTCTTTTTTCTGTGGACTATTGCTAAGTCTAAAGCTTCATTTCTTCTGCAGTAGTAAAGATGTACTGAAATCCATAAGCCAAGGTGCACTTTATTTCAACAAGAAGAAGCCAATAGAATACTGGTAATCTTTAGTAAGGCATCCTCAGGGCATAATAAACTTTCTTCTTTGATCTCAATCTATGGACATTTTGACTAGTAAAGTGTCCATGAAAGTGGATAAGTACTTTCTCTCACAGACTTTTGAATGAGGCCATTTAAGAAGACATTGAAAATCTAAACTTACTGCATATCTTTGTGTCCTGCTGTTTAAATGGTAAAGAGAAAACTGTATTTCTGAGTCAAAATGAGAAAAATGAAAGCAGAAGTCACATAGATCCTCCTAAGAATACTGCATTCAGAAAACAGAGCATAAATTTCTTCCTTTTTCTTTGCAGCAAAACCCCAGAAAATACAACAAAATAGAATGACTATGTAGAGATGGTAAAAAACTTGCACTAAAAGCTAAGGGGAGGAGTATTGTAGGGGCAATTCAAATTATGAAACAATGCATGTATCTGGATTTAGCTATCTGAATAAGCAACAGAGTAGAAAATACCTGTTAAAATACCTTCTAAACAGAGACAGCTAAGTGACATTTACAGAGTGTGCAACATTTCAGTTTACACCATTGAAAATTCTCTCTCCTGCAAATGTTTCTGTTCTCCAGATTTAAACTTCACTTTCTGAGGGTAATTTTTTCTCCCTTTATCTACACTGTAAAAGACAGGAGCTGAAAAGGAAAAGATGTAATTAAGATTTAGTGTTCTTGTAAAAGATGACATAGAGCATTCTGGAAGAAGCAGAAAGATCAGGAGAAACAGATTCATGGAAGTGGAAAGGGTGGAGAAGTTGAGTTTGGTGACAGAGCCATAACGTGAATGGAACAAAAAAACAACGTGTAGGAAAGGGAAGAAGGTGGGAAGGAGAAACAGAGGAACTGAAATGAATGTTTCTGTGGTAAGCAGAAGGTAGAATCTCTGAATGAGGAGAAAGGAGATGCTTTGTTTAAATAGCAGACGTGAGGCAGAGAAAACTGTGTAGAATCAAAACTATCAACAAAGGGAAGAGGGAATGAGTGGGGTAGGGAGATGGGGAAGTGGGGTGGGGGGGGGAATGAGGGAATCACAGATTTACAAAGGCAGAAAAATATTGTAACAAAAACAACGAGCAAGCGAAAAGTGGGTAAGACAGAAATTCTGTATGTTCATTTTCATACCCAAATCTTACTGAGCTGAATGCATACTACTCCAAACAGAGTTTACTGCCATTATCATTATCTCAGAGATTATTGGCTCCATGGAAACTTGAAGGGTCTCTTGTCTTCCATGTGCAAACAGGAGACCTTGCAGGCTGGAATTAGGCAAAGCAGCTCACCTGCAGCCTTGAGAGCTGCAAGGCAACACAGCAGAAGGGGCCTTGAGGCAAAGTTTATGGTTTATGTGTATTCCCTTTGATGTGTCTTTTCAGGAAAGTAATAGCCTGCTAAATAGGCCACTTCTAACAGGTTTATTTCTATAAAACAAATATATTGACTTTATTGACCACACTATCCCAACCACTTTATAAATGATGTAGGCATGTAAAGCTGTAAACCTGTGCTAAGTGGTCAGGTTTATATCTTCTCATTTACACCAGACAGGTAGCTCAAGACAGATGGGGTAAAATGGGAAATTTCTTTTTTTGGTGTATGTACTCCTCTACCCTAACACCTCTTCAAGTGTCTGCTCAGCTCTGATTTAATATAGACACTGCTATGTGCTGAGAAAACAAGTCAAACATGGATGGTTACTTTGGGGGCTGTTTATACAAAAGCTCTGGTCCATATCTGCCCTGCTCTAAGATGTTAAATGGAAACATGGGAAAAAACAAACAAAAACAAAAACAAACAAACAAACAAACAACAGACAAGAACAATGAAACTGGTAACTGATTCCTTATCTTCCACAAATGAATTTGTGGGGATGAAGGCGAACCAGGAGGTTAACAGTTCCCAGCCAATAAATACTAATTGGCTTTGGAAAGGAGAAAGTTTCAGCCACCTAAGCTGAGAACAATAATGATGGTGACAGCATTGGGGAGCAGGGAATTTCCATTCCCAGAGCTTGCCATGGTAAAGATCCTGAGCCTTTGAGAGATGTCAATGTGTGGAAGTTTGGGCAGACCAAAGGACAGCAGTTAATTGCCCCTTTCCTGTGTCTGTGGCATAAATGACATATGGAACAGAGAATCACATTCTTGTCAGTATATATTAAATATAGGACATGAAAGCATGTTGCAAGATAGTATTTGTTTTTTACCTGGTGTTCCCATCCTCCTTCACGAATACATTAAAAATGTTAAATCTCTTTGCAATACATCTCTGTTATTATTAGTTCTAAGTTCCCCCGTCATATCTATATTTGTACAAAATTATCAGAGAACAGATGAAAAACAACAGAGAAGACCTGATGTCTTCATTATGACAATTTTAAAACTCTGTAGAATACAGCAGATTGTTGTTTTTATATATATACTTGTAATAAAATACATTTTACCACAGCAGTATGCAGAAGCCTTTTCCGTCACATCAGGGAACATGTTTGCTGCACCAAGATTAGTTATTTGATACTGACCTCAACCAGTTTGATGTCAAGCCTCTTTGATCCATGCAAGTCCTGTTTACAGAAGTGCCCAGAAGAAACAAAAAATGCTTCAAAAGTAATTTGAGACTAATTTTCCTTAAAAAGCAAAATAAAAGAGATTAAAAAGGGCAACTTTGGTCTGAAAGGTAATTATTCACCAAGGTCTCTGAGAGTGAAACAAGTTTCATCTACATTAATAGCCTGCATGCAGCAGTGGGCAAAGGGTACAGGGAGAGATTTTACTGCTGTTATTTGTTAATGCATAAACTATGAAATTTGACTTGAGAGAAATTTAGGATGTCTCATTTCCAGTGGCTTCTATAAAAACCTTGAAAAAACTGATGGAATATTAATGATAACCCACGATTGCAATCTTTCAGGAAGATGTAGTGTGACCACAACTGGCAAATGTCTCAGAGGGGGTCATTGTAGCTTCAAGCTAAGAAAGAGTGAACAAAACACTTCAATAATAATATCCCCCAAATACCTTTACTGCAATCTCCCAGTGTTCTGTTTTGTATCATCACATCCATCTGGCAATAAAAAAAATGGCCAGGTGTTACAGGAAATAGCTGGCATGCAGTTACCTTGAATAATATATGATGTTAAATAGGGTAAACAAGAAGAAGAAAATTATAAAATGAGAAAGAAAACATCACATAGGCTTAAGAAAGTATGACTTTTTTTTCTGGAAAGACTTGAGGTATTAAGGAGAAAAAATAAACCAGAAAAACATCTTGAGATGGTTCTGGGGAGACTTTTGAAACCTTGATACTCATTGAAACCTTTCAGTACTTGGATTAGGGCTTACAAAACAGAGGGACTTTTTACATAGGAAGATAGTGATATGACAGGGGGAAACAGATTTAATTGAGAAAACAAACAAACAAACAAGTTTAGATTAGATGCTAGAAAGAAATCCTTTCCTGTGAGGGTGGTGAGGCTCTGGCACAGGTTACCCAGAGAAGATGTGGCTGCCCCAACCCTGGAAGTGTTCAAGGCCAGGTTGGATGGAGCTCTGAGTAACCTGGTCTAGTGAAGGTGCCTCTGCCGATGGCAGGGAAGTTGGAACGGGATTGTGTTTAAGGTCCAATGCTACCCAGACAGTTTTGTGATTTTATGAACTTGAAAAATACTCTAAAGACATGTTAACATAAAATAAATAGCTTGTACTGGACAAAGGTGCTTGTATTCGTTTAAATGAACACTTTTTCATGAGGATTATTTACTTTTCTTCTAAACCTTTATACTTTTTTTTCTTACTCTTTTATTTTTCCAACAAACCAAAACAGGAAAAATCAGGACCAGATTTCACAACTGAAAGAAATAATGTAGGTTTCAAGAAAGGTTTGTCAGATTAATGTATCACAAAAAAATTAAACCTTATATTATCATTGTCATACACAGCAAATGCTGAACAAATGGGGGTTTTGAAAGGTAGTACTGCATTATTTATGTATCCTTGGCTGCTCATTAGTTATTGTTTTGACCCTTCTATCTTCTTTACTTGTTGCTGTCATGAAAATTCTCCCTGCCAATATTTTTTTTTCTGTTTTTAATATTAGTGTTTCTGCATTGATGGATTCATGCTGTTGATAAATCATTTTAGTAAGACATCTGGCTGAAAATAAAGGAAAATATTTTACACAGGTGAAAATACACTGAACACAAAGCATTCAGCTTGAGAAAATGTTTGGAAACTAGTAATTTTTGAACAAAGGAAGGGATTGTGTAAAAAGCAGTTCCACCACTACTACAGGAGCTCAGAACTTTTAGAGAGTGGCTTATAACAGATCTCAGAAGTGTGAGTGTAGACCTGTGCCAATGGGTTCCTCATGAGTCAGTCCCAAGCCCCAGAAGTGCACTAGAGAGGCAAAGTGCTGACTTGTTCCCTCCCATATAAAGTTGATGTAGCCATGATGAACAGTAGTGAAAACAGGTTGTTGCCAGCCTGCTCTTAGATCAGTTGGAATCTGTGCCCACTGACATCATCTTGGAGGTCTCCTGATCATTACACCGATCATTACCTGGAGGTAATCTGTTTGGTGTAGAGAGAGCAGCTCTGTTGGGAAGAACCTGGCAGCTTTCATGGATGACAGGTTGACAATGAGCCAGCAGCATGTCCTTGTGGCCAGGAGGTCCAATGGGACTCTGGGGTGGATCAGGAAGAGTGTGGTCAGCAGATCTAGGAAGGTGATTCTGCTCCTCAGCCCTAGAGAGGCTACATCTGGTGTTCTATGTCCAGTTCTGGGCTCCTCAATACCAGGAACACAAGGAGATACTGGAAAGGATCCAGCAGAGGCCCCAGAGGTGATGAAGAGTCTGGAGCACCTGTCTCATGAGCAGAGACTGCTGCTGGAGCTGAGCATGTTCAGTCTGGAGAAGAGAAGGCTGAGAGGGGATCTCATCAATACACACGAACATCTCCAAGGTGGGTGCCAACAGGTTGGTGCCAGACTCCTTTCAGTGCTGACTAGCGAGAGGATGAGGAGCAATGGCCTTAAACTAAATCACAAGAAATTCCACCTCAACATGAGGAAGAACTTCTTTGTATTAAGGGTGGCAGAGCACTGGAAGAGCTTCCTGGAGAGGTCCTGAATTCCCCTCTCTGGGGACCTTCCAAGTCCACCTGGACAGGTCTCTGTTCCCCTGCTCTGGCTGACCCTGCCTTGGCAGGGGAGTTGGACTGCATGATCTTCAGTGGTGCTCTGCAACCAAACCGTTCTGTGATTCTGGGGTTCTAGGGAATGGAGATGTTCTTGGTCCCTGTTTCAGCACAAGCATTATCTGGGATTCTTCATGCTGTATGCATACAGGTGCTTAAGTTTCCATAGCAGCCAAACCATTTCACTTCCTGACTGAGTGGGTGTAGGCCAGAATATTCACTGAAGAATCCTTTTAATTTTCAGTAGTTTTCAATCTTCTCTTTCTTTTCAGGAATATTCATTATCTCAAAATTCTTATGCAGATTCCTATCAAAGTTGATCTTTCAGTGAAAAACACCTTGAGCTTCTATCAGCTGAAATTAATTCACATAATATCTGTGCAGCTGTAATAAAAATAATTGAAACCTAAATGGATGATAAAAAAAGACTTATTAAAAGTTCAAAGTTAGTTTTGGTATAACCCAAAGATTTACGGCATAAGATTATGTACTATGGTAATATGAGTTTCTGAAATATATATTTGATAGAGTTGTGTTTTGTGTTTGGTAGGCATTAATGATTACATATAGTTGATTAAATAGCATGTCATAGATCTAGTCTGCTTTTTCATTACATGAGAATTCCATTTTAAAGTGCAATAACCTAAAGGTCAGCCACAGAGAATAGCTATGTTAGTAGCAATTGCACCAAATTATTAATTCAAATTTACTACAGCTTTTAGAGTCTGTTTTAATGTGAAGCATAGTGCTCAGGAACTAATAACACTAATTGAATTATGGTTCTGAAGTAATTAGAATTTCAGGATAAACAACATTATTTTGTATATGTATGACTGTGGTGCTGGAGCCTGTAAGCTCTACTTCATTAATTAATAAAGAACCATATGTTCTGGGTTTAGTGGTGCTGGAGGCTGAAGTATTTTGTTTATCATGGGATAAATCTCTTATAATGGTTTACATCTGAAAGCTGATGAAGAATATGCATCACTTTTGCAATTCCTTCGTCTGCAAGACATTTTTAATTATAATTTCACATCAGCCTTTGTGTATAATGTCTAATACAAAATGTAAATGGAAAGTAGATTAAAATATTTTAGCAAACCAAATCGTTCAGCAGTATTTGGGGTGGTTCTTGAGTTAACTTAAAATGTGGAGGTCAAATCATCGGTCAATTTCAGTTGATTTTCCATCTATAAGATCTACAAGATTCTACACTTTGTAGAATCTATAAGGTTCTACACTTTGTGTTTTGGGCAAACTGTACCTGGAGAGGAATCACATAAAATTAATGACTAATATATTTCCCCTCTTCAAATCATTTTTATTATCACTTTAATCTATGTCTGAATCTGTGTGTCAGAATTTGACTGAAAGCTAATACATTGTCTCTTAGTTGTTTGGATTATTTTAAATATTCCAATAAATCTTGCCCTGATACACACACACACACACACAGAGAGAGAGAGGTTTACTCATCTTTATTACTACAAAAGTTGAAAAAAATAATAAACATTTTTCCAAATCCTTTAAGTAGACTGGTGCTAACCTCCCAAGTGTGTCAGAACATGTAATTCTATCCTTCTCAGTGAAGTAACAGTTGAAAAAAAGGACATCAATCATCTAGAAAAGGATAACTTCAAAAGAAAGCCAAGAATCCTGCAGCTACCCTGAGTCTCCAGACAGAAGACATCTTCCCTGATTGTTCCTTCCTTTGGCTGGCTATATCTTCACTATCCTTGGACATCTTGCCTGTCATCTCTGCTTGGGAACCTTCTGGCCCCTCACCTTCTCAGTAACCTTTTTCCAAATTACATTATAGTCTCAGATGATCTGTATCCCCCATCTGATCACAGCTAAAAATCTGAAGCATTTTAGATTCATATGGATGTCTGTATCCAGCTGCTTGAGCTGTTGTTTCATGTAGGAACACACAGTGTTTGTTTGGAAAGTGATTGTGTGGCTTCCATGTTCTATTTTTATCTGTTATTAAATGCATATATATTATGGGGTATCGCAATACTCAGTGACCTCATTGGTTGCAGTATTCTGATATAATCTTAATCTAATAATGGCTATATTCATGGTCACCATAACTTTTATCACATTGTTTTTTTCCTGAAACCACTGCATATTTGTGAGCAGAAGGATTATTTAGTAAAGTAAGCACTTCAAATTTCAATGACATAAAAACTTTCATACTTTTCTAAACTACTGGTTTTTTTTGTTATTTTTCAGGGTTTGGGGTTTTTTTGTGGGCTATTTTTTTTGTTTGGTTGGTTTGTTTGGTTTGTTCTACTTGTTTGTTTTTCGGGGTTTGTTTGTTTGTTGGCGTTTGTTTGTGTGTATTTTTTTGGTTTGCTTTTTTTCCCTGTGGATTTAGTAGATATTAGAAACATTGGGCCTGAGCAATGAGCTTTCTTTGCAATGATGACCAAACTTGTGTACTTTCAAAATAATATCTGAAATAACATGTATTTTCATGTTAACTGAGCAGGATATGTTAAAAAAAAGTATGAATCTCCCCTTTCTTTGTATGTGTAGACTCTTATCCATACATTTCTTACCACTAGTGATTCTTTCCTTGTAACTTTTGAAATAATGATATTTACATAAAGCATTCACCACAGACCTGAAATTATCTTGAGATCCTTTCCTGCTTCAATTCAAATGTTGGTCTGGTACCCGCAGACTCTCGTGTGTGTGTGTTCCCATCTACTGCAGTAATTCCACTCCAGCTGTGTACTAATGCATGTAGTTTGTTTTCATCAGTTGCAGATTAAAATGGAGATCTTCAGAATGGCCTTTCACATGAACTTCACAATATTGACAGAAGATGAGCATGACTGTAAAGAGTGTTATGCAATAAGAGCTTTTTATCAAAAAATGTATCCGTGAAACATTTGGAAAACTACTCTAATAACCCTCATTAAAATTTGGAATTTAAGAAGGCTTTCAGTAATAAACATTCCAGGTGTAAAATATGAGTAGACTTTCACCATTCCCTTTATTTAGTGAAATTAAAAAAAAAAAAAAAGTAGACACTGAGATTTTTGCAAGTATTCAATAATGTTTAGGAATATGCTGTTCACTGAGGGTGGTAGTTATTCTGAATACTAACATAACATTCAGCTGAATCACTGTGACCGCCAGCTATACTGGAAGTTGTTTTGACCTGTCTATAATTGCTACGTGTGTTTGGACAGATTATGTTCCTCATATTCTATTGTCTGAACTCTCTGTTTGTTCATATGGAATAATTATATTCATAGTAGTGATACTTATGAATTATTTATTTCTTCACATGGAGAGAAACTTCATGTTCATAAGATGTTGCAGGTGTACTTTTTACTTTGGAGTTAATGAAGTAGGTGGCACGCAAATTTAAACCCAGCTCGGAGCCCCAAGAAACATCTTTACACAGCTCCTGTTTCTACATTGGGATAATGGGTTATCCTTCAGAAGTCCTGCTGTAGCCTAGGGCACATGTAGGACAGTAACATTCATTACAGTTCTCATAGTAAAGGGGGAGAGTTGTGCTCCCCCTTTTCAAAATTTGTTTTCTTCCTTTAGTCTCTTGAATAATAATTAAAAAAACAAACAAACAAACAAAAAAACCCTATCTCTCAAGTCCTATATCCAAACCCAAAAACATAATGAGACCTACAGTTCTAATAAAACCATTAATCCAGGGCAACAGGACCTGTCACTGATCCTGAGGGCAGTGTCACATCTGGGAGGTTTCAACCATGCTGGCAGCCAGGATTTCTGACACTTTGTCACCTCTCCAGCCACTTTGCCTGCTCCCACATTCAAATGCCTTTCCAATCTGTTCATACTGCTGATGGATATAACTGCAACATCATGCCAATGAACTCATCCAGAGGGAATAGAAAACTAAGCAGACATTATAATAAAGTTCTCATTGTAATTGTGTTTTTTTCATAGCAATACCCAAGTATTTTATCACAGAGTTCACAGACTTCAGAAAATAATGTATTTTTCTCATAAAAAGGTATTCTATGGGGCTTGTCTTGTATGTAGAAAATCTAGTATCTTGAAATTGAAAGGGGACTTTTGAGAAGCCATGAGTTTGCATGTCATTGCCAAAAGTCCTTCTGAATAACAATGGATTATGGCCATTTATAAATTTAACAGGAGGTGCTCTCTTTGTTTGGGACTCCTAAAAACTGATATGCATTTAAAAAGCACATGGTCTAGGGAAATAAACCTGCATTCCATAACATTTAGATTCTCCAAAGGCAATTTTGCACAAGGACTTTGTTTCAAGCTAGCATCAAAAATTTTTAGACTTCGTCACAAGGTGTTGCTTGGATGTTTCATAAACTGTTGCACAAACCAGATCTTTAAAAGGATCATGTGAACGAATGTGTGACTAGTGTAAACATGCCTACATCCACAGTCATGAGATTCTTGTGCCTCCAAAAGTTGTGTTCTCCCACTTCATTGAGACGACATTAGCTTAGCACAATATCAGTCTAACCAGTCTCCTGACAGATTTTATGTGATTTTTTGCATCAAGGAATATAGAAAAATATCTGAAACATTTTTATTAGCTTTACTAGTGTCAGTTTCCAAAATTATGTTGTTAGAGATTCACACATTGATAATCAGCATGTATTTTCCTATTTATCTCAGGATTTGTTTTCTTGGTCCAAAAACCAAGAGGTGTAGGTGCTGAAGGGCACATACTGACTTGGTGGCATCCAACATCTAGTAACTACTTCTTAGCAGTGACACTGTGAGTAAAAGTGACATAACTAGTGAGACCAATCTTAATTTTCAGTGTGTTTTTCACTTTGAAAAAGCAGTCTGATGTATTTTTTAAATGGTTTAATCACACCCCCACCCCCACAGACAATTTCTTCACAGAAATACTTCAGAAGATATATAAAGATTTTTTTTTTTTTTTTAATGCAGAAAATTCTTTTCCCACTGTTATTTTCTAGATCTAATCATCAAAATTATCAGTAATAGACATTACTTTCAGCACCAGCATAAAGTCCTCAAGTTTTCACAAAAGTGCATGCACAAAACTGTGCTTAGTTAATATATTCTGGTCCAACTGAAATATGCTGAAACTTCATAGAATCATAGAATTTTAAAACTTAGAAGGGATCTTGTCTATTACCAACACTCCTGCCAGGGGCAGGAGCATCTCCCACTAGACCTGGTTGCTCAAGGCCTTATCCAACCTGGCCTTGAACGCTTCCAGGAATGGGTCATCCACACCCTCCCTTCTTAGTTATCTTGTCTTCTGCACCACGCAGAGGCAAAAAAGCAAAAACAAAGCAAAACAAACCAACCATACTTTCTGTACTCTGAGTCTGGTATGTCAAAAGATGAACCTGAAGCCTTGCCTGCTAATCCTTAATGTTGTCACATCCAACGCCTACTCAGAACTTTTAATTTCAAGTAGATTGATATAATTAAAATATTGTGAACAGAGGTTGTTCCAAACAGTTGCAGGCTGCTTGATAACGGTTCTTATTATTATTTGGCACTTACTATACTATCAGATATAAAATCTACATGATTTTTAACACCCAATTAAGCACTATTTAATTAGATGGTATTAGTCATAGTGGCCCCTGCTATAAATAAAAGTGAAGCAAGGGGTTTATGATAATAGGGTTCCAATTAAGCCTCAGCCACTGCTATTCCTTATGACTCACTGGACTCCCTGGGAGACACCCCAATACTCAGCTAGTCTAATCAAGTAGAATATGGTATATATGGTCTTATATGGCAATGAGAAGATTAAATATTGTCTTAGTGAATACAGGCTCTTTTGATGCTCAGTGATTCACTGAGGGCATGGCAAGACCAGACAGGCTTTCTATCTCACCGTAACGAGAAATGGTACAGGTGTTTGCCTACCATCTGACTTCTGACATTATTCCCTAGTAATAGTCATAACCTCATGAGGCATGAATGATGTGAAACCAAACAGATTTGCCCGAATTTAGACAAAGTATAAAAAAAAAAAAAAAAAAAAAAGTGAAAGAACAATAAAACTTAGCACCATCCAAAAATGAAAGACATGCAGGGAGCCATGAAACCATAGACAAAAATTTGCTTTCAAATAACTGGAAAGTCTGTTATGAAAGAAAAAAACTCATGAAGAAACACCAGAAATTTTCATCAGGACCGGTTGTGAAAAGACAAGGGAGAATGGCTTCACAATGACAAAGAAATATTTAAGCTCAAAAAGGGAAGGTGTTTTTATTTCCAAAAGCTTTTTAAATGTCCTTGCCTCTTTCTCTTAGAATATATTAACAATTTTTAAGAATCTAGTATTAACTTTGAATATTAGGCAACTTAAAAGTGTAGAACTTATCAGTAAGTTTAAGAAGTTTATATCTATAGAAGTGTCCAAATTTTAATATATGGTTTCCGCACACTGACTTTAAAACTTAATCTTTAACTTGCTGACTAGGATTTCATTTTAACATTTTGCCAGCTACTTGCCAAAGTACTGAGATGAATTATCAATTTTGCACTATCTACACTTCTGCAGGTCTACCAGCACAAAACTCCTCTGGAACTTTAGAAAGAGGAACACCTAAATCTTGTCAATTCCAGGATTAAATCCCGGGTTCTGATCATCCTCAAAATATAACAACATGGCAGGTATTTAGAAGGAGTCAATTTTTCCATGAAGGACTCATCATAATCTCTCTATATAATAACATGGTTCTTAAAATCATAGGAGTGACACTAAAGTGCAGAAAAAGTCCTTGGAGTAGCCACTACATCAGGAGTGAAAAATACTGTTGATGCAGCATGGATGAGAGGACCCTCTGGTTAAGATAACTTCTCGCAATTGTTGATGCAAGGGGTTTCTGCTTGATCAGGAATCCTTTTAAGACTTTTCTGAGCAAAAGCCTGAGTGAATACATCTAGGTGCAAGCAGGGCAGGCATGTATCACACTGGTTTCTATTCACTGAATTTAATTTTGGGGTTTTTTTCAGGTCATCCAAAGAACACAAGTGACAATCTCAATTACATATATTCAAGACATCTTTTAGACACTGTAATGAAAACTGTAGCCAAGGAAATAGTGTTTGGATCTAGATTTGAACTGGATCCAAAAAATGATATAAATTCAGACTAGAGCTACATGAATTCCTATGTAGGCACCCAATTTTTGAGTAGTATTTTATGAAAAAGTGTCAATGTTTCTGATACATACATTTCCACGCCTTCTGAGTAGTTGTTCCTACACACTTCTGTGGCATAAAACTGTGCCCAAAAGCTCATATCAAAGAATTAAACTACTACAGGTCCAATTTTCTCACATCGCGCTATCTGAAGATTTTATGCTTTACTAAGGAAGAATGATTATCTTGCATTTTACAAAAACATTTAAACTAGTGCTTGAAAAAAAAACCCAGAAAATAAAGTGAAGATCTAATTTTATAGATCTAAAATCCAAAAACATTGCTGAACTATCAGAATGACAAAGAGAAAAAACACTTTCTGACTACAATAGCCACCAAAATAATTTTTCAGTTCAATTACTGATAAACTTCTGAGGTGTTTAAACTAGTTTATGAGCTACAACTGATCAATCCATAGCAGTATCTCTACCCCACCTGTTATTTAAAGTGGTTTAACTGGCAAATAGATTAATGTATACAGCTGGGAACTTTGATTCTGGCAAAACTGCTGTTTCTCAGATATGGAAAGAAGAAAGTGAAATTAATATACTTCTACTTTATGGTTTTTACCCAAATCTTTTATTCTGAGAAATGAGAAAATCCATACTTGAAATAAAAACTTTTATTTGCTTTTTGAAACAATCTATCTCTTTGTTCGAGTTGAGCTCTTTATCCATAAGGATAAGTTTATTTTGGAAATTAAGGATGTGAAGCAAAAGGATTTTTTTTATTAGCAGTTCAGTATTGATTTTTGTGATGATCTCATACCAAGTTCAATAAAATATATCCAAGAACAATTTTTTCTTCACATAAAAATCATTTACTCTAAGCCTGTGCTCCTCTTATTATAAGTAGTAACTTTGTAAAAAACAAACAGAGAGCATATCTGGTTTAGTACCTATCTTTAGAAATGGAAGAGTATCTTCGCCCTTTAAAATTGTGCATTCAAGATGTAAATATATTTTAAAATAAACTAGGATTAAAATGTACCTAAAGTCTGGCTACTGAAGTACCAGTAACGTCAATTAAAGAACCCCAAACCCAAAACCAAACATGCTGATCACATGGAATTTCTAAAGGGTTTGTTTAGGTAAGTCCATATGCATAATCACAATTTTATAATTTTCATTTATAGTAAACCTTTTTATCTGTTGCATTGTTATGCAATGGAAATTGAGCTAACATGTCATTCTTAACGGTTTTTAAGAGGCTGATCAACTTGCATTACCACACATCTCATTGCCAAGGTGCTAGAGAAAAAAAATATAGGAATTATTGTGTCGATATATGCAAAAATAGATTCTCCCCACTTCTTTCAGGGGAGAGTGAGAGTTAGAGTACACATATTTGAATTGGGATGCAATTACTATTAGATTACAAATAGAGATTGCAAAAAGTAGAACTTCTTTTGCATCATTTTTCTAGTATATATAATCAAAATTATTTCTTTAGTTATATTTATTACCTATGTCTGCTTCTGAACCCCTGTGTTTTAGACAGCTGGCCAGTACTTTTCCAGTAACAAATTAAGAATCCAGGTATAAATATGTTAAGGGCATGAATATAAACTAAAGATGTTAATAATCTATTCAATAGGCAGGGGCTGATTGAAAGAAGAATTAAATAGAAAACACATCCATTTACTAGTTAGCCTGGCTTTAAAAAAATTGATTTGCATCAGAAACATTGCTAGTCCAGTCTTTTGTTGTTTTTTTTTTTTGCTTTGTTTTCCCCAAAGAAATGGTGTTTCACCGAGGTGCAATTTGCACTCAAAATATGAAAGAAGGACCTTTTTGTTTTCTTTGAGAACTGAATTTGCCAGCAAGAAATGGTGAAATTATTTATGAACACAAGTCTATTATAACTATAGTCTCATTAGGAATTCTTAACAGACAAATAATGTTGGAAAGGTTAATTAATTCATCTTTTATTCTCTATGTCAAAATCCAATTTCTACAGAACCAGGTGTATTTCATCAAAACATTACTTAGTAACTTTTAAATGGCACAACTGAATTTCTTCTGTATAATTCATTCTCCTTTTTATCATGAACACAAAAAAATAAAGCAATAAGGTCCTCGCATGTGCACAGTTTTGGGCACCACAGTGTAAGAAAGTTATAAAGCTATTAGAGAGTGTCCAAAGGATGGCAGAACATGGAATGATTCCTGTGCTGGGCCAGGAGCTGGGCTTTGATGACCAATGGGAGTCCCTTCCAACTCAGGATATTCTATGATTCTCTGTTAAGAGAATTAGAGAGCAGTGTAAAATTAGACGCAAGTTTTCTATACCCTCCAGGTGTAATCACTCCTCTCTGGGTGTGTGCTCTGGACTTCACTGACTGTATCTTTAAGAATGAAGTGAGACAATTTTACACCAATCAGTAACAAAGGCAGGTATGACTCGAGTCACCCAGCCTTCCACTAAAACCCAAAGAAACTGTGTAAAAGTTGCTTGAGAATGGGGAAAACTTAGGGAAGGCTCCATTGTAACTACTGGCATCTATCAAAGGGCTGAACATGTCTTCTCCTCCATAGGGGCACCTGTTGGGTAAAAAATGTAGTCAATGTGTGCTGAATACTTTTACTTGGAATTAGAGCTTGTCTGTTTATTGTTTTTTTTTTGCAGTCAGGTATTATCACTGGCAGTTTTATATTAATAAAGAGTGTTATTCCATAAACTGACAATGTGAGTCCTTCCTGGAGGCTGGCAGTCAAAGGCAAGTGGGGAACGTACTCAGATAAATAAGAAAACCGACTGAGGGGTCACAGAGTGGGAATACCCTCACAGGGGTCTGTCTCCCTTATGCTGTGGGGTGTGTGTCCCTAAGCAAGTCAGTCAAACCACCCAATCCAGCAGGACTGTTGAGTGAAGGGTCCCCATATCCAGACACTGACAGACTGGTTGGACACAAGGGACTCGGCTTTCCTGGGGCACTGACCAACCAAGTCTCCCCTTTTCACAAGTCCACGCTCCTTCATTGTGTCTGAGTGCTAGGCTGGCCTTGAGAAATCACCACCACCCTATTTATATTCCTGGCAGGTTCTGCAGACCTGCCTGAATGTACCCTGTGCTCATTCTATGGTTTCAGGGATTTTTCTTTACAGTATTACGTCTGCCCACGTATCCCTATTCCATTGTGAAACCTCAAGTTCTCTCAATCAATTTTTTGCAGCTACACATTTTACCCAGCTAAAGGGCAGTTTCTACAGACACGTTTTAGGTGCCCAATTCCTCCCACCCTCGATTTCCACTGCTTATAATGTTTTCAAGTGCTGAGTTACCTTTGAGACAGAAAAGGCTCAGTATAGAGTTTCATTCACGACAGCTGCATGCCTGGGGTTTTGCTGTTTGGTTTTGTTTATTTGGTTTTGATTTGGGGATTTTTTTTTAATCTATGTGATGTTTGCAGAAGGCTTTTATATAAAATCCTCTGATACAGCTGTAGGATGACCTGCACATTAAATCCAGGAATTTGTAGGCTGCAGAGACACATAGCAGCTCCTGATCAGGGAAATATAACACCACAGTGCTGGTGTTTAATTGCTGCACAGGCTGCTGGAATTCAAGCAGCCAAAAAAATACCAAATCAACAACCCAAACCCACAAATCCCCACATACAATAGGAAAGCACCTGCCTAACACAAACTTAAAGGAGATTTTCATGTGTTTTACACCTTCACAGAATTTCAATAATCAATAAAAACATACCTACCATCCATTCTGATAAAATTTAAGACAATAATTAAATACTACAATAATACAATTAATAAAATGTCATGTAGAATGGATATTTTGCTGTAAAAAAGTAAAGTTAGTGAAAGAAGATTATACTAGTCTAATGGATAAATAAACAAACAAATAAAAAAGTCCTTGTGAAGAAAGCACAACTTAAACTCATATTTACTTTTCATGATACAAGTAACTTTCAGATCTTAAAAAAAAAAAAAAAATTATGTTTTCCTTCCTTACAATAAATCAAGCAATTTTTTTTTTTACCTTATAATAAAAAATATTTTAAAAAACAAGGTTTTTTATTTGTGTTTTTTTATGTGTTTACTTTGGTTTGGAAGTGTGGAGATTGGTATTTTCAGGGATAGGGAAAGTCAGAGACCCCAGTTACTGAAAGATCAACACATAAGCTCAAAAGTCTTATTCTGTGGGGTGGTTTGTTGGGTTTCAGTCTTTGATTTTTTTTTTTTTTTTTTATCTAGTGATTCCCACGGATTTAAATTTTGACAGAGGTTTACTATAATATTGCCTATAATTATTCCATGTTATCAGGTAGTTTTAGAGGAATCTGAACCCATATCTAAATAAACTTATTTTTTCTTTTCTTTAGGTTATTTATCACCTCAGGGGTGATAGTGTCCAGTAACTAAAGTATTTATTCCCCAGGGCTTTTCTCTCCCATAGTTTTTTTTTTCCTCAAAGAAACCATCCTGAGTATGGATTAACACCACAAACAGAATGATTGCCATTAAAAAAAAATAAATATATATATATATATAAAAATCATGAAGATTACTACATGCAGTGAGATATTTAAATAGGTTCAGCTCAAAAATTCCCTCCTAGAAAAGCAAAGATGGTGGCCATCCCACCACACATGATGTTACTAGGGGAGTCTGGCGGGTTTCAGCAAAAAATGGAGCGGCTGAAGATGTATGTGATGGCATTCTCCAAATACTAAGCAAAATCCCAAAGTCACCGGTGGGAATAAAGAGGTAAAGTTAAGGCACTGCTGGCTCAGGGACAAATTTCAGTACAATTACTCCCAACACCAAAAAGTGGAGTGAGAACGTTCACTGTAGGAACACGGTTCAAACTCAAATTCATAAAGACATGGTTTAGTATTAATCATTGATTACATGACACAGCTGCTCTGACAACAAAGATGTCAAACCCCTGACTCAGTCCTTCCAAAAACCATATTTCTATGGGGCAAGAGAGAGCAAAACAATGGCAAGAAAAAATAGGGAAAAAAATGGTTATTGCAGAAAGCATTACCACTTGGAAAAATAAATCCTTAACTAATGTAGTATTTTGGATGATTTTAAAGAAATAAATCCAGTTGGAATTTTCACTTGAACTCCTAGTGCTCTAAACACACTCCTTCTTGGTATGCTGACTGTCCAACTCCAATCTAAAAATTTTATTCCCCCTTTGACTTTAAAGAGGCCACTGGTGTGAAACTACAATTTACATTTTAATAGAGGTCTGCTTAAAGCAATGTGTGACCTCGAACAACAGTCAAGTTAACGACTATATTTCAAAATATTCCAACAAAATTTTAATGAAAAAGATATTAATGCCTTCAGAGGTAAAAAAAAAAAAAAAAAAAAAAAAA
>VXBN01008153.1:1165677-1209968 GCA_013397395.1 Sinosuthora webbiana | reverse complement strand
AAAAAAAAACAAAAACAAAACACCTCTTTATGTGGGTTTTTGTATATTGTGTTCTTAGATCTTAATATTAGTGTTGAATATTCTTTGTTTTAAGCTTGACAAAACCAGGTAGAACAGTGGAAGAAAAAGAAGAAAATAGCAACTGAATATCAGTCTATATAAGTAATTTGTCAGAGGGAATGCTTATCATTATTTCAGGCTGATTGTCTTCTTAGGAAATAAAATTTTAATATATGCAATAGACATTTTCAGGTTACTGAGGGATTTTGGTGCTCGTGATTATTCAAGGCTGATGGTCAAGCTCTGATTATATTCCACTCTATGGAGGCCTGAGCTACCAACCTGATTTTTACAGCTAAATAAATTAATGATTGGAATCTTGAAAGTTTTCTGAAAGACTTCCCTCTTCTTCAAAAGTTATTGCAACATCCAAATTGCTCCATTAAAATAAAAATATATGTTGCCCTATCAAACTGAAAATCAGTTGACATTTCAAAACTGAGCGTATACCCATTTGGCTGCTGCCTACCTGTAAGTAACCAAATAAATATTTGCCTAAGCTGATTGGTGTAGAGAACTCTGGGGATAGCTATACAACAGTGCTTACAAGGAGCAATTTGACAAGACATCCCAGCAGGGAGACATTAAGTCTGTAGTTGTTTTCTCTCAGACACAGGGCAGTAAGGTCAGGAAATGAGAAATGATGGTCCATGCAGCCTGGAAAACTGGGCAGATTTCTGACTGTCACGGTGCCCTCACTTTTTAGGTGGCTGTACCTGCTGGAATGGACACCAAGGTGTTGGAAGTGGGGGCTGCAGAATGGCCCCTGTTGGGATGGAGTGTCAGAAACAAACTTCCATGGACTGAACACAGCACCCTGTGGGGTTGCAAGATTTAGTTTTAAAACATATTATTAGAATAGTGTAAGTTTTAGTTTTCCCTAGATGGGCCCCTTGGTATTGGAATGCTTTCTTATCTTAAGTTGATAACAGTTCCTATGCCATCCCTGGGTTCTGCCTGGAGACGGTTTTTCATTGGCCCCTTCTCTAGATGATTTAGAACTATCCTTTAGAAAGTAGCCCCTTTTCTCCCTGTCCATCACTGAATTTGTTATCTCTACAGTCCAGAAACCTCAAAGGTCTCCATCCTGTGGTTGGTAGAGGTATGGAGAGCCCACCCAAAGATATTTGGGATTTGTTAAATTAGTTGGCATTTATGAAACTGTTTTGTTCTATTGGCTCTTGATCCTTGTATCCTCCTCTCTTTGTTTGTAATAGAAAAAAAAAACCCCATTGCCCAGGGTGAGGTGTCTCTCCTAGAGCATGGTCTGAAGAAGGGGTTCCCCTGTGTCCCCCAAATAAACCTTTGTTCCCTCCCAACTTTGGAGAGTCCTCTCTTTCTTTCACACCACAGTCATGACAACGAAGAAGGAGGTGCTGCTGAGCCAAGGACCCACACACTGGTTCTGTTGAGACATGCAGAGCAGCCGGGGGGTTCAGCCGAGGGTTCGGCCGAACCCAAAAAGGGCACACACTGCAACAGCACCCCATTCTCCATCCCCACCTGTGCCATGTGGGGTGTCTAGAAGGACGAAGGAATGTTGGGAAAGATACAGGAGGAGAAGTTGTTTTGATTTGGCTTTGTTCCTCATTATTCAAAGCTATTTTTAATTAATATTCACTACATTGAGGTCGTGCCAGTGATGGTTATTGGCCTGTCATCTCCCCTTTTTTGTCTCAATCCATAAGCTTTTCCTTCTTATTTTCTTCCCCATCCTTTTGAGGGCAAGGAGTCAGGACATCTGTGCAGCCCTCAAGCTCCCAGAATGACTAATTGTGACTCACAGCACAACTGTGCATCTATGCTAGATTTGTGATTCCTTTTACTAATCTCTAAATTTCATGGAGACCTTATATAACTCAGGGTCAAAATACAAAACAATTACATTTCAACTTATAAGTGCTGGTCCAGTGAGGAGAAAAATCACTACTTTTTTATTGTTTGCTGTACAAAAACTCTCATAAACTAAATTGTTATACAACTTTGTCAATGTTTTAGTCCATTTTTATTCACATCAGAACTAGTGGAGGACAGTTTTAAATGCTTTCCTTTCTCTATCTCCAAATGTCACTTCCAAAAGTCTTTATGAATGCTTCAAATGTGATAAATATCTTGTATACACACACAGACATCACACTTGCATCATATCAGAGAAACTAAATGTGTCAAGAGCACAGTAATGAATAACTCCACAAACCTGGGTCACCAGCTTCTTTCAAGATCAGACAGATGTGACTTGAAAGTAGTCATCATCTAAAGGCAGCCCACACAAGCAAAAATATCTTGGTATATCAGAAGCAATTGGGGGGTGGTGATGGGGGCAAAAAGAGTTCCAGCCAAGGGTTAGGGTTTAGGGTTAACTGAATAAAATTTCTTGGTTGGATTTTTTTGTTTGGTTAATTGGTTTTGAGCTCAAATGTTGATTTTTTTTAAATGAAGTTATTTCAGAAATATGAACATGAATATGTTGATGTGACGTATTTATATCATCATATATAGCTTACACTTTTTATATGTATTAAATAAACTACACATTGGGAACTAATCTAAAAAATTGTAAAATTAAGTGTTGCAGATTATTTGTGTCTAATTAAGATCATCTCTTTACCACTGTAATTCTGCCAGTTACCCTTGTTTTGAAGGTCGGCCGAACCCACACTGTGACAGAAAAAGCCTCCTCTCTGTGGAAGTTCTGCTCAGCAAATAATGAAGACATGCCTGTGTTATCAACACTCCTTTTTCAAGCACAGATCCAAAACATACCCCCGCAGTAGCTACTGTGAAGCAAATTAACTCTATCCCAGGAAAAAAACAACACATAACACAAATATCTTTGAAAATAAAAGTGCAGATATCTTAACATTTCTTACAGCTGTAACCAAACTGACCATTATAATATATTTATCACATTGGAAAATTTGATTGATACTTTGGTCTGCATAGTTCAGTTGAACATCGTGACACCATTTTACGTTTCTTTTTTTGTCTTTAAAATATTTCATCTCCTCTCCAAAAAAGGAGAAAAAAGGTTTGGATTCAACTTAGAAACCCTTTCTTTTCCCCCAGGATGGGGGGTGATGTGGGAGGAGGAGGAAAGAATATTTCAATTGGAAAGGATGCACGATGATCACCTATTCCAACTGCTTGATCTCTTCAGGTACGGCCAAAAATTCAAGGATGTCATGAAAAGACGTTGTCCATATACTTCTTGAGCACAGACGGGTCTGGGTCATGGACCACCTCTCCAGGAAGTCTGTTCCAAGGTTTGGCCTCCCTCTCAGTAAACAAATGCTTCCTCATGTCCAGACTGATCCTTCCTAGGCACAACTTTGAGCCATTATTGGCAGATCTGTTTTATCAGTGCCCAGACAGCTTTCACATGCCAATGTAGGTTGTGTCCAGGAAAATTTTTTTATACAATTCCCTTGATTGTTTCAAGCACAGCAGTTATGTATCCCAAGAGACAAAATCAAACTCATTACTTCATCACAAACAATGTGCAGGATCAAGAAAAGAAAATTAATTTAAATTATTCTGTAATACCAAACATAGTGTATTATAATTTTATATCCCAACAGAATCAAATTAAAACCTCTGTGACTGCACTTAACCTTAAAGATGGAATTATGAAAACCTTAAAAAGCAGATAAGAGGGATGACTAAAATTTAATCATTTTAGGCATGAGGAGAACACTGCAAAACACCCCAATCTTAGTGAGGTATCAGTGCATATTGCTTATTAAGACAGAATAAGTAATTGATGTGATTAAGTGGTATAGAAGGGAAGGTATTAGAAAGAAGCAGTATATTACAGAAATAGGAAGTTGCCCTTAGATAAAGAAAATAGGATCAAATTCATCAAATTCAGAGAGGATAAATTAAAAAAAAAAAAAAAAAAGAAAGAAAGAAAAAAAGGAGCAGAAGTCCCAGGTACTATCCAGTTAACTTACTTGAAGTAAATAAACCAAATGTCTCTGAAAATGAAAAATGTATCAATGAAAATCTTGAAAAAAAAATCAATTCATGTTGGATTGTTGGAAAAAGCCTCTTTAATTTCTTTACAAGGTTAAAAACCTAGTTGACTTACTTTTCAAGAGGCTTTCCCTAAAAAAAAAATGTACAAGCTTTAAAGAAACCAAGTAATCAGGGGACAAGAGAAATGTTTTGACACAGCTAAATAATTGCTATAAATAAAATGATAAAGTGATAAAATTATGCACTCATTTATCAAAATAAAAAAAAAAAAAGTAGAAGGGTTAATAAGAAGGATAGTTTTCTAATCATATCAAGTTATTGATGAAGATGACAGAAAGAAATAAACTCTAAAAGGAAATTTTAATCCTAAATGCAAGTAGAGCAACTAATAAAATTTGTCATAGGCATATACATAAATGAAAGGTGCATAGGTAATAATTCCTAATCTACATAATTCGTGGAAGACATAACAGTATCTTGGGGCTGTGATACTCCTATGAAAACTTGATCTTAAAACTCATTAGCTGACAAAACTAAATTTGACTGTTAGAAGCTACTAAGAAACAATAGAAACACCTCTGAAAACAA
Organism: Sinosuthora webbiana; assembly: GCA_013397395.1. NCBI lineage: Eukaryota > Metazoa > Chordata > Aves > Passeriformes > Sylviidae > Sinosuthora > Sinosuthora webbiana. Next base: position 1,205,345 of record VXBN01008153.1, on the reverse strand, counting down.
CATTAAATTACCACATAAGTCTGTGGTTCATTTTTCTTTGGAGCACTGATTTCCCTGACTTAAGGTGGGTTAACAAACTGGGGGGAAAAATGTTTAGGAACACCTAATCATGAAACTAAGCTTAGTATGGTATGAGAGCTCTATAAAATTCAGGAGCACAGATTATTTGTCAAGTCTTCCAACACAGGCACTAGGACGGAGCCTACTAGTGAAAGGATGAGAGTCAGGGGAACAAGGCTGAAAACAGTAAGATAAGACAGTTTTTCACACAGAAGCACACCTGTGTAAACCCCTGCTGAGGTAGAGTAGATCCTACTCTACCTACACAGATTTGATGGAGGAGTGGACAAGGACTGGACTGTTTTTAAGTAGAGAAGGCACAGCAGGTTCAAGAAACCCCCAAAGCCAAAACAGTGGCCAGCAGAACTTGCTGGGTGAAGGATGATTTCCCAGTATCACTTGATCTATTTTTGCTCTTCCTGACACCCCTGCAGCTGCTGCAGGAGGAAGGTTTCTGTAGGGCACAGACCCTTCCCTGGCCTGAGCCAGGGCTGATGCTCCCGAGAGTGACTGTGGAAGAGTTGGGCCTCTACAGCCCCTTGTACTGACCAGTGTACAGAGGGCCTCCCCACACTTCTTGTTCCACCCTTGCACCACGAGGTTAAATCACTCAAACAGGATTTGATTAAGGTAATTATTAAATTATGCATGTGAGGAGAAAAAGGATCAGGGCAAGGAAGGTGCTCTTGCACTCTCACCTCAGCCTCTCGGAGGTTCCTCGATTCTTTAAAAAATTCACAGTCACTGCTGGGAAGGAAAGGGATGATAATAATCTTTAGCGTTTTTTTAAATATTCTCTGGGTATTCCCTTATGTTAGCAACTATTTTATATGCCTGGTCACCTCAGGGACCAATTAGACAAAAATCTCTAGGGAAAAGTCCCAGTGCAACTTCTCCTTATGATACAACATTCCCAGAATTTCAACGTGGACCAGACACACTTGGTGCTTTTGAAGCGCTATAGAAAAGTAAGGAAATATATTAAATAATATATTACAGACAGAACTTCTGAATCTCCTCTGTGCCAGAAGGCAGGAAAGACACAAATAAAAAGAAGAAAGAAATCCCACAAGGCTTTGTCCTCAGCTTTATACATTTGCTGTAGGAATTCCTATTTTCCCTTGCAACTGTTCTCCTACATGAAGGTCCTTCTGCCATATGCCAGCCCAACTATTAGGAAAACTTAATTTTTTCCTAAACATTTCATTTGACACAACCTCAATCCATTAATTAGAATTCTATTGAAAATGGAAAATTATGGACTGAATGATTAGCATATTAAACTCTTATATAGTTTTAGTTTACCTTACACTTAATCTAAAGAGTAAACCATGGAAAAAAATCTTGTGAACATATTCTGATTTTATTTCACATACATCTGTAGACTGCACTTTCCTGAAGAAAATAAAATACAACTAGCTCAAATAGCTTTTGGGGAATTATAATGCATATTTATTTCTAATTTTCTTTTCATTTCACTAACAAGAAATAATACCAAAAGAAAATAGTTGTTGCTCAAAGGCTTTTAGGAAAGGGAATCAGCTAGTTATACTGGATTAACATGTTAACTTAAATTGTCACACACATTTTCATGCAAGGCAGTTCTCAGCTGCTTTACTGAATACAATTGACATTCTTAAATAGATACACACAGATCCTGATTGCAGATACAAACTCCATTCATGTTGCTATTGCTGCTATTGCTGGAGCCATTTGTACATCTTATTTTCAGCCATTTCTTCCTCATGAATTCCTCAATATAGAAGCAAGCATTTAAATGCTTTTGCACTAAAATTCTTTATGACTGCCTTATAAGAGGACTCTCAATCCTTTCTTCTCTTGTGGCTGGACATCCATATGTGCTGAGACTCAGGGTACTCTTCCTTCCTCCAGAACAGCTGTTGGACATCAGCTTTGTGGAAGAAATTAACTAATCCAGGGAAGATGGAGTTAGTAAAGTTTCAGTGGGAATGGGGATTGTAATTGTTTTAGTTGCCATTGAAGGAAACACTTAACTTGAGTTTTTAAAATGCTACCCCTAATAGAATCATACAATTAAAATTTTGTTGTGAAATGGATAAATTATATAATTTCAGTGCCTCTTAAACTTTAATGTTTGTTTGTCTTTCATATAAATACCTCTTGCAATTAATTCAACAGATTTTGTACAAGATTTCAAAACAGATCAAAATATAATCTATTTTATTTTTCTCTGCATTCCCTTTACTGGAGTTATTGATAGATATAGCTACAGAATTTATTCTTATTTCTTGCTTTCTTCTAAAGAATCTCTGCCAGTATCAGCATATTTTGTACTTTGTCAGCTGTATTTTGCTAAAGTGTTGATCATTATGCATTTTTTAAAATACATACACAGAGGATTTCCTGACTTCATTTTCTCTATCCCATTTTTTCTCTCTTCATGCCAAGAGAAAGTGCTGGGTGGCAGACACTGGCCAAACAAGACCACATATGTATATCTCCAGTCCATTAGAACATGCTGCTACTTGGTTACTTATCTGTGATGCTCATACTCTGTGCCTGGCAGATTCTTCCAGCAGCAGCAGTTTTTTTTTAAAAATTCTTTTGCTTTTGAGCATGATTTTTATGGGCATAGTCATTATTTGACCAATGGGAAAAAAAAAAAAAAAGAAAAAAAGAAAAAAAGAAAAAAAGAAAAAAAGAAAAAAAAAAAAAAAAAAAAAAAAAAAAAAAAAAAAAAAAAAAAAAAAAAAAGAAAAAAAGAAAAAAGAAAAAGAAAAAAAAAGAAAAAAAGAAAAAAAGAAAAAAAAGAAAAAGAAAAAAAGAAAAAAAAAGAAAAAAAGAAAAAAAGAAAAAAAGAAAAAAAAAAAAAAAAAAAGAAAAAAAGAAAAAAGAAAAAGAAAAAAAAAGAAAAAAAGAAAAAAAGAAAAAAAAGAAAAAGAAAAAAAGAAAAAAGAAGAAAAAGAAAAAAAAAAAAGGTAGAATAACCTGTTATATCCAAAAAATTAAATTGAAAGGGTTTTGATTTTTTTTAATGATTTAATTAAGGTGACTGAAAAAATGTTGTTTTGATCTCTGCCAAAACTAACACACAGAAAGTAATAATAAGAATTATAGATTTTTTTTCTATCTTCAAATTTACCCAGAAGAGGGTATGAATTTCTTACTACTTGCATATTCACCTTACGGAGGTCAGCTGTTTTCAGAGACAGTCACAGGTTTTGGAGGTTTGAGGTATTTAATGTAGCTGAGGCTGGATTTCAAGTCTATATTTAAAACTGAAATAAAATAAAAAAGGAAAGGAAAGGAAAGGAAAGGAAAGGAAAGGAAAGGAAAGGAAAGGAAAGGAAAGGAAAGGAAAGGAAAGGAAAGGAAAGGAAAGGAAAGGAAAGGAAAGGAAAGGAAAGGAAAGGAAAGGAAAGGAAAGGAATATAATTCAATGTGTTCTTGAACACATTTTGCACAATCTAAGTTCTAAAAGCCTGAGTCTGCTGGGAAAGTGGGCATTTCCATAGAAACACTGAAGGAATGAAACCGCACGTAAGAGCCTCTAGCAGGGGAAGTGTAGTAAAGATGTGTTGGCTGTGAATCTCAATAGACACAAAGTCTCTCGGCCCTGAACTGCTGCCTGTTTTTCTGCAGCAGGTTTCTAAACTGCAGGAGTAATGCCTGCCACTTCTGTATGTTAAAATTACTGCACCTGACGAGCTGTTAAAAGGGGTTCTAAAGAGAGAACACTGCATAGTCTTTATCTATTAACCTTTCAAAGAGAAGAGTATTATAGGAAAGATCCATAACTGAAGTAAAAGGGTCAGCACCTCTGTTAAGTGTAAATACAAGAAAGTGCCACTGGCTGCTATTTCATTTGGGCACTTAAAATCAGCTGAAAACCCAAACTGCCTTTTCTTTTCCCTACATTCTGTTTTTTTTTTTTTTCCATTTTTACTACCCACTATTACAGTAGCTCCTCTTGGCACCACTTTATGGGGAGAGAGTGTACTATTATACATACCTCTTCCTAGCACTTTAGAACTGCCCTAGGATTATCTTTCTTTAATCTGAAGTATGTCACATGAAGATTTTTTCCTATTAAATCAAAAACAGTACAGCTTGCAAGAGAAGTTTAGTTCAAGCTTTGAATCCAATTTGAGTAGATATTGATTGTCTAAAGATAAATAATTATGTTGAATTATATCAAGAAATCAAAATAATAAAAACCCCTCTTTTTTACTAGTAGAACAGAAAAAAACAAACAAAAGCCCCGAACAAAATTTAAAGATATGTATTACGCTACAACTATTTTCAGTTTATCTGTTCAATAAATGTTTTATTGTCAGTAGGTCAAAACTAGGGACAAAAAAGTATTTTAAAAAATAATAGTATTAATAATAACAATAATAATAACAGCAAGAGTGTCTAATTTCCTAACTCTTGCTATTGCTTTCTGCACTTTTAGGGTTATATAGGCTCTCAGCTACATGGAAGTAAGACAAAAAGCAAAAGGATCCTTTCTGGATTGATAGATTACCACAACTCCACATTTTTTTCTATTACTTCTTCGTTCTTTATTTTTTCATCTTAGTCAGAGCTTGAAGCAAACTGGGATGTGATTTTTGCATTCAGTTGTGCTACATAGTTTGTTATCAGGCTGCAGCTCCAGGAGGGGCCCTGTGAAAACTTCTGAAATATCAAGTTACCTTCCACGGCAAATGATGTTAACATTTGGCTTAGATTAATCTCTAAGTGTTCTTAGTCACTTTGTGTTTATTTATAATTTATTTAAACTCTGAAGGAGTTTAAATCTTAGAACATGTTGGGAGAAGTCACTGACTGAATATACAGCTGTCCCAGGACAATGGCTTGTGAAGTAAAGCAGCAAACTGGCAAACAAATTTGTTATTGTCCTGGTAACATATTTTATCTACATGATGTGTTAGAATTTGGTTATCATCAAAAGTCAGCCCATTTCCTCTTGAAGGCGCACCAGGCATTTCTAAGATTTGTAACTTCTCACTAAGCCTTGAATTTATGTTTCTTCTCTATGCAATGATGGTACATCATCCTTTTCCCAAGGATAGCGATTCATCAAAAAAGAAGCAGACCAGTGCCCAGAATGGACAGTTCCTCTCTGTTTGCTATTTCCAATAAAATTGATGATACACCTTGACACCTTGCACAGCAAGATACTTTTTTTTTTTTTTTAATGATAGTAATATAAAATGATCCATTGAACAAAATCTCTGGCCATTATCTATTTAGATATAAGCATTGAAGCACCTGTAGTGTTAATCATCTTTATATGACTATTATGTAAACAGAATCCCATGATAAGGACTTGGCTAAGGAATTAAAAATAGTGTTCAACCCCAAATGATGGTTGGAATGTATTTAATGGCTGCAAATGTAAGGCTTCTAGGTCTTACTGTGTCCTCATTAAATGGCATTATGCAAAAAGAGAAGCAGCATGACAAGAAGTGACAAAACATATAGTGAACAGCTGAGAAAGACAACAGAAAGTAAGACATATTTATAGTCTCTTAAACTATATAATAAGCTCATTGTCTAGTAGATAGACAGATATAGAGAGAGAGAGAGAGGGAGTAACCTTTTTTAATGCCATTGTCACTGGAGTTTTATTGCATGGATAATAGAGGTAAGAACCAACTCTATAGTTAAACCAAATCCAATTAACTGACCAAGAAACCTCCTTGTGTATATTGGGAGATGGATGAATTAGTAAATGACTAGTGGCCACATTTGTATTTAATTCAGAGGATTTGTTATCAAAAGCAGGAGGAACACAGAAGATTTAATGAAATGGAATCTGTGTGATGAGATTCATTTAAGAGTTCCAAATAATTTCAACTATTGCTATGGTTTTGGCTCTCCCTCACTTGTTCTTGATGGAAAAGCACTGTAAAATTTCACCTGTGAGTTTTTTATTGTTTTATTGGAAGTGGATATTCCTTTACCTTTCTCTGAAGCATTATATGTTACAGTTAGAAATCAAATGTTTTTGTGAAGTAGTGCCACTGAACTCTTTCAGCTGTTTGTTTAGACGGCTTTGCTCACCTTCTGGAGATAAATGAATTTACCAGGCAGGGCCAGGAGGGAATTTTCCTTTCATTGAGGATGGATGCAATTGCTCTTTTCATTCTGTTTCTTTGTTTTGTCTCTTTGTCTTACTTGCACTTCTGTGAAGTGCACCTTTCCTAACCAACACAGAGGGATTTGTTTCCTTTTGGGTTCTGGCAAAAACCAGCTCTTCCTTGATTGCTCCTGCTCTCAACTACTGGCACACTGAGGTTGTTTTGTTTTGTTGTGTGAGGTGTTATGAATGGGGTACTAAATGGTTTTCTCTAGTGCACAGAGCGACTCTTCTGAGCTCATGTTTCAGCTTCCTTTAGGTCTTCTGAGAAAAGCAGAGGGCCACAGCCGTGATTGTCTCCTGTGTTCAATTCCTGTCTCCTTAAAATACAGCAAATTGCAGCAGCACTGTAAACTGCCTGTAGTTAGCAAAGTTACCCAAGCAGGCTATTTTGGATTTCTGCTCATTCTGACAGTTCATTTCTCCCAGAAGAATGAAATGCCTGGGAAGTGAAAAGATGTGTACACAAGGGAGCTAATGGATGTATATATAATATCTTGGATTGTTTTAGGCTTCAGTGTGCTTTGAGTTAGCACTGATTTCGTGTATAGCTCTTGAGTTGATGAAACATTTGTATCTTAATTCTGACACGGGTAAGCAGGCAGATATAAATAGCATGTTTAACATGCTATTTCTTTTCCCATAGCAATGTCCAGAGAAAGAAGGTCTGTGTTATAAACACATATTATATAGTTGGCTTTTCGCAAATATTAAAATGAATGCTATATGTATAATGTAGGAAGTTATACTGTATTTTCTTTTAATACCAACAGTCTCAGAAAAGTGGCAAATGTCTATTTTCTTTTTGAATTGTAAAACTTTTTTAGCACTTAAAACCGGTTGATCAAAACTGAATCAAACCCTCACCAGAAGATATGGAGAGAGAATCTTCCTACATTCCTGAATTGATTAGATCGAGACAATGGGTGGAACAAAAGCTACAAGAAGGAATTCATTGATCTCCTGGCACCAGAAAGACAACCAGGTGCCAACAAGGACTTTATCTAATAAAATGTTAATTTGGTACAATGGTGCAAGTTTCAAGGGAAGAGGGGCCAAAAAACACAAGGGAACATCTGAATTCAAAGGAATGCCTGAAAAATCCATATGTAAATGGTTAATCCTTAAAAGCAAGGATTTTGAAGGAGTGGGTGTGCTTTCTGGTGAGGCGCCCCAGCTGGAAACTTTTGCTTTTCTGTCTCCTAATTGTCTATTTTTTAATTTTTTTTTTATTAAACTTATAAATTTTTCTAAGAAAGTGAACCTCGTTTTTCACAGTCTGGATACAGAAATGCAAGGTTTCAAAGAATAAAGCAGCATTTCCAGTGATTTGGCAAAATGCAGAATCAAAACCCAGTGATTTGGCAGAATCACATCAAAATGGGGTCTCACATCAAGAAACAGTCTGAACAATAAAATTGTACTGTAATGTGTCCCCAGGGTCAGAGCAGTACACTGTCTGCATATATGTCTTCTGATATATCTATCTAGATAGATAGATAGATAGTTATACATACTTATATCCTGAAAAGTAAGTTCTTGCTAAAACAGTACAAGCTCTTAAAAATACTTGCACCAACAGCTCACATTAAAGAGATAAAGGACAGAACACTAAGTAATGAGCACTGTGATGAAAGTTTAGGATCAAGAATCAGAGTGAACAGTACTGGTTTATGGTGATCTATTTTTTTACTCCAAGAGTGGTTAGATTTAATCCTGTAATCTGCATATTCCACTAACACATTTTTAACACTGTAAATGTGCAAAATCTAGCATTTAAATTATGTGTGGCTGATCAACATTGGAAACTGCTACATCAGTCAGAAACATAACATCTTGAATAGAGGGAGGGAGGTCTTGCATCCCTGATGGGTTGAAGACTCTAGTGTCTCATCAATTATTTCTGTGGATAGTATAGGTGTAACAGGCCATAATCAAGACAAAAACAACAAACATTTTTAGTGTCAAGGAAACTGCTGGTGGTTATTAGTTTTAACATTTCATGAATGTACATCTGGAGAATAAATTTCACTTCACATTGCATTTCTTTTTTCATGTATCACAGCTCGTTCCTCCATTCATATTTTACATCTTTCATGTAATTATAGGAAGATAACTTGAGGTACCGTTCTTTGACATGTCTCACTGAGCTGTGCACATTAAAAACCTCTGCAGCTTAGTGGAGAGGAAAGAAGATAATAAATAAGTAAGTCATGTGCCAAAGTCTTTGCTCACGTACTAAAATAAAATTAATTTGAGTTATACGTAAAACTTGAGCATATGTCATTAGTTTATTTGGCTGCATATCTCCTTTGTGCATTGCTGTTTTTCATACAGAAAATTTTGTCACGTACATATTCAGTCTTTGAAGAGTAAGAGTTCTTTTTATTTCAAAATTCTTACCAACATATATTTTCTCCTCCTCCTCATATCTGTTATGGAAAGAAAGAAAACAAAAGCTGATCTTTTTTTGAAAATAAGTGTGAGATGTAGGAAAACCTCTCATCACTAAAATACAAAGAAGACATTATGAAATCATGCAAATGACCTGTCAGATATTATGTTCAATGGCACATAGGCTACCAGAGGCTCCATTTCAAGAAAGCACGTGGATACAGTGCTGGGAACTGGGATTTGTGAAAGGCTACATGTGTATAAAGGTGGGAAAAGCTGAAGCACATGATTTGGAAATGTAGGCATGCAGGGAGAGGAAGCAAGGTCATCTCCTTTCATGCATGTCCATGTATTTGCTCGCAGGGCTTGTCCTGGAGTGAAGTACTGCAGTTACATCACCAGTGGGCTCACACAAGGTGGTGCTGATGCCAGATCCTGAACCTAGCATGGAGCAGTCCTGGTTGTGTGTATTGTACAATTGGTTGGATATTAGAAAAAGGCTCTTCAGCCAGAGGGTGGTTGGGCACTGGAAACAGGCTCACAGGGAAGTGGTCGCAGCACCAAATATGACACAGGTCAATAAGCTCTAGAGCACATGATGTGTTTCTTGGGAATGGTGAGGTGTAGGGTCAGGAGTTGGACTTGATGATATCCATGGGTCCCTTCCAACTTAGGATATTCTGTGATCCTGTGAAATGAATGTAGCAGCTCTTCTCTGCAGCTGAAATGGGTGCTGGATATTGAAAGTGGGGTTTTGTGGATGTACAAGGAGGAGTAGAAAATGCTTTATCCCATCTTCAGCTCTATTGCATACCAAGCCCATGTACTGAAGACCAAGGGTGTTTGCCTTGTCATTTTAGAAGTGTCTTTGGAGGATTTCTGTACCATTTTCACAGAGGCAGTGAAGAGTGACCCTCTAACCCCTTGTTCCCAGGTCTCACATTCAAAAATGATCTGACATTGTTTCTTTTCCCCTGCACATCATTGTCAAAGGGTAGATGTTTGTGATGCATCACCTAGACTTGTGATAAAATGTCATATTGTTTCCTTCTTCTAGAAACTTTGTGTAACAGACCCTTATTGCACTCTCATTAAATAGATATACAGAACACAGCAAAATGGCTGTCATTTGGCAGAAACCTTATTTTACCTTAGATTCTGCTTCTGATTTATGTACAGTAACAGACTCAAAACAATTAGCAGAAATCAGTGTTCAATGACCAGCTCAATCAAAATATTTTAAGAAATACTTCACTTTCCTGGTGGCTTTTGATATTTTCTTTTATAGATATTTATCCACCTTTCTTCCTATGTTTACTTCTTAGTTGGTAACGCACCAGATCAGTAAAAGAGTTTTGTTTTGAATTTATTTCCACCATTATGAGCAATTACCTTTTCTTTTACCTTTAGCTCTTTTGCATGTGAAAGAAAGTTGACACATCTCTACTTTATGTAACTGAATTCTGACATTTTCATTCTACAAAGATATGAAAAGAGGTTTTTAACATTGCTTTTCCTGATTAAATAAATACTTAAGCTAAAAAATCGTAGGCAAGTAACCTGGAAACCACAGAGGTTTTGAAGAATTAAGCCATTTAAAATTGATTTGCACAACAAAGCTTGAAAGATACATTAAAAAAAAAAAAAAAAAAGTTTATTCTTTTATTCTATTCCATCTGTTGAAACTCAGTTGGGGAGATTTTCTTTATCTGTTGTAACTCCAGAAGGGAGGGGAAACTGCCTTCTCTGATAACAAGCCAGCTTTTAGAACCGGATGGGGCATTGTTTCTTATCTCTGCTCAGTCTTCCACTACCCCCATGGGAATATCTTCTGTTAATGGGCCATTAAAGCTCACCAATGACATGACACATTACATCATCCCACTGTGAGATGCTCTACTTAGGGAGGAGGAGACAAACCATTTCCACCTAGATAAAAAAGGAGCCACAAGTGTCACCAGTCATCCAGTGTTCCCACGGGACTCCTGAAGAAAGACTGGACCCATCTCTGTACCCTTTTTTTCTCTACAGGACCATCTCTGCTTCCAACAGGACCACATCTGCCACTCCAGGAGGGCTTACTTTTGGATTGTTTCCAACACCCTGACCAATGGGGTGTCAGGTTGTATTTCTGACCCTGTCAGGGTTTTCCAGGATTTCTTGTTTGTTTGTTTGCTTATTCTTCTGTTCTACAATATTTGTAGTTTTTATATCCCTAGTGAAGAACTGCTATACCTATTCCCAAAATCTTTGCCTGACAGCCTTTTTATTGCAAATTTATAATAATTTGGAAAGGAGGAGGGGGTGGCTTACATTCCAAGGGAGACTCCAACCGTCCCTGGCAGATACCTGTCTATCTAAACCTAGACTCATTTACAGAAAGAGGAATAGATCTCGGATTAAAAGAGAAATGGTTTGTCATAGGGTATTTCTCTGTGATTCAGCTGTAAGGACCTATGTGCAGAGACATGATAATAATCTTGTAGTCCAAGTCAATGGAAAAAAATATTGAATTTGATTCTCCAGGTTTGACCAGGAGTGTAAAACAATTTCTATTATCTCTCCTAAATACAGGCACTGGTTGAAAGAGTGTACATTTTGTATTTGCACCCTCCCTGTGTGACAAGGATGTCCCAGGTACCAGCAGGTACCCTCTTTTTCCTCCAGTCTTTTCCCTTTGATTTCTACTGGTTTATCAAATTTGTCCTGGATTATACATTTTCTTCAATCTTGTCCCCATAATCTAACACAGTATCATCTTATTAAAAAATTTGGGTTTGTGCTTATTTTTTTTTTTATTTTTTTTTNNTTTTTTTTTTTTTTTTTTCTAACCCTTAAGTTTACCTTTACCTCCTCTCTTCTTTTCAAACACTTTACTTTCTGTACCTTTTTTCATTTGTGTGCACATTTCTGAGCTTATTAATTCACTCATATCCTCTTGAACTGCTGACTATAGATCCCAGCTTTTAGCAGACTAGATTGTTGAGTTATTATGATTGTATTCTGGCAAGCAGTGCATCAGGTCACACAAAAATAATTAGAGATTTTCATTTATACAACAGCATTCCAAGAAGTTTCTAAGCATTATCAAATGATAAAAGGAAGTATACCTTAAGATGAAAAGAAAAGAAAGTTCATTATTTCCAAAATAGTAAAGATATCAAAAATATTTGAAAAACAGTAATAAGGAAGAACAATCATTTTAATTGCTAGAAAACTTGAAGAACTGGGCCACTTGGTCTACTAATGCTAGAGAATTACCTCTTAAAATTGTTTCTTTTACTGAAAAATAAAAGGATCTTTTCTTCATGTCCATTTGTTAAATTGATTCTGTCTAGATCAAATGCAGGTTCTGTTTTTAAACTTATGATATCCTTTGCATAAATAAATGCTCATAGTCTCTCTTCTACTTCTGTCTTGGCATATTTATTTTTCAGAAAAATATTCTCATTTGGTGTTCATATACTTATGTATATCAGCAAGTAGTTAATTTTTTTTTGTGTGTGTTATTTTCTTCATTGTTTAAGTTTGTTTTTTTTTTTAAAATGTAATTTGAATATTCACTGCTCCTGTCCACACCAGCTCTGTTACCATTTTCTCCTCTCCTCCCTGATCTCTTCTATTTCTAAATAATTTCATAACACCTCCTCTGTAATTCCTATTTCCTCTTCCATGTTTCCACTCTGCTACATCCTCAGTTCAGTCAAGATTTTTTTACATATCCCTTGAATCATAACCCTCAGAACATATAGATAGGGACAAATCATTGAATTATGAAACTAGATTTGCTTAGGTTTATTACTCTGTATTCTCTCTGACCTTAGTTTTTAAAATGGAGAATTCCTTCAATGTCTTATTCTGAAAAACAAACTCAATATAAAAGGTCATCCTGAACTGACTACACGATCAAGAGTCCTAGAAGATGTGGGCTGAAAAAAAAAAGCTGGCTGAATTGCATCTCCAAATTCCAGTTTTAAAAAGATAATATAAAAATATTTGTTGCTATTTTCATAAAGTTTCAGAGGTACCCTCTTTCAGTCACTTAAGTTTCCATATATATTTTTTTTAAATTCTTATAAAATAGAATACTAATTATAGGTTGCTATGAAATATGACTGAAACAAGTAATTTTCTGACCTATCAAAAAATTTATCAGTGAAATAATGTAATGAAAAGTGAGTTAAAGAAGGAAGACTACAGTTTCCCTGCAGCCATTCTGTTGTGTAGCTGTGCTTATTCTATTCCAGTGGAACTCAAGCTGTAATAAATCATGGCATCTCCCAATGACAGTTTCAAATGAACATGTTTATTGGGACAGACAAGTACATCGCTAAAAGTGTTACTTACTTTAGGTGCTGACACGCAGTACCAGCTGTTAGATCTAAACACTGACTCAGTCACTGCGACTGAAAACCATGGGAGTTTTTCAAATCATACACCAATATGAGGAAAACAGAGGCATCATGGCACAACACAAGTAATGTAGGGGTTTGTTTTGTTTTGTTTTGTTTGTTTTTTTTTTTCCCCAAAAGCACAAATGCTATGAAGTTTGAGAGAAAATTCCCCAACAAAACAAGACAAATCTTCCAGTCTAACAGCAAAACCAAAACCCATTCATATCAAATACTGTAATTCTGTTTTTAAGAAAGATTAAAGAAAGTTTTACTTTGAAAAATCAGTGACTGAACTCTAAAGGCATGCTACATTTCATTAATTCATTAAAAATATATATAACCAAATCACCTCTGATCTCTGTTTTTAACCCTCAGGTAATATAGGCTTTTTATGTAAGTAGTTAGAATGGAAACACCCCCAGCACTGCTGTGAGCTCTTCCTCTACCGTGGACCCACTTCCTACAGGAATCTAGGGGAATCAACCTGAAACAGAGGGTGTTTTTGTTACCCTTAGGATAAGAAAAAAAAGCAAACAAACAAACAAACAAACAAAAACTAAAAACAAAAAACCCCACCAATCCTGACCACCACAACCCCTAATAAATTAAAGACCAAAAACACCTCCCACAAACCAAAAACTCATACCAGAGCATACACAAGTAACAGGAACACAGCATGAAATGTACTTTGAGATGGAATAATTCAGGAAGACAGGATACCTACTGATATTGTGGGGGCTCCAGTGTCAAAGATAGTTGGGATTTTATTAAATAGGGATATTTAGAATGAAAACAAAAATATCAAGAGGGTATTAGTAGTCTTGTGGAAGGAAAACACGAGCTCTACAGGAAGGAAAGGAGGTGACAGCTATGTCATAAATGAGAGGACTGGTCAGTAGTCTCATCCATGGCTCTTGTCCTTCAAGATTAAGAACTGTTTTGTTGCTCTGAGAGCAAATGAAAAACAATGAGCAGAACAACCAGATGAGAGAGTCTTTATGTCCTGACAATGAGAGGATTTTTGTGGTTATTCCAGCATCAGGAAAGGAAGAATGAGATGGTTAAAGTTTCTCTTATGAGTGAGTGGATCCTATCTGACAAACAGTTCAGGAAGCATGAAGACTAACTGGAACCAAGTCAAAGATTTTAAAGATATATTGGCAACACTAATGCTGTCTTTTGGCCAGGCTTTATTTCACCTTCACTATAAGCTGCTTTACTAATTACTCTGGCCAGTCATTTATCTTCCTCATAGGAGACTGACATGATGGCAGTCATCTATTAGTGCAAGTCAAGGAGAGGATTATAAAGAGGAGTATAAAGTGTTATTAGACTTTCAGCTCCAGCATACAAGATTTGGCAGGGACCTACAAATACTGCAAGATTAATCTGCAACTCTATAAGTGGTTGAAACATGAAAACCTTAAACTTCAGTTTAATTTTCTGCTTCTTTTTATACATGACATCCCATGAAGCAGCACCTCTGGCAAACCATGAAGTTTCAAGCAAAAAAGCCAAAAATCCCTGTAGCGTCATTCTGTTGTGATGGGTCAACCCTTTCTGGCTGTCAGGTGCCCACCAAAATGCTGTGTCACCCACCTCCTCAGCAGGAGAGAGAGAGAGGAGATATGATGAATCTACCTTGTGGGCTGTGGCAGGGACAGGCCGATGGTTCACCCATTACAACAATCATTATCATGGACAAAACAGACTCAGCTCGGGAGAATTAGTTTCGCATGCAGTCCTTCATGATCTTCTGCAAGTTCTTCACTTCTCCAGTACAGGTCCCTTCCATGGAGTCCAGTTCTCCAGGAAGAATCTGCTCCAGTGTGGGTCCTCCATGAAGACACGGGTCCTCCACGAACCCTACTCTAGCATGGCTCCTCTCTAGAGATTGCAGCTCCTGCCAGGACCTGGCTCCACCAGCTGTCCATGGCATTCAGGGCATATCCATGTCCTTCACATATACAAACTCTCATGCAGTATTTTCTGGTACTCAAAATCAAATGTAAAATGGTAGCTCACTTATGATGTCTTTAGTTTCTAAAACAAAACAGGTGAAAATAATTTTTATGGAAGCAATAGCACAGCTATATTTTTTATTTCAGGGCAAAGGACACACCACATCAGCAGACTAAGGACAGCAACTTTCACTAATACACTACCTAATTTGAAGGGGGTGGGTGAGTGAGCAATCTATAAATGCATTTTATATACATGAGAGTATTATTTTTACTTATTAAGTTGTACTACAGGAGAACTGGCAGATCCTGAAAGTAAGAGTATAAAAGGACAGCAATCAGATTAGTGTATTTCAAAAGAAAGACAGTTAATTCAATAAACTACCAATCTAATCAGACATGCATCCATGTTAAAGGGAAAAAACAGGGAAAAATTGCCAACTGACAAAAATGCTCTTGCCAAAGGGTGTGTATGATGAAGTGACAGAAGAATGAACATGAAAATAATCAAGAGGCTAGCTATAAAATAAAATACAGGAAGAAGTTTTTTAAACACAATAGAAAATGAAATCAAAAGGAAGCAAAAATCTCTTATGCAATAGGAAAGGAGAACAAAAAGGAGATTATGCATAACAGACTAAACTCAATACTTTCTTTGAATTTTTATTATAAATGAAAGAAAGAAAAAGGTAGTTTTGACCAGATACTTCTCAAAATGAGTTTTATCACAAGGATAAGTATGTCAGGGGGAATTTGAAAAAAAGTAGAGTGAAGAATATCTAGATAAATGAATTGAATATAGACTTATTTTTAAATATTTAAAAAAAAATCCACAGAGATTTATAAAACTTCAGTGTTTTCTTTTTTTCCCCAGGAGATCATAGAAGACTTGAAAAAGGGGGAAAAGATTTTAAATTCTTTATCAGCTATTAAGAAGTGAGTGGAAAAGAATGCATAAGAATTACAGTTCACAGTACCTACCTTTAGGAATTAGGACAGAAAGATTTATCAGTCTATTCATGTTGAAAGAGAATAAAATGGAAAAGGCAGACAGTGAAAGTTCAGATAGTGCCAAAGAAATCTTATTTTCTCCAAGACGGAACATGTATCAGGTTAAAACTGAATATGTATCTCACCTAAATAAGGTTTTTACTACTGCCCTAAGGTAGTATTGTCAAAAGAAAACCAAGGAACCAGAATCCAAAGAAAAACACAGATGAGCACTCATTGCTTTCTAAACTACAGGCCAAGTACTTAATAATGATTCTTCATCATGAGAGGGTATTTCATCAATAGAACACCTGGAATAAAAGGAGAGCACGACAGTTAAGTGTCAATGACATAAAATACAATGTCATTGGGAAAAGGACTCATGGTGGAATAGCAAAAAGTCTCAAGGGGGGAAAATAAGCCTGAATGGTTAAAGAAGAATTCATATGAAAAGACAGACTAGAGAAGATGAAAGCAAAAATTACTCCAGATATATAGGTAATGCGCACTCTACATAGATAATGGAATAGGTCATAGATGCAATACTGTGTCGTGAAATTGACTAAATTTATCAGTTTGATGCCTAATCTCAAGCATTCTGAAGACTGTGGTTTTCAGATGTTTACTCTCTATATTTCTCATTGCTTAAATTTGGTGAGGGAGCAGTGTAGCACAAGTTTCATACACAGCCTGTTAATGGAGCTACTGCTAACATTAAATATTCCGTTCTTCATCTCTGCAATCAATTTCTTACATCTCTCTCGGTTTCATCTGGAAGAAGACTGCTTAAAAGTAAAGTGATATAAAGTGTTTCCCAGCAACTACTTCATCACTTCCAGTGACCTTCAAATTACATTTAACATTTATCTTGGACAAAACTATAAGTCTGCTCAGTGTTGTGGACAGGAAGATTCATCTGGTACTGTTAACCTGATCAATAGTGAAATAAAAAGTCAACTGAGCTTACATTTTTACAACCCCAGGAGAAAGTTAAAAAACACATTAGTTGGTTTAACAAAATGATAGCAGACAGAGAATCAGTATCCGAGGTTATAAATGATGATAGCTCTGTAAGCCCTGTACATCATATATGGTCATAAACTACTCACACTGAATTAGTTTAAGGAAAATCTTACTTTTCTTTCTTTAACTTCATTTTTTCCTGCATTTTGTCCAGCAGAAAGAAGAAAGGGAAAAAAAAAAAAAAAGAAAAAAAGAGTCTGTGGAGTTTGAAAGCACACAAATTATACTGAATTTCAAATAAAGAAAATGTTCCACGTGGTGTAGAGATTGATTCTATGAGCTTTAATTATCCAAACTATGGGTTCATTAGTAAGGTTTTTGGTGCAACAAAAGTAGGGGAAAAGGCTGAAACAGATGGTTTCTGTTTTCCTAAAGCTCCTGAGTTTTATTTTGCTTCTTCCTTATGCCTGTATCAGAAAAGAAAACATCTTTGCAGTGGGACTCTTTTACCTGTGGTCAGCTATGGGTGTTCTCAGCACAAGAGATGAATAATATTCTTTCAGGACACAAGGACTGCTTTGTCCTCTATGCTCTTTTGGACCTCCCCTAAATATTAGCACACGGCTTTCCCTGCTGCCTCCACTGACCCTCCAAAAACCTCATAGACCTAAACTTGAACAGGCTGCGGGACAGAATATAGTGGGCAAGTGTTGCAGTGTGAAGTTTGGAAGAAATGTTGCAAGGAATATGCTGGCAAGGGACTGTGTCATTTACTGCTTCACTGAATAGCAGAAGATAAATGGGAAAAGAGACTGTAAGTGATTGCTGCTGCTTAGTGGAGGCAGCCTCCACAAGGGCTGGGGAAGCAGCAGGAAGAGCTGTCTGTGTAGTTTCTAATGACAAGGGGCTTGCTTTATGTCTAAGAAATTCTTCTCTTTTCCTTCAAACTAAATTTTAACTTCTGTTACATCCACCCAACTTACCTCCTTGACAGCCCTTCACAGCAATTAGCAAACTGTCCTGGAGCCATTGTGGACTTCAGCACCCAGCCATGAGTCATCAGCCCCCAAAGACTATACTCCTTTTCCAGGCAGCCAACAGAACCAGAACTCTCCAGCCCCAGAAGCCACCTCTGTCCTTCTCCTGGAGTAACCTGGAAGTCGATGTGGGCCTACTGCCACAGAGAGCAAAGGAAACTTGTCTTTGCAGCCTTTCTCCCTTGCCCAGACTGAAGACAGACTGACCACAGCCTTCAGGATTAGGATGGGACATCCAGACCTTAGAGCACAGGGTTCCTGCTCCATCTGTCTGCTTCCAAACCTCAGGAGACACAAGCAGCAACGAGTCAGCAGAGGAGGAACATCTGAATAAGAGGAACATCTGCAGCTAAGGTGGAATGAGTTCCAATACCAAAAGCTTGTTTCCTGGGAAGGCAAATCTGATCCATTACCTGTACAAAGCTGGCTGTTAGAACCTAAATGTGACCTAGAATTTCACAGACTCACATGATGTTAATTACAGAAATTTTAGCAAGATAACCTGGCCTTTTAGGGACTGATATGGTTTCTGTTTAGACTTCATAATTCACCCAAAACCTAGTTACAGACAAATCAAAACATTTTTTAAGACTAAGGATTTTTCATTAACCCAGTTGGTATTATCACATTCTAATAGTCCAGGTTACCTAATAAAGGAGAATATATCAGTTTAAATTGTTATACAAAAACTTCTTAGCATCTTACCTTTATATCTTTTGCTACAATTGTTTTTCTACACTGATTTTTTTTACCCTGTGTAACACGAATAAGCTGAATAAGGCATTTATGTGTGCCTGGAGGAAAAAACCTAAATACCTGACTTGTACTGGTCCTTGGCCTGGGCAGAATGTTTCCACTGATACCAAAATGGAAACTAAGTTAACACTGGAAATAACGTGGTGCTGCTGTAGTGAATTCATTATATTTTGTATTCAAAGAAATAATTTTGAGTTATTACAAACTGGGTTCAGCTGGGATGATGTTAATTTTCCTCATAGTAACCAAGATGTTTTGAGTATTTATGGGCAGTGCTTGCAGTGTCAAGACTTCCTCCTTCCCCACTCTGCTCCCCAAAGCAAATCAACAGAGGGTGGGCAAGAAGTTGTGAGGGCACAGGACTGGGACAGCTGAGCCCAGCTGAACAAGGAGATAATCCCTACCAGTCATTTCATTCTCAGCAGAAAAAGTCTAGGGAAAAGATGTTTGAGCTTATGGCATTTGTCTTGCCAAACAGCCACTAACGTCAATGGAGTTCTGCTCTCCAGGAAGCTGCTGAAGACCTCCTACCAATGGCATGTAGTGAATAAATTCCTCTTTTTGCTTTGCTTGCATACTGCTTGGCCTGTCAAAAGGTCTTTATCTCAAACCAAAGGAGTCTCCTCCTTTTGCTTTTCTGCTTTTCTCCTTCATCCCACTGAGAGGGCAATGAGCAAAGGACAATGCTGGTTTTCACCTAACTGGGGTCAACACATAGTTACCATTTTGTGCCCTAAGAAAATAATTAATCATAGTAATTATATGTTTCTAGAGCAGAAGACTGTACCCTGCTTCCTAAATGTGTTGAAATTAAGGGACTTCAAGCAGTTTTGTAATATTTTGAAGAGCTTTTCAAGTGTTAAGTTAAGCAGGAATCAGATGATGCAGTTTTCTCTAAAGACCATGAAGAAGTTTTTCTAGAGGAAAAATCATGGAATGCTTCGGGTTGGAAGGGACCTTAATGATCATCTAGCTCCAGTCTCCTGCTGTGGACAGGGACACCACTATGTTCTGAAAGAAAGTGTGCAGTGCAATCAACTCTCTTCCACCGTAGCCCTACAAACATGAGAGATGTCACTTGCTGTTAATTATATATGAGCAGATAATTGCTCTTAGTGTCAACAGGATCATTTTTTCTGATACAAACCAGAGAAGATGCTACATGTAGTTAAGTCTGCTCAGAGCAGTTCAGATCAGTCTGAAAGGAATAGGTACAACATACAGTGTGAACTTTTCATACCTGTGAGGTGCTGTAAAGATGGGGTTTTTTGAGGCCCTTCTCTCTGTCCTCTAACCTGATGGCCTGGTGCATCTGTGGGGATAAATGGAAGAGATTTTTCTCAAGGTGTTTATCTGTGAAGCCTTCATTTCATTAATCTGAAATGCTTTTAGGGAAGATTTTTTACTTATTTGGAATGATTTGTTAGCCTAGAAGTGTTATTTAATCACAAGCAAACTGGATGCTAAAAGCCTGACTAGTAATTTGAAGTTTTCCATCCTGATTGTCACGTCCAATACAAAGCACTATTAGCAGTTTCAACAGTACTAAGTTATCATTAAAGCTCTGAGAGGCTGTTAAAATGTTTTTTAGGGTTTTTTATTGTAGAAAACCATATAAATACCAGTGATAGGAGTTAAGCATCACATAGTGACAATTTAAATGTGACATTCTTATAGGAGAGCAGAAATTATGCTGTTCTGGTACATAACTACAAGTATACACAACATAAATTTGTAAATAATCAAAGGAAAAAATCAAATAAAGATTAACCATTAGTAGTTGCTAAATTGCAAAAATGCTATTAAACTAGATTTTCTAATTAAGCAAACAGCCAAAAGAAACCCAATAAAAATTCTGTAAAAATCTTGATGACACTATCTACATTTTTCCTGAGTTTTCTCAGTCATAAATTATGTTGACTGGTTCCATGGTCATTGTAACATGACTTTTGTTCTTTTTGTGAACCCTGAGATAACATGGTTTATTACATTAAGATATCTGTGAATTAGTAATTTGTTTGTTTGGTTTTTTTCGGTACAGGAAAGAAAGGAGATGTTTTGCCTTGTTTTTTTCTGAATAAAATGTTCTTTACAAGCAAAAAAGAAAAAAAATTCACAATTTTATTTTCTCTTATACATTGGTAGAAGGAGGAAAAAAAGCTCTTAAAGCTTTTGAGTCATTTTTTCCTCAACATTTTGACAAATAAGGAAAAGAATACAGGAGTCTGCATATGCCTTTGGATTTGAATACCTCAGTAAGAGTTTGGCATTAAAGCTAGGACAAAAAAATTTGGAGCTGCTTACGAGTTCTATTGAGTTCATTAGCTATGGAGGATGATCAAGCATTGTAAGTTATTTCTTCTCATCAAACTGGCAAAACAATTCTGGATGGTGTCATGCCCATCCAACCCACACCACTCTGATGTTATGGAACAGCAAACACTTAGTTGAAAAGAGGTTAATTCTTAGCTCCCAGCACAGAACACTTTCCCCCTCTTCTCTGTGTGTGCTTAACTGAATAGCTGACTTGAAACGTGTGAAGTTTTTGGCTCTTGGCATCATATTGAACATTGCAGAACGCAGCTAGCAGTGAAATTAGAATTCATTTAGAAGCCCTTTTTATTCTAGTCCAACTGACTGTCTCCACTATATGGTTTATGTTTGGTTTTGGTGCTCATGGAAAGAATGCCTCCTTTCCTACACTATTTTCATAAATATACAGATTGGGCAAGCTGGTACTTTTCTGATTGACCAGAACAAAGCTGAATAGTTTGCATATTCTCCTCCCAATGTCTCTACAACAAGATGTTGCCATACTTTACTAGCAATTTTGGCATCACAAAGCACCTCTTTGAGAAACTCTGCAAAAGCATCCCAGGAGACATTTCAATTATTTTTCAGTTATATGCTCAACAAATAATTCTTCAGCAGAATTTAGTTTAACAGTTTGAGACTGAATATCAGTTTTGCCTAGTTAAAATAAAGCTTTGGACAAAGACACTTCATTATTATGAGTTCACCATCAAATCAGATACCTGAACAAATATACATTTCTTATTATGATCCTAGATATCTATGAACTTTGTGCTATGTGTATATATGTTTTCAAAATACATATTTCAGGTTTCATCCCGTCCCCCCCCCTGCCCCCCCGCAAAAAAAAAAAAAAAAAATTTAAAAAGCCCAAGTAAGACTTCCTTGGTCTTCAGTGCTTATAGCTTCAGTCTCTTACATGATGTTCCTAAATATGCTCTGGGAAATGTAATTTGAGTTCTGGTTTAAAAAAACAATACTATGTTTTGTACCTTATTTTCACAATTAATTTTATAGTTGGAAATTAATTTCTGATACAGCTTTTAAAATTTTGTTTAATTTACTGTGGAGAGACAGCTGGGCAATGGAACAGGGAGTGCTGTGGAGAGAGATGATGGATGCTCCAGACATCCTGGATCCTGTGGGGCAAAAAACATGGGAAGTTCAAACAGTGAGGAAGTGAGGAAGTTCAAATAAGCGAGGAAGTGAAAAGGAATCTGGTACTTTAAGGAAATCATGTAGGACTGCACTTGCAATCCTGTGGTTAAGCAATATTGCTAAGAAACATTATTGTGATTATTGCCTAGCAATGGAAAATTTTGCTCAAAGCTATAAGAGTATATAAACCCATCTTTGGAGAGACTAGTTGACTTCACACCTTCACAATAAACAGTTTCTTGGATACAACCTCAGTGGAGCCCCCTCTTCAACCACTGACAATTTACATGCTTGAATATCCCAATATGATTTAACATAACTTACATTTGAAATTGTTATATTTGAAAATCTGGTTTGTGATTACATACCTTTATTTGTCACACCTTTTATGAATTTCCCACATTCATATAAGTAGGACAACATCTATATTTTTTATTCATAATAAAGCTGAAGGGTTTTTGTTGTTGGTAGGGTGGGGGGTTTTTTTGTTTGTTTTGTTTTGGTTTTTTTGTTTGTTTGTTTGTTTGTTTGGTTTTTTGTGTGGTTTTTAGTTTGTTTTGTTTTTTGTTATGAGTTATTCTCCATCTTTTTTTTTTTTTTCTTCCCTTTTTTTCAGATGTTTTGGTCCACTACACAGTATTTCTCAAGAGATGTGTAGTAATACCAGGTGGTTTTAAGGTACATGAATGGTCATCACTTTAACTTTTTCTCTTTGCTTTCATCTCAAAATAAAAGTTTTCCTTTCAGTCCACACTGCACCTCTGTAGAACTATAATGAACAGCTTATTGTGAGCAATATTGTATCACATTCACTTTTTGTCAGGGTAATTTACACAGTTGCGTTAATGCATCAAAGGAAAAATGCTCCAGAGGTTATATATGTGAATTCTAGTTCTGGGTTTATTGCATTTAGGTGATGTCCAAGTGTTTAAAATTCACAGAACTATTATATCTCATCCCTCCCTATCCCTACAGAAAGAAAGGGAAGCTTGGGGGGAAAAAGAACTTTTAAAATATTTTTAGTTCTCTGAGAGAAGGAAATTGCTTGCAGTTTCCCTTGAATGTGGAAAAAATTGCTCACCGTCTGCATCTGTTCATAAATAATGAAGTAATAGCTAATTTGAGAAGAATTTTTTACAACTTGCCTTCAAGGCACTGAAGGTAGGAACTTTTGTAGACTCTTGCCATTACAACATTTCACTTTCACAAATGCACATGATTTTAAACATCCAGCTTTTAAAAGCTGGTGAGAATTTATGACCTATCTGCTGAGCTGCCATGAATAACTAAATAGTTGCTGTTAGGCCTGTTCAGCTCTTAGGTAGAACTCATTAAAATACTTTTATGGCTATTTAAATTGAATGTTTTGCCTCAGTTGGGATAAGCTAACTGTACATACATATCTTTGGTAGCTCTGTCACCAGGAAATAGCTTTGGGCTGCTGCATCTTGATTGTTTTACATTATGTTCCCATATTCTTATATTGCTACTACTCTATTTTTTTTTCTGTCCTTTTTTTCATATCCAATAAAAGTATTGCTTTCAAATTATTTCTAGTACTAAGACATAGTATTTCACCAAAACAATAAGACATGTATATTGATGTTTTTCACCTGTGTCATAAATTTTTGTAATTGCTAAGAGTCACATTAAGCAACAGCAGTATAAGTCATGGTCAAATCTATGTGATAAATAAAGTAGTTTCACTTCTAACTGCTGTAATAGTAAATTGACTGGTCGAAACAGACATTCAAAAAAAAAAAAAAGTATAAACAGTGCATAAAAATCACATACTTAAGAAGCTGAAATAGACATTTCACCTCACTTCTATGCAGCACTATAATTTTCCATCACCCTTAGATTAAAACCAAAGTCGTGATTCTGGCCTTTCCTTGCACTGAACTGCAAGTTTCTGCTCTCCATCTGTGGTAGCTGTGGTAGCTTTCAAGGGATGGTTTGGTAGGGTTTTTTGTTCTTATTTTGTTTTGGTTGGTTGGTTGTTTTTTGTTTCTTTGTTCCTTTTTCAGGTGGATTAGGAAAGTCATCCAGCTAAAAATTACCCAGCTCCCCAAGTGACACCAATTAGCACTAGTGCTGGCACAAGGAAGAAAAGGAAAGCAATAGAAATACCGACATAATGTATGGGGTACAGAAATATTCCCCTCGGTCACATTCCATATTTAGGCTTGCTGAAAGTGACTGTGAAATCACAGTCTTTGAATTATCCTCCAATTGCTGTAGACACAACCCCTTAAATTTGATATACATTCTTTCAACAACAGGAATAGCACGTTATTCCATGGTTTGTCTTGGGATGAACCTCAGGGTTTCATACAATGTTATTCTATCACTCCTAACCTTTTCATAATCAGGAGTTATTTAGCAAAAGCAGTTTTTTGAGCCCATCAGTCCACTGCTGTGAAATCCAAAACCTGATGGAGCCTCCTAATTTCAGAGTCTGTTAGCTTCTCTTTAGTAAAGGGGTGCAAAAGTGGAATGGGTACCAAATTCCCCTTTTCAATTTTTACACGGAGCTGGCAACAGTTAACAGGATGTAAAATGTTCTACCTTCCTCACTGCAGTGAGCAATTGCCTCAAATAAAAAACAAGTTGTCACTGTGTTCAAATAAGTGTTATTTCTGTTTTTCAGCAAGTGAAGAACATAAGGCTGGCAGCATGAGTAAATGAAAGAGTCAGTTTTCCCTGGGACTTGCCTCCCTTCAGTTCCTGTCAGCCAAAACCCAGTTATTTGCAGAGGAAGGAAAAGAGCACAAGTATAAACAGGCCCTGAGGTAAACAGGGCTTTGGCAGAAATAAGAAGAACTTTCCAAAGCCATTCAGGAAGCCTTAAGGAAGTGTGTTCATGCTGAATTAATTATGTTTTTATTGCTTATGAAAAGATTGTGGAAAGACACATTGTCCTCGCTGTAAGAAAGGAGATGTTGTTAATTTGCATTCATCTTGCTGAATAACACAGCTGAAAGGAGGCAATGCAGGAATCCGTCACTGTCACCTTGTACAACATTCCTTATTTTTGGTATATTCTAGTCAAAAAGTGAAAGCATTCTAAGACATGAGAGCAGACAGAGAAAACAAACCACATTCTGGGCAGGGCAGGGAGGGGGTTCTGCCCCTCTGCCCCGCTCTGCTGAGACCCCACCTGCAGGGCTGCATCCAGCTCTGGGCTCCCAGCGCAGCAAGGACAGGGACCTGCTGGAGCCAGGCCAGGGGAGGCCCCAAGGGGATCAGAGGGCTGGAGCAGCTCTGCTGTGAGGAAAGGCTGAGAGAATTGGGGCTGCTCAGCCTGGGAAAGAGAAGTTTATACCTTTCTCCTCCCTTTGCAAGATATTGTACTTGAATACAAGTCTTACTCCATCATTCCTAGAGGGTGCAGATATAGCATCGTCCCTATTGTAAAAATAAGATCAGAGATATTTACAGATGAAAGAAAACCCGTGGAATTATATCAGGTCATATAGTGGTTATATTTTAGAGAAACTGAATCTAACACAGAGTCAAAAAGAGATTTGAACTGTTTTTTGACAATATATGAAAAATAGCTTAGAAATTTAATAAAATCACATAAAAGAATGAAGCCTCACTCATCTCACAAGTATTTAAAACACAATAGAGCATATGATTTCCAGAAGAGAGTGCGCAAAATGTCACTAAATTATTTGTACTTGAACATTCTATTATTTTTAAAATCTCTTCAACTTCTTATGTGCTTTTCAACACTCCTCCAAACATTTTACCATTGCTATCTTCTAGTGCTCAGGTGTCTGGAACTTTATTTAATATCCCATTTGTGTTTGTACTAAGGACAAAGAGAAATAGACTATTAGTTTGTTTGGGTCTTTTTTCTGCTTGGCATGATCTGCACAAGTCATAGTTGTTCTGGGGTTTTATAAGCTATACCACATTGTAAAAACATCCAATTTGTGCCCTGATATCTTCCTCCAAAGTGATTTAACTGTATTTCTTCTAGTATTTTATGTCTTTCTCTGTTTTCTGTCTCTATTCCCAGATTTGTTTTATCCACTTTTTTACACTGCTTGCAGATTACTCAATATAGAGTCCAACAGTTTTAGAGTTGTTTGAAAGCATTACTAACATTAACATTATTTTCACCACCAGATTACTGAGAAAAACTAACACAAAAGGCAAAAGAAAACACCACTTCTTTCATACTTCCCGGCTTCTTTTCTTCATTTCTGCGTGGTATCATTTACCATCATCTATTTTTTGGCAGAATAGCACTTTCCCTCCATGCAGGCAAGGATTAGTATATATTTGCTCCATTCTACAGTGCCTCTCATCTCTCCTTAGTGCTTAACAGTTATTCATTTTCCCAAGGACTTTTCTCACATATTAAGGCCCTTTTTGCCACGAGTCTCCTGTATGTGTGATATGTGCTTTCTGCCTAAAAGGGTCCTGAATCTTTAGGAATCTGCATAATTGTTTGGAAAGGGATTGCTGGCTGGCACCCTTGCCAGGCTAGTTCATTGCCTAAATACATCAAGATAAACTTCCTGCATTTGCCTATTAGTGGCATGTCTCTTATTTAGATTCACAAAAAGCTGCATGTGCTATCTCAACTTGCAGAAGCAGAATTAACATACTGCCCAAAAGGGGATGAAATGATCTCCTGGGAGGAAAAGTAGAGCATAAACAGGCAGATAAGTCTCAGGAGCTTTGGGGAGATGAGGACTCTAAAAAGCAGTATTGCAGCCAGAGTCAGGGGGTAAATTCATGTCATAAACATGCTGAGGGGGGAGCTGATAGCATCAGGGGCATCAACTATCACCCATCTGGGGCAATGGAGGGCAACCCTAAGGAAACATCTGGCATCAACAGTGGAGAACTCTTTCATGGCTGCTGATGAAAGTCCTCAGTCAATGAAATCCTCCAAGAGCGGTTTTAGCCCACAGTTTACAAAGCAGTGATGAACATATCTGAGAGTTAATCGCTGTGCTACAGCCTAATAAAGCCAGAGCCTCTGCCTCTTGTGTTTCTTTCTGCTCAGCAGCACCAACAAAAGTTGCCTAATTAAAGGATTTATTAAAAACTAATATAAAAATCTCTTCCTACTACCATAAACTATTTCAATTGATAAAGAAATGGATACAAGGAGCTACAAGCTCTGATGTCTTTTCTGATAGAAAGGAACACAAAAAAAGGAACAAACACAATGTTATGTTTCTTTATTGAGTTTGTTAAAACAAGTACATGGTCCAACACCTGGCCTTCTTAAATTTTTCAGGTTATCTCAATGTAATTCTTCAAAGGCAAACCCTTTAAAAATCCTTATTTTTAGTATCTTGGGAAATTCCAATAATATTTCTATATAGCAAGTTCTATATTATGTATAGACCACATTCATATTTTCTAATTATTACAATTTAGGCTTTGTTACTGTAATATTCTTTAAACACAGTATTCTCTATAAATGTGTTTTCCCCCCATACTGTAAGACAATCTTTACATAATTCTTGATGTATTTAATCCTCTGTTTTTTCTTGGTCACTTAAAGAATATAAGATAGTGTAAAGTGTAGTATAAAACCACTTCAGAGAAAAAAACAAACAAAAATAAAACCCAAAACAAAATAGCTATATTCTGAGCACTTTTATGCATATATAGTAATGTTGTAGGCTTATTATATGATGTGACTTGTAAAATGCTCTGCAAAATCATCCTAGCCATGGCCAAACAGATTTAAACTGAGAAGTGAAATCTGCAAATGTCAACTTACTTCTGAATAAATTAAACTGGTTTAAAAAATATAATCAAATTTCAAGCTACACAGCTAATAACACCATATCTGAAAGTCTTATACTAAGTGGCTCAAGACCAGAGAAAAATATCATCCCATAAAATAGAATCTAGTTTATTGTTTTAATTAACAGGAGCTCCACATTCTTTAAACGTATTTAAAAGACAATATGAGAGAATGAGAATTAAAGCATTAATTGTATTGAAGCAGATAGAAAAACCTTCTATTTTTCTCATGAGCTGATATAGGGTAAAGAATAAAAGAATGTACAGCCAAGAAATATATTTTTAACTCTATTACCCATCTTCCAGAACTCAAAGTTTAAAACTGTGCAGATTGATAAGCATACAGGCAAGTTTCTAACTTAGGTAGCTTGTCTTAGAATACAACAGAAAATTCTACAACATCTGAAGAAATTAACACAGTCCCTTCTTTCCTCTTCCTGGTTTTACTGCTAGCATGTGAGGAATTGAGACCATTTCAAGTGCTTTTCACAATGATGTTTTTTTAAGTAAAAGTGACACACTTTTCATAAGAAAGCCAAACCTAAGCTCGCCGGTGAAATATCATGGGATGTACTCCCACTGCAGCCCTGACTTTGTGGGCTTTGATGGATTGAGAGGGAAGAATGAGGATAAACTAAAGGATTGTGCAAGGCTGAAGGAGACCATAACTTCTCCCTTCAGAAGGAGAGTGCCAAGGTGAGAGCACAGCATGGGGTCTGTATCCCTACCTAAACCCAGAGTCCTAAGATTAAACGACTAAACCAGACTAAACTGCCTGATTTGGTCTCAGGTGAATCTGAACTGCAATCTGGACTCTCTGGGTGAACCAGAGTGCACCTTTGGAATAAGGTTCTCAACCTTCAATGGCTACTGAACATCAGCTCACATTGCAGAGCAGCCTCCTAAGTGTGTCAACAGGATCCTTTTGGGATGAAAACCAGACAAGAGATGAACTTCAGGAGCTTGCTAAGTGCACTCATGCCACAGAGGTCTGCTGAAGTCAAAACTGCCAAACTCAGCACCTTGAGAAAACTGTTCCTAGAGGCCTGAGTACTAGCAAATATATATATATATATTGTTTTACCAAAGCTTGCTATTTACTGTTACAAATGGGAAAGTTCATAAAAATCAGTGTTTACAAGAGACTGGGCTCTTTCTGGAACATGAAAATTCTTTGGTATCACAGAAATATATGATCTTTTATTTCTATAATTAAAAAAAAAAAAAAAAGAGAGAGAAACATTTATTTCTCTACATATTTTTTCCCCTTCTACAGGCAGAAACAATAAAATGTAATAAAGCAGTATTATTGGTCTGTTGGTTCAAATCATAGAAAACCCAGTTATCTGAAATATAACACTCTTAACATATGTTGATAGGTATAATTGAGAATGAAATGTAAAGCCTGGAGATCACGTTTTACAGCTACTGTTTTAAACTGCTTAATTTACCCCCAAATCCACCACAACTCAAGGCACAGAATTGACCCATTATAAACGTTTTCCTATTGCTGTCCCAATGCTCTGGGGGAAAGGAAGATGTTTTGCTTAAGTCAGCTGTAGAACTTCAGTGAAGAGTAAATTATTTTAACTCTGTTAGTGTTTGGAAAAAGACACAAATTTCACATAATTGTCTTCTTTTATTTCTACATAAAACATAATTTATAAGTGAAGATAAAAGGAATTACATTTATTTAGCTTAAAGAGGTGACACCTAGGGAGAAACATAACTGCATAAATAGCTAAAGGGCAATAATAGCAAAGAAACAAAGAGCAAGTCACTGAACATTAGTCATAAAACAAGGAGTAATGGGCTGAGTTAGAAGGATAAATTTACCTTGGTTATTACAAGAACTCTCTGAGAGAAAGGATGATAAGAGCAAGACTTCTCTTGTGAAATAGTTATTGCACAATCTTTGGAGGCATTAGAGGTAAATTAAAAAGCTATCTGTTAAAACATTTTGAGTTTTCAGAGACTGAATCAGATGAACAAGAACATCCTTTTGTGGATTGACCTTGTCTCTACACCAGATGCCAGACACCCACTCTATTCAACTATTCAACAGGACAGGAAGAGGAAATACAAGAAAAATCTCATGGACTCAGAGATCACTCACCCGTTAGCAGTACCACAAAAACAGACTCAATTTGGGGAAATTAATTTAATTTATTGTTAATTAATACAAGAGTAACATGATGAGGGATAGGAACAAATCTAAAAACACCCCTACCACCCTCTTCTTCCCAGGTTCAGCTTTACCCTCAACTCCTCTATTTTCTCCCTCTGAGTGTCACAGGGAGACAAAAGATAGATGTTGGCGTCAGTTCAAAAGTCTTGGTCTCTGCTGCTCCTTCCTCCTCATACTCTCTCCCTGCTCCAGGGGACTGAGGTCCCAACCACATGGAAGAGTCCTCCATGACCTTCACCAGCATGGACTCTTCCAACAGGCTGCAGTTCTTCAAAAACTGCTTTGTCATGGGTGCTTTCCACAGGTGACAGTCCTTCAGGAATGGTCTTCTCAAGCATGGATCCTCCAAGGATCCTACCACAAATCCGGCTCCTCTCTGTGGAAGATTAAGATCCATGGGCTGCAGCTGCCTTCAGAATGTGCTCACCTGCTCCAATGTGGAATCCTTCATGGACTTCTGGGGACAACCTGATCTTCTTCAGGATCTGCAAGAGAACCTCTGCTCCAGTGCCTGGAGAACTTCCTTCACCTCCTCCTTCACTGACCTGAATTTCTGCAGAGTTGTTTCTCTCATATATTTTCACTGCCCTCCTTCAGCTTCTGTTGTGCATTATTTGGGTTTTTCCTGTTATCAAACACGTCATCACAGAGACACTACTAAAATCACTGGTTGGCTCAGCTGTGGCCAGCAGTGACCCCCTCTTGGAGCCACTGAAACTGTCTCTGTTGGATATCTGGGCAGTGTCTTGGTTTAGATAGACAGGTATCTGCCAGGGCAGATTGGAGTCTCTCTTGGAATGTAAGCCCCACCACCCCCCTCCCCCTTTCCAAATTATTATAAATTTGCAATTAAAAGGCTGTCAGGCAAAGATTTTAGGAATAGGTTTAGCAGTTCTTCACTAGGGATATAAAAAATACAAATGTTGGAATACAGAAGAATAAGCAAACAAACAAACAAGAAATCCTGGAAAACCCTGACAGGGTCAGAAATACAACCTGACACCCCATTGGTCAGGGTGTTGGAAACAGTCCAAAAGTAAGCCCTCCTGGAGTGGCAGATGTGGTCCTGTTGGAAGTAGAGATGGTCCTGTAGAGAAAAAAGGGTCCAGAGATGGGTCCAGTCTTTCTTTGGGAGTTCCATGGGAACACTGGATGTCTGGTGACACTTGTGGCTCCTTTTTATCTAGGTGAAGATGGTTTGTCTCCTCCTCCCTGGGTGGAGCATCTCACAATGGGATGATGTAATGTGTCATGTCATTGNAAAAAAAAAAAAAAAAAAATCTCCTGAAACGGGTTTCAACAGATGGAATAGAATAAACGTGGGTTTTTGGTTTGTTTGTTTGTTTGGGTTTTTTGTTTGTTTGTTTTTGTGGGGTTTTTGTTTGTTTGGTTTTTTGTTTGTTTTGGTTTTTTTTGTTTTTTATTTTGGTTACAAAACCCAAGACAGGCAGCTTCTGGGGTCTTCTCACAGAATCCACTCCTGCAGCTGCTCTACTATCAAAATCTTGCCGTGTACACCCAAAACAATACACTCTCAGTATGGGGAGGGAAAAAAAAAGTGTGTGCTTAAAAATATCCAGAGCTATAGGAGAAAACACTCCCTCTGATAAAACAAAGCTGACCTAATAAGGGGAAGTAAAGATGCCACACAAAATGCTCTGAAATGCTCTGACAATTTAAGTTGTAATCTGTTCTAGCTATGATTAAAACTGTATTGACTGACTTCTAAGTTACTTGCATCCAATTCTTCTGCACTAAGGAAATTTTCTGCTAAAGGGAAAAAGACTGCAGACAAGCCACAGGTTCTGAATTCTCCCTGCTTGTCCCTCGTGTTTGTGGGAGATAAAAAGTTCAATAAGAAGCATTAAGACAGTTCTGTATTCAGTAGAGAGAGTGAAGATTTGTCCATATATTCTTTCAGCACTTTCAGATTTTCTCTGATGAGTAAGCAAGACTTATTCCTGGACTTCTCTGGTACTAGGGATAAATATGAGTCTCCAGAAACCTGCAAGCTTCAACTACTTCTCAACAAAAAATACATAAATAAGTGAAATTTCCTAGGAGCAAACACATAAATTAACAAAATTTTCTAATACTGAACACATAATAACAGCATCTACCATTTTCTTAAGATGAGAGTTTTGGTCTATGAAAGCAAAATGAAGCTTTAGACATGGAGTGAATAAAGCAAGAATGTAATATCAGATGTTAAAATTTGATATACGCCCCCTCAGTCAAGTCTGTGTAGAAGCCCCTGACTGAGGCATTAAACACGTCTGGACAGAAGATGTGAAGGTGTCACGGAAAATTTTAACAAGTCTGGTTTGTATTTGGCTTTGTTGAGTTTACAGATGCTAAAGATTAAACTTCATGGTTGCAATGGATTAGTAAATTTTCTCCTCCAATTCACAGTCAGTCCCACTTGCTCAAGGAACTACAGATTATCTTGAAAAACTGTGATTAACATGTGCTCACTGAGCCAGACTGACCATGATGATACATGGCCCCTGAGATGCAAAAAGGTCCATAAGAAAGAAACAAGCCAAAATTCCAATGTTTTTAGTTTCATCATTAGAGTGGGAGATGTGACAAGTTTACATGTGCTTCAGCTACTTTGGCATCAGCTGTAGAGATGTAACACAGGCTGGGAAAGGCCTCAGCTTCACAGGTTTTTTGGAATTAGGATGACGTCACTTCACTCCAAGTTCTTGTATTTGTCCATTACAGCTTGTATCACGTTTATATGGTAAGAAAAAAGAAGGGTTGGGACAGGTGTTTAAGCTTTTGTCTTTGTTTCTTATCATTTAAATCTGTTTTAATACATAATAAACTAAAATAACTTTCCCCAAGTTTAGTCTGGGTTGCTCATTGTGGCAATCAGTGAATGATGTCCCTGTCTTTATCTCAACTCATGTGCTTTTCCATGTTATTTTCTCCTCTCATCCACTTGATGAGAGAAGTGTGAGTGGCTGGCTGGTCATCTGGCAGGCAGACAGTGTAACCCTTAAACACAAGACAGGCATAATTAACTAATGCTATAGCATAAAATAAAGCTAAAATGTATTCACTCAGATGAATTAGTTATATTCAACTTTTGTTGCTGCCACCAGCAAAGCAACAGTAGCAAAGTTTGAATCCACCATGCTTCATATTCTGGCTTTGAGGAGGTTTTATTGTCCTTTCCATGTTCCTGTTTCACTGTAGTGTGAGTATTCTCTCTACCTTGTCCTCAGATCACAGAGTGCATCTAAAAGTGCTGTTCAGTTTACTGAAAAAAAGCAAGACGACTGCAAACAATTTTCCTCCTGAATTACTGTTTCATTTATTAACCAGAGCTCCAAGTTCTGTAATTCAGTAAGATCATAAATTTTCCATCATCAACAATGAATGCTGTCCACAAGGCAATAAATTACATAAAACTTGTTAACAGATCACATATTTTTGCTATGTTTGCTCCACTATTTGACATTTTGGTGTGAGGATCAGAAATCTTATAGAATATGTTATTTCCCTGCTCTTTGTTCTGCTTTACATAACCTTTATAAGTGGACTAACAACCTAAAAAAACCTAAAACCCCCCAAGAAACCTGTGTAAATAAAAATATTTGGGTCAGTTAAACAGGAAGTTAATTTTTTAAAATTTATTGTTAAATTATTCATAAGATGTCCAGATGCCCTAATTCCAAATTAGGCCTTAAATAAATTCCCTAATATTAAAATAAAATTAAAAAAAAAAAAATTGGAGCATACTCAGTACACAAAGAGTTTACATATTTTAATTGATACACTAAACTACAACAAAGGTCCAAAGAAATAGAAATAGTGCTACACATTTACTATTTTTTTTTCAGGTTTAGCTTGAAGCCTTGTCCTTGAATAATGCATTGATATTGTATTTATACTGAACAGATATTTTCAGAAACATTTTATGTTTAGAAGTGCAACATTTATTCTATCCACTGTCATTCACAGTTTTCTTATTTTTCATGAGGTGACTTGACCAAATAGACCCTCTTCAAGGAAAATGGAGATGATTCTTTCTCTGGTGTATAAGAGAGCCTGCCTGGACAAAAAGTTACAAATAGTGTAGAGAGCTGGGGGGCTGAAGCCAAGAGCTGACTACAGGCTGTCAGACCTGATGGGTGGAGAAGGAGCTTCCTGTGACCAGAGGGGACAATTAGTCAGGGACTGCTGCAATTCAAACTATCTAATTTGGATAGAACTGAGTTTGGAAAGTTAAATGCTTACTCACAGGGAGTGAAATAAGAGGTTTGCACATCTCTTCCACCAGCAGTTTTCTGTACTTAAGGGGTTTGCTGGGTTTTTTTATTCCCATATTAGTTATATAATTATTTTTTTCCATAAATCATCACTTTCTTTAGTGGAAAATCCTTCTGGTTGTCAGCAAGGAACATTGATCCACCCTGGGGCTGTTTCAAAAGGAAATGGGGAAAAAAAAAAAACCTTACATATTTGGAAACAATTTATACTCCTAAAATTTATAAAAATTAATTGAAAATTTCAGCACAGTAGCATAAATAGTGCTGATACTAGCTTATGCTTTTGGAGTCTCGCAGGGACATTGCATGACCTCATTCTTTTCACAAAACCGGCAGTGGATTGTTAACACACACTCCCCTGCTCACAGCTTCCTTGTGTTTTTCCAGGAGGTTGGCTGATGTGACATTGCCAACAAGGTGATTGTATCCTGGTCAAAGAAGGTGTTAAGTGTTTGGGGAGGAAAAACCCAAGCAGTTTGCTGAGTCCTTGAAGCCACTGAAGGAGATGGTGAGCGGGTCACTTTGCAGGAGTGAAAGCCATCCAACCCATCCCAGAGGTTGCTGGCACACAGGTGGGAGTGTTGGAAGGGAGTGTGCTTTTTCCTGGGCTGGCAGCTGGGCTGTGGGGGCTTGTTTGTGTTCTGCACTCTGTGTGGGAGTGTTGTGTCACAGACTAGAAACCTTGCCATGGGAACTGCAGCCTCCCTGCTCTGCACACCTTGCCTGGCCATTAATTCCGAAATTCTATGTCACTGAACGGCGCAGTTCTGTTCCTGAGACTCAGAATTCCCC
Source organism: Sinosuthora webbiana (assembly GCA_013397395.1). Taxonomy (NCBI): domain Eukaryota; kingdom Metazoa; phylum Chordata; class Aves; order Passeriformes; family Sylviidae; genus Sinosuthora; species Sinosuthora webbiana. The sequence goes on along the minus strand of VXBN01008153.1, from coordinate 1,170,148 downwards.
TGCGGTGGGTAGCATTTTTTCAGTACTTTGCTGGTTATGGTATTTTTGCCAATCCTTTTTCTAAAAATGTCTAGTGTTTCATATAAGCCTCTGCAACCTTCAATAACCTCAGTGACATATTGCAGCACCCCACCATCACATTCTTTACAAGTACTCTCAGAAGCCAAGTATTTGCTTACACACTCCATCTGCTCTGTATGATTTTTCTGTGGTGCTTTTTTACACTTCAGATGATTTCATTAGTATTCTCTGATATAATCATCAATTTTGGCACAAAGTGTTTTTATTCTTTCATTATATTTACTCATCTATTTGTTTGGTTTGGTTTTTTGTTGTTTTTTTGTTGTTTTTTATTTTTCCCTATCTACTTATTGTTATCAATCCCTTTGACTCTGCTTCACAGTTTAATTCTTGGAATACATTATGAATTCTGATGGAGGGACAAGGACAAGTTTGTTTTCTTTCATTTGTTTTGTCTCTTTTCAATAAAGTTATATCTACAGCCTTTTATTTGAAGCTGGTGATAAGCTTAGAACTAATCTCAATTTTGAAAATGAAATAAGTTTGTACATGTGGAGGCAAAAATATAGCCCATAGCTGGCTACTTTCTGGTATGCACTCCTGTAATGGACCTTATAGTTCCTCATCAGTCGACATTTTATACCAGAATTTTGTTTAAAAATCCAACTTTGCATCAGTTCATACAGTCTCACATTGGATCCATCCTAGAACTTTATACCTGACAGCAGACTGCTTGTTAGGAGAGAAAATCCACTTTTAAATGATACATAAAGCTAAGGTCCTCTTCATGGTTAATTTGTGAGTAAACTTTGAATTGAATCATGAGTGACCTCAGCAGCTTCTTTGTAGACTTATGTGAATCATTCCTTGTTGTCTGCTAAAGCCCATATGGATTCTTTCAATGTATTAGCTTGACCTTTAATCATATAATTTTTGCATTAAAATCCCATCTGGGCTTATAAATTGGATGATTGGCGTTTTGCATCATGTTATCAGGCATCTGTTAACTGATCAAGTCACAGCTTAACTTGTAATAGTGAAGCCTCTCAAGTCAAGAGGTCATGATTTCTTTTTTTTCTTCTTTTTTTCTAAATTGATGATATTTTTGCCTTTGAAATATGAGACAGACTAAACTGTAACATTACAACCTGTTTATTCCCATTTGTTTCCCTATAACACTGTTCTTGTAAATAACATACATTATTTTCTGGATGTAGAATGATTTATTTTTCTAGATTTGCCTGAGGGCTCTTTTTTTTGTGACAGAATTCGCAAAACCAATTCCTTTGAAGTAAATAGGTGACATTTGTATACACTTCTTAAAAAGCCATAGCTCTATATATTTCAGGTTAAGGGGTGACAGGACCCTAAGCTAATCCTGCCTGTCAAATGTGGATCAACTGACATTTTTCCCTTAAAGACAATTCCGCCCCCCCCCATTTATTTATTTATTTTTCAATCTGAAAATCTATCTTTACTTAAGCAGAAGCTAAAGAAATGGACTTATTTAAATAAAATTGATAATTTAAATGGATTTTAAAAAAAGACTATTAAACAAATCTTCACCACAGTCTTGTCCTGTTTTCAGCTTGGATAGCATTGTTTTCTTCCTAGGGTCTTCAGCAGTGCAGTGGCTTTGATTTAGGAGGAGGATGATTTTTACACCTCAATGCTCTTGTTGTTGAGGAGCAGTCTACCCCAAGTCAAGGACTTTTTGTTTTATCCCACCTTATCAGCAGGTGGGCAGGGGGTTCACGAGGAGCTGTGAGGGGACACAGCTGGGACAGCTGATCCCAAGGGACCAAAGTGTTATCCCAGACCATATGGCAGCATCCTGAATGATAACATAGCAAACAGGTGGCTGGGGGTGGTGACACTGCCTGGAGACAGGCTGGGTATCAGTCAGTGAGTGATTAATTTCACTGGGCATCAACTGATTTGTATATTCTTTTATCATTACTACAATTTTCTCTTTCTGGACTTTCTTTACCACAACCCATGAGATTGTGTTGTCCCTGTTCTCTGCTCCATCCCCCCAGGGAGAGTGAACAAATGGCTGTGTAGTGTTTAAACATGAAAGCCCTTTTTGGCATCCAACATGAAGCACAAAGGGCAGAGATAATGACAGATCTAACCAGACCACATTAGAACAAACTTGATATTAGCATTCATTATATTAGTTTCACAGTCTGTGGTCATGATGTTGATTTATTTGCTCCCAGAGTTGTGCTTGTTCTCAGAATCACGTTATATAAGAACTTACTTTTTCTCACCTCCAGGGGCTAGATTAGGGTTATCATTTTGCTGTACCATGTGTGTAACACTGGCTTAAGAGTGTGATAAAATTACAAGTCATGAGACTAATTTGGTATTTGTACTCAGCATTGTTGCCATCCCTCTGATTCAGGAACCAATTTATAGGGCAGACAAGGAGAGACACTTCCTGCAGATTCTTCTTCTTCCTCTTCTCCTTCTCCTTCACACTAGCTAAAATAAATTCTCTTTTGAGAATTTTGGATATCCTTGGGATGTTCCTATTGCTATGTCTCCTGAATGCGTATCAGGTCTTGTTTAAGGTTCAGCAATAATACCCAGAGATCTGCCCCAAGGCTGGATAATTATAAGTGTCAGGGTGTGTGGTACAGTATGGACAAGTTCTTACAACAGTGGGCACCTCCAGTGTTTTGAAATGTCCCTGAACAAATGCAGAATTTGGAAAAAAACAACAGTTCTTAAAAAAAAATATGCTGTCACCCTGTCAATTCCAGAGACACATAAATTTCTGCAAAATGCTGAGACCTGGCCCAGGCCTATTGAGCCTGTGGTTTTACCTGTGTGACCACAAAAAGAAGATGAGGAAGTGGGGTGGAACCTAACTCGATCCCAGAGTCACCTGTATGTGAGTTGCAAACAAAAACAATCACAAAAGGGGGTCTTCCAAGAAAATTACTGCTTCAGATCCCTGTGGATAGTTCTCTGTGGCCAGTTCCCCAGAGCAGAAGAGCTGATTTTAGTTCTGATCTTAATAAAGGGACTTCTTATTTGTATTTGTAAGAAGTGAGTAACAGATGTTACGACCAGGACTAGTGGGGTCCTGCTTCAGTCAACTGAGAACAAGGGCAACTGTGTTTCCTGGACTGTGTGGATCCACAGGATCATTAGACACATTAGACCCACAGGAGCATAAGGCTCTAGTCAGTACTAAGGAGATGGACCTGTGCAGGGGCAGAACCCAACTGTGTTTCTGAAATGACAGGAACAGCAGACTCTGTTGGAGATTAAAACGAGCCTGAGCATAAATGGATGGCTGAAACACCCTATAGTGACTGACCCAGAGACTGTATGCTTGGCAGAGACTGCCTCAGGAGAGGGTGTTTCAAGGACTCAAAAGGGCTTCATACCTGCAATTGACTGCCCCAGGGATGGAAACAGCCCTATCTCCTCCCATGGACTGATCCAGTCTGCAGTGGAACAGGATGAACATCAAGAACACCTGATTTACATCAGTGTAGATGGGGCAACATAGCAGAAGTTTTTGAAAAAGGGAAAGAAATAGTCCAGATTCTTCTGGAAGCTGATTTTGCCAATGAACAGAAAAAGCTGGGGGAAAGCAGAGCCATACAGTCCAAAGGGATATGCCCATACCACATGGCATCATGCCAAGCAATAAATCTGGGGAAGCTGGCAGGGGGTGGCAGCTCACTGCATGGGGAAGGGCTGGGCATCAATCCCCCGGTGAGGAGCGATTGCATTGTTCACCACTTGGTTTGTATATTCCTTTAGCATTATTATTATTATTTTCCCTTCCATTTCTGTCGTAGTTACCTTATTTTCCTGACTCTCTCCCACTCACACTGTGGGGAGTGAGTGCAGCATTCTCAGCTGCCTGCAGGGTTAAACTACAAGAGCAGTTTCTTTTCCCCCAGATTTCTGCTGTTAGTAACACAGGGTTTTCTGCGTTGAAACTTTCATAGATAGTGAATGTCTTTTTCTGCCTAAAGCCTAGTTGTGTGTCTGCTCTCTGCTATCATGTCCCTTGTCAGGTTGGTGGTTTGTCCCTTCTCTTTAACTGTATATAAGGACTGTTGCGCTACACTTTTTAATTTTTTTTCTCCATTTTTTTGGTTATACCTGCTAGCTACCTGCAGGAGTTTTATCTGTGAATTTTCTAAACATAGCAGTTTATTTATTTATTATTTTAAATCTAAGATCACAATTTAATAGTACAAGCTCATTAAAAATTAAAAAAAAAAATAATCCTGAAAAAAAATGGATTAATTTCTCATACTTAGCTCAATGACCAGAAGAAAAAGATCCTGTGATTTGGAATCACTCTAGACTTTTGGTAAAGGAAAAAAAATCAATTATATAAGGATACTTCTACTTTGTTGGCAGACAACAGGTATTTGAACTCCAGCATAACATAATTTTTCTCATTAAAAAAAAAAAA
>VXBN01008153.1:1124464-1165639 GCA_013397395.1 Sinosuthora webbiana | reverse complement strand
CAAAAAAAACCCAAACAACCAAAAAAAAAAAAAAACCACACGCAAATTTCAATTTATTTGATCAAATAAATTTAATTAATTTTTATATTAATTGTGTCTGACACATCTTTGGCTTCTCCATGCACAGTCTACAGAAGAAGACTAAGAACTGTTTCTATAATTTTTTTAAAAAAGGAGTGCCTGGGGTTTAGGAAAAATCTATTCACATGTCACACTGTGCTGTTTAAGAATTTAATGGTTTGTGTAACAGTATCTCTTCATGGATAAAGTTAAGGCTGTTCAGTGGTTGAAAAACTTAATTTTAAAGCCTTTTAGGGGTGGGTGGTGTTTAACATAAATCACATTTGGTAATTTATTTTGATAGTCTTTGTTGTTTGTTTATGGGCAACAATTTTATTTAACCCCAAGGTGTGCTTTGAGGGTATTTCTGGTTTAGGAATACTTACCATAGAGCACAAGCAAGTAGTGCACATGGTTCTACCGTCTCCTTTAATTGGGCAATAATTTGATGATGTTGCATGTATTTATGCATTCCCACATTTCTTTCCATTTGGAGACATCAGAATGCTGGGCTAGGTGGATTCTCACTCACCAAACACTGACCTTTCTGAACTGTAATTGTCATATAAGCAGTGGATTTAGATTGTTTCCATCTATCCATGCTTGGAACTCTTTCCTGGCTGTTTACAAAGGGATACGCCATGCAGCTCAGAGATTACAGTGCTACCTCAGATAAATTATGATTTATTAACTGGCTTATTATCTAGCTTAACACATTTAAGAAAGGAAGTAAATAGAATTATTGGATTTTTTTTAACACTTTAAAGTCCTTTTCTCAAATACTTTTACTGCAGAAGGTGGTTTTGTCACAGTTCTGTACAGATCCCTCTCAATTCCAATATTTTAATGATTCTCAGTGTATGGATAACTGCAACAGGGTCCAGAGCGCATCCTGCCTCCTCTTAGCTAATCCCCTTCCTCACATTTTCTATCAATCTATCTATCCTCACAGGATCTACTGCAAAGGGAGCCTTTGTTTATTTAAAACCTTCAACGGCTTTTGTTCCAGACATTGTTACTACACTAAGTTTCCTGTTTCACTTCTACCCCTTTTGAGAGATGATGTTGTTGCTGCTGCCTTACATCTTACTGGAGTGCTGCATCCAGCTCTGGGCTCCCAGCACAGTAAGGACAGGGACCTGCTGGAGCCAGGCCAGAGGAGGCACCAAGGGGATCAGAGGGCTGGAGCAGCTCGGCTGTGAGGAAAGGCTCAGAGAATTGGGATTGTTCAGGCTAGAAAAGAGAAGGCTCGGGGGTGAGCTAATTGTAGCCTTACAGTACCTGAAAGGAGCCCACAGGAAAGATGGAGAGGAACTATTTACAAAGGTCTGGAGTGACAGGACAGGGGGGTCAGAGAGTAGGTTTAGATCAGGAATTAGGAAGAAATTCTTCCCTGTGAGGATGATGAGGCACTGGCATAGGTTTCCCAGAGAAGCTGTGGATGCCCCATCCCTGGAAGTGTTCAAGGACAGGTTGGATGGGGCTCTGAGCAAGCTGGGCTAGTGGAAGGTGTCCCTGCTCATGGCAGGGGGTTGGAACCGAGTAAACTCTAAGGCCCCTTTGTATCCAGGATCCAGGCATTCTATGGTTTTGTGATATGGGACAGAACATTTGAATTTTTCCCATGTGGACCGTGGTCTGTGTGAAATAATTTTATTTTCGTAGATATGTACTTAATATTTACTAAATGTACTTAATATTTACTATATGTACTTAATATTTTCTTGTGATCGTCGTCTTAGGAGGCTAAAAAAATTGATCTAAAGCAGTGCCAACAAATATACTGTGACTTGAAAAAAGACACTTCTTAATAACATTACTGAAGTAGGGGCCATTGTTTAAGAAAAGCATTACTCTTATATAATTTTAACTGGAAAATGTGGCATTGAGCTAACAGGTTTGTGATGATAAATTTGTTCCTAAAACTTTTTCAGAGTACTTTATGAACCCTTCTGTGTAATGTCCTTTAAACCTTTAAAAAGATATATTGTTTATTGGAAGTTCAGGATTACTAAGTCCTCAAGATGGGTAAGTAATTACTGAAAATTTATAACAGCCAACATATTGCTGTGTAGACACTGGCATTACGTTTCCTTTAAAATGAACAACTCACACGCAGTAGCTTCGATTCCTCTGTTAGTAAGACATCAGTTTCAAAATACAAACGTGGTTTTTAGACATTTAATCATTTTTACGGGTGAGTTTCAGGCCTGGTGCTGCAGAACCACGTGGTGGAGCTGTTGAATAAATTTGGGTTCTCACAACGTCGTTCTGGGTGAGCTCTGTGTTAGAGCTGCTGCCACTCCTGTTATCTGTGTGTGAACTTGCCTCCTCATATCTACTGGGGATAATGGGGGGCCCGAATGCAGAGACAGATGATGACAGTTCCTTCAGAAACAGGTTCAGAAACCCAAAATGAAATAAATGCAGTCCAGGCCAACCTACCAGTCCAGAATGCATCTTCCTATCAAATGTACAAAGTATAATGTTGTAATTGATGATTTTGTCTTTTTGCCCCTTAGAAATCATTTTTATAGCAAGTAGTAGTACATCTTTATTCAAAATATATTTATTTAGTTTTGAATGGAGATAGCAACCTTGACGTAGACGTGTGTTCATGCTCTAGACAACAAGCACATAATGTAGTTCAGTAAGAGAAATACTTTAGGTTCATTTCAGATGGCCAAAATATTTCTCCTGTTACTATTTCACTATTCAATTTATTACTTAGATTTGACATAAGTCTGGGTTATGTTTCAAGCTATTCTGGGGAGACTGCAAAGAAACCTCAAGCACCCACAAGACATTCACTATTTCCTGAATAATGCTTGAATCTTTGAGCCTCTGAGATGGCATGTGCTTTAGGAGAGATGAGTGAATAATAGCAATGCAGCCATCTGTCTGATGGTGGAAGCTTCAAGAGTCCCTGTGTTTGCACGATTTGTGTCTATTCTTCAGAGTAATAAAAGGCAATATCAGAATCAGTTTACATAGTCTGACGTTTTTTCAGTGTATTGGTTTGATGTATATTTGCGAACTAGAACATGGAAGAATTCTCATAAAACAGTCAAAGGAGGCAAAGCTAGAAATTTATGTGTAAACACAGCATGGTGTGAAATTACCAGTGGACTTGTCTGCCTGCAGCCAGAAATCTTTGTCTTGGATCAGTAAGAACTACAATCCTCATGTCCATTTGTCTCCTGCCAAATCAAATGCCTCTCTGTGAGATATTCCAAATACTGCTGCTGACAAAGCTCTTTCTTTCTTAATTTTAAAATAATGATAACATGCTTTTAATGCAAAAATATTAAACCAGTAATATTTCCTGGAATTTTACTTGCTATCTTATTGTTCCCTGTGTTTCTTTTTACATGCATCAGACTTCAGATCTTCCCTAAAACTGCAAATTTGAGGTGTACTTATGTTCCACAGTTCTGACAGTACAGTTAGTAACAGATGATATTAAAACTTGATTTGGTAAGTAGGTTTATATCAGATGATGTGCACATACAATAACAGTTACTGACCCTATAACTTTTATGCTCACTGTTAGAAAAGAGCTAAATTCTTGCAACTGATCTTTTTTGTATACTTGGCCCATGTTCTAATGCCAAATCAATGTTATTCCATTTCTCTCCCTGGTATTGTTTTAGATGCCTATTAACATAACCTGAGCTGACTGGAACTATTATCATCACAGAACAATAGGCAGCTAATGTATTAGCAGTTCAAGACACAATACCCAAACAAAAACAATTTCTAGGAACTGCAACGCCATTGCAGTCTTTTATATGCATTTTTGCACCCTTAAAGAAGGTGAAAAAAATTTATATAAATAGGTTCTATTTTGAGAGGACTTAAAAACTTTTAAAGCCACATACAGGTAAACAGTGCAAATACATTTCAATGCTGTATGAACTTTGATATGTTACTTGAAAGGTGATATAAATACCCATTTATGTCTCAAACCAGCTTATAAGCCAAACCAAGAGCAGTTCTTAGACCTGTAAATATGAGTTTGCCACTGCCAGGAGCAGCTGTCAGGCTGTGGTGAGTCCTAGTGGGAAAGGGACTGACAGCCCCGGGCAGTTCTATCTGGACAAATAACCCCCAGGGATTTTGAGGATCTCTATTGGCACCTTTCTTCCCTTCACTGGGAGCAGGAGGAAGTAAGCAGGTGATGATGGGAAAATTATAGAAAGAAACCCAAGACAACTTCCACAACTGAGAAGGAAGTGAGCCCACCACCAGCATCAGCTCCTAGTGAAGACCTCAGTGTACTGGTGACTTGTCTCCACCGTGTCCTGGCCCACATCCTTGCACAGAATTTCAGTGTTGACTGTAAAATCCAAAGGGGCACTGAAGGAGTAACCCCAACACGAGGGGTAGATGGTAGTTTGAGGGCTGGTTTTTGTTGTCGTTGTTGTTGTTGTTGTTGGTTTTGGTTTTGGCTTTGATTTTTGTTTTTTGGGTGGTTTTTTTTTTTGTATAACCTTTAAGCTGTATTAATGCTTAGACTTTTCTGTATTCAGATACTTTGGATTATGGAAGTAATAGGACATTAATTGTGTTAGCAGAATATTCTTGATTCTACCTGGTCTGTAACAGAATTTTGGTATAATAAGCTGAACCAAAATTAGAAATTTACTGCAAATGCCATTAATTTTGCCTTTCATGACGGAATGCTGGAAATGTTTGGTTTGCAATCCTTCCCCTCTGTCCATACTACCTGCCTGGTGAAGTTGCAAGATTTTTCAATATTTTCACAGGCCAAAATGAAAAAAATTACTTGCCCATACAGTTATATTCTAAGCAGGTCCTTAAAAGTGACACCAAACATTTGCAAGGATTCTTTTTCCCAATAACTTTTCTTTCAGTTAGCATGTAAGCAGAAGTGTGCAAGTGCTATTGAATGACCAGATCCTGAAGAACACAGCATCATCATGACAGCCAAATTCAGGTGTCTCACAGGAGTGTTTAACAAGCAGGCTACATATTTGTGTACCCATATTATGTACTTGTGATGACTTTCAAAATTAATTTCCCTTATGGTGGCATATCTACAACAGAAAGGAGCTGGAGAGAGACTCCTTCTTAGATTTCCAGAATGTTGAGCAACTGGTGAGATTTGAATATGGGTTGCTTGGAAGAGGGCAATTTCAGATAAAATTTCAATTCCAGATAGAGCTTTTCTCCCTAGCACACACATAAAACACACATGTACACATGGCTGGCCACACAGATGACCACAGAGAGAAAACACAGCACCTGGCACAAGCACAATGCCTCATCCTGTGCCTTTCTCTGGATGATCAGGATGAAGTTCATTTAGATGGAAATATATTCATATGTATAACAGGGTTTCCTGCTGTAACTGGGCTTACACACAGGGTCCATATAGTATCCTTAGTACTCCTAATGGGTATCAGCAGAACATATAAGCCTCCAGAATCCTGCAGCCCAACTCTGGCTGCTGGTGGAGACACTGGTTGTAAATAGACACACAGAGACACAGACAGACACAGACACAGATGCAGACACAGACACAGGCACAGGCACAGAGAGACACAGTGAAGATTCCTCCCATAACTCATCTTAGACACTCTATGCACACTGGCCCTGAATTCTCTTGTCTCTGGTTACTTCCTGTGCAGAGAAGCCCACAACAGGTTTCTGTCAACCCCCAGACTCCAAAACCCCTCTGGAGACAGCCTGGAACTCTTTATCCTCTCAGTATCTCATTCCTTCAGGGTTCATCTCTTTCCCAGGGACACACAAGCTGTCTCCTAAGACGCCTGCCTTTTGCCCCAGCTATCCTGGCTTGATACTCACTCGTAAACACACAGACATAGCTCTGGCCATTGCAGTTGCCAGCATTACACACATCTGGGACACTGTGACCCACAGCCCAGCTCCAGTTAGTGGCACCCACACTGCCATACAGAACACACAGAATAGAAAGCCTCTCACTCAGGAAAATGCTTAGAAATGGAGTTTAATGCCAGGATAACACAAACTGCACTGATCAGATACAGGGCATAGCCACAAGAGTGGGTTAACCAACATCCACTTAGTCACAGACAATTCCTTTGATTGCCTATTCCATCTATTTTCCCATGATTTTTCCTCCATGAGTTATCTTAATCCCACCTCGTAGTGGATTGAGCTTGGCTGGACAGCCCATGCCCACTGAGCCACTCACTATATCACTCTCCTCTTCAGCAGGATAGGGTGGAGGAGAAAATAAGATAGGAAATGCTTCATTGATCAAGAGAAATAAATTTAATAAAGCAAAAACAAAGATGGAAGAAAAGGGAGACAAAAGATTTTTTTCTCTCCACCAGCAGGCAATGACTGACCAGAAACTTCCCAGGGAGCAGAGCTTCATCACACAAAGTTGTTTTGGAAAGCAAACATTGTAAATAACAAATGAACCCCTCTTCCCTCCTCCTTTCTCTCTGCTTTTGTTGCCAAACATGCTTCATATGGTATGGCATATCTCTTTGGCCTGTTTTGGCCAGACATGCTGGCTAAGTTGCTCACAGCCAGCCCAGTGGTGTGTGTGAGGGGCAGTGCTGGGGAGATGGCCTTGACTGGAGCCCTGGCCAGCAGCAGCCAAAAACCTGGTGTGCTCTCAAGACCTTTCTACCTACAGATACAAAGCCCAGCACTGTGAGGGCTGCTATGGGCAAAATTATCTGCATTCAGCCAGAGCTGCAAAAACCTTTCATTTCTCTGCCTTTGGCTTCTCCACTAAACATAAAATCATTGAGTGCTTTGGCTTGGAAGTGACCTTTAAAATCATCTATTCCAACCAACCTGTTGTATTTTTTTCCAGCACAACAGAAACAAGAGGGCTTTTTCTAAGTGACCATTGAAATCCAATCAGAATAGCCTTGTGTCCTGCAATGTAAGTAAGGTAAGGCTGATTCCCTAGGATATTCCCAAGAAAAAGGAGAAAAGGAAGCAAAAACCTACCAAAGAAACATTTATGAGGCTATTGTGGTTTTGTAGATTTCTGTCTCCCATTATGGATTTGTGTTTGCAAGTATAAAGTGCTGCTTATATTTTGTGTAAACCAGGAAAAAAAAAATCAGTCATGGAGAGGTTTATTATTTTGCTTTTTTTTTAATTAAGGGTTTTTGCAGGGGGGTTGTTTTGTTCTGTTGATTTTGGGTAGCTTGCTTTTTTTAAGGCTGGCAAAATCAATTTTAAAACTGGAAATTAATTTCTATTTTAATTAGATATGTAATTAAACAGCAGTATTATTACTTTAATTTGCTCATTTTTTGAGTTTTCTTGCCAGTATTCAATGAAAACACAACCCTTAAAAGAGCAAAAATGACTTGTAGTCAACAGCATGTAATATTTGCAAAGCAATATAGCAAACAGGTAAAAGAGAGAGGCTGGAGATAAGATCAGCTTTTCTGTGATTCGTTTTTTAGGTAAACTGCACAGTGAAATGACACAGTGGTCTCTTTAAATGGCCATGATAAAACTCAACACCCAGGTGTAATCATTCTCATGAAGCAAAAAATGAACATATTAAATGAAGTTCTGGGCAGCAGGAGAAGACTGGGGAGGAACAGCTTATGAGGAAAACCAAAAAAATATAATGTGACTTTAACTTGGGAGGAGGTGGTAAGAAACAGAAAATTTAAATTCTGTCAACTAGTCGTTTAGTTGTGAATTTAATGGAGAATTTCAGTAAACATTGGAAAAATAAGAATATTTGAAGTAAAAAATATAGAATAATTTAGTTAAATTGCATTTTAATATTTTTTGTGGTGTTAATTTTATGTTCTAGTATTTTTTGTTGCCTCTGCCTAATCAAGAATACTTGTATCTTTTATCAGTGTTCAAATAATAGCTCAAGTTTTCTATGAATATTTAGTGTTAAGATTTTTTTTTCTTCATAGTATGCAATTCCAATTCAAGGGGATCTTATCTTTACTTTTCTGGGTTTTATTTAAAATCTCAGTCTACGAGTCCACAAGTAATTCCATTTGTTTCCATTGTCTTTATATTGAAGAGCAATACCAATGCAAAAAGGTATATAAAGTTTAGGGAGGGTTTGGGTCTTTCTTTTTTTTCAGTTGTTGTTAATAGAAACATAGTCACTTTTTCTATGTAAGGTCATCTGTTCTTCATTGCAGGCACTTTATAAGATCCTAAAAAGAAATTGGAGGCAAAGAAAAGGTAAACATGAAAGTGCTCTCAACAGCATCAGTCAATTCACCTGTGGTGCATTTCCTCATCTTCCACAGTCAGAAATCAAAATCAGTTCAGCCTTACACAGCAGTTTTAAGTACCCTCTGAGGAAACAGACACGTTCTGCACTGCTCCTTTCATGGCAGGGGTCCACCAAGAACAACGTTTGTTTTGTAGTGAAATAACAGAACTCATTAATGATCTGCAATAATGACCATGACAGATACACTCAACTAAACATAACAGATTAATTTTCTGGTGTTTTACAAGAATACAATATAGAAATAAATTTTACAAAAATAATTATTTTCTAACTTTACTATTTCCTGGTTTAATGTGTCTGCAAGCAAAGCTCTATGCTGTTCTTTTGTGTTATGTCTTCTGTATATGACCAAAGGTTCTGAATCCCTCTCATACTGGATAATGCCTTTAATTTTCTTAAGGGGCAAAGAAGATTTAAATTAGAACTATTTTTTTTAATTGTTGCTTGTCAATAAAAAATTGCAATCATTAATAAAGCAACTTTTATGTCACTCTTAGTAAGAATCATTATATCTGATTTCCATTCCTGCTATAAACATGGTGCACAACACAGAAAGTAATTTTAATGCTGTCCAGGCAAAGAATGTTTCTTGTTATAAATCAGAACAAAACAGAATAACATAACTGCTAGCAAGTTAAAAAATCAAGGATGAAAGAAAACTGGCAGCAGATCAGTTTGAGAGGGTCATGACGGTTATAATATAGAAATAACATGAAAGTAATTATAGGACTTTTGAAAAGTGCTTGGAATCATCTTTTCTGTCTGAGTTCAAGAAGACAAAATCCATTTGATGATGAATAGCTTCTAAATGACAGCTTTGAGGGACAGTGTAAACAGTTTATTTTTTTAATGTTAGTTTTGTACAGACTACATACACACACAGACACACACATTTTACAAACACAGCCACATATTTATATTATTAGGGACTGACTTCTAATAGACACTGTATACCCTTTGCTCTTGCTATTGCAAAGTTACACATCACAGAGAGTATTTGCCATAAGTTAAAAAATCTGTCCTCAAAACATATGTAGGCTGCATATTGACATCTGCACTAAATAACATTTCTTTAAAAAGTAGGTCATAGTTAGCATGAATAAGGTCAGCAGATATAGTTGGTATTAATTAACCTATTCCAACTGTGAAGAGTTTTCCATGCAATGCTCTAAAAGTATTTAGAAAAAGAAATGGACAGAACTGACAGGGTGATGATACTAAAACATAGGCTTAGCAAGTAAGTCATAATGAAATACATGAAAGTTTCTCTAAAATTCTTTGATATATCAAACAAATAAAAAAATGGCAAGAGGTGCAAATTAACAACCAGAAGCTGGAAATATTTTTGCTATCCAAGATATGAAGCTTTACAGAAACTTAGGACAATCTGCTGGGATGTTCTCTCACAAATCAGGGGCACATTCCACTTTACGTGTTTGGTCAAGACTAATAATACTGTGGATGTAATAAATATTCATAGGATTATACTAGTTTATTTCTTTTTGAATAGTGGAGATATCCTTGTTCTCTTGCATACTCTAAGGACAAAACTCGATAGCTGATCTATAGCCCTCCTTCTCTCCGTTTTTCCTTTAGCTGTGCAATATTATAAGTATTTTTAATACTTTTATAAAATATCTATAGAAAATAGTGGTATCTTTTTCTGGCTAAATAATCCTCTGAGTGGACCTCAGTAAGTTAAAGGAGCTTTACAGTGCAGTTAACTTTCTCTGCTTGCTCTAATGAGTTAATTAATGTTACCTGGCCCTTAGACTCACTTCACTTGTGTTTTCCACTGTAAACTGGTCAAACACAGTTAATTTTCTTCTTTTGGACCCCATTTTAAAATTTTATCATATTATAGGATTTGCTGATAACAATTAGTATCTTATAAGGTTCTTTCATTTGTTTTCCCCTATATATAAATACTATCTATTCATATCCTAATATCACATGATATGCTGTCATGTCTCACTACACTGCATTTTCCTCATCAAAACTGAAGCTCTCAAATTTTCATTAAATTTGTGTTTATCTTTCCCTTGGCCTCTTTTCTATCATGTAACTCCAATTTTGGAGGATATAATTTTTTTTTTCCATGGAAAAAGGCCAATTTTGGGGCTTCTTTTCCATGAAAAATTTTACATGGAAGTCTCTTCTATTTTATGACTCTGACTTTCTACATTGCTGTTTTATGGAAGCATAGAATCATAGAATCATAGAATAGCCTGGGTTGGAAGAGACCTTAAAGACCACCCAGTTCCATCCCTCTGCCATGGGCAGGGACACCTTCTACTATAGCAGATTGCTCAGAGCTCCATCCAACCTGGCCTTGAACACTTTCAGAGATGAGGCATCCACAGCTTCTCTGGGAAACCTTTGTCAGTGCCTCACCATCGTCACAGCAAACAATTTTTCCTAATATCCAATCTAAACTTACTCTCTGTCAGTTTGAAGCCATTCCCCCTTGTCCTGTCACTCCAGGCACTTTCTTGGTGGCTCTCTTTGGGTACTGGAAGGCTGCAGTTAGGTCACCCCAGAGCTTTCTCTTTTCCAGACTGAACATTCTCAATTCTCTCAGCCTTTCCTCACAGCAGAGCTGCTTTATCCCTCTGATCATTTTGCTGTCCTCCTCTGGCCTTGCTCTACATCCTTCCTGTAATAGCATTCATGGTACCAAACATCGTGTTCAAAGATCCAAAAAGACAGTGCAGTCTTGAAGATGACTTGAATTTCATTTATGAACTGGGATCAGCCACAAGTGAATGCTCCACCTGAACAAAGATTGGTCTGAGCACTTTTAACAATTTTCTTTTTACTAATAGTTCTAGTATCACTAATCAGTACAGTATTTTTTCTGAATCTATGTTTGCCTAAAACAGTTACTTCCAATCAATTTCTCAAGATGCATTTTAATGTCAGCAGTTCAGTTTTACATAAAACTGGCAGCAGGGTCATCTCTTAAGAAACTTTGACTTTTTTTTCCCAACAAGTCGACAAACCTTTTGTTTTCAGTGGAAGGACAATAAACTCAGAATCTTCTCCTCTGAGAAAGATTACCTTAAGACCACTTTTCTGTACCTTTTTCTGAAAGAATAGGAAAATAAACAGCAACAATCACCTTTCTTCAGTTTGTAAAGGTTAATAGGTGGTTATATATCCAATTTTCCATTTCAAAGGACAACAAAAGGCATCTTTGACTGATGGTTTTAGAGACTATGTAAAATCTTAAATAAAACTGTCAAAGGAAGGATCCCCTTGCTCAGGGGTTTATGGGCAAGAATAAAAGCCTGAGTAAATTCCTACAAGAATCTCTCACTCACTATACCCATGTTTTTGTGTTGTTGTTTTTATTGCTTCTTTTTTTTTTTTTTCTTTTTTTTTTTTTTGCTTGACAGAAAATACCAGTCTTCAGATAAAGTTAGTATTACAAAATCTGCTAAGAGGTCTCTACCCGTAATAAGAGAATAGCTCTGAAAGAAAAAATTTGCACATTACATCTGGACATTTATGGACATTTGTATACAAGATATTTTTCTTCATTTTGTGGTACTCTTACCTATAATTGATATGTTATATTTTGGTAAATAATCAATTATGCCAATAAGAATGATATTAAACTGGAGTTTTTAAGGGTATCACTGTCCTGCTAGGATAGACTTGTACAAAGTCACATATGCACCAAAACTCCATTCTCTCCCCCATTTAAATGAAGCATTCCTTTTATATTAGCTGTCTCAAATATCTTCTATAGACTCTTAAAATGATTAATCCTGTAATCCTCTGTTTGCAAGAATTTCAGTGTACAGTGATGATCCTTATGCATATTAAATTATGAAGTATATCTAATTTGTAAAATTAACAAACTAATTCTTTTCTAAACAGTCTCATTCTGATTAATAAAGTACAATCTATATAAAAATCTAATCAAGACTGAAGTGATTATATAATCAAACCCAGAAAAATCTTTTTATTATATACTAATTACACTTAAACTTGCTTGTTAATCCACTTGTTTTTCGACTGTTCATACCTTTCACAACTCCAACAGATAACTGTTGCTGTGACACTGCTATGGTTTTTTGTTTATGTGACACTAAGTTCATGTAGGCCTTCCAATCTTCCAGTAATTCTGTCTTTTTGCTTTCCACAGATAATGTCTGGTCTTCAAAGGCAATGTGCCTGAACAAGCCTGATAAGAATTACATGTTCAGGAACTCTGAATATCAGTGTGTTGGTTTCTCATATTAAAAATGAAAGAAATATGGCATAGACAAATTTGTGTTACTCTCCTTATTTTCCCTATTTAGCTTTTGTTTAATAATTTCTCATGTTTTCCAGCGGGTAATTTACATTAGCAAGTCATGAGTATTCTTAGGTACTTTTGTTCTGGAGTTCCCAAATATCAAAGCAACAATCAACATAATTGCATTGGTTTTTAAAATATTAAAGCCACTAGGAACTAAAAAGTTCTCAAGTATTGCTTACTCTGGAAAGTTAAGAGAATTTTAGTTCTGTCTCTCAGTCATACTGTGTACAGAGTAATTGAATCCCACAAATTAAGAGTCGTTTTAGTTCTCTTAGAGGTAAGAAATGACATTTGCTGAATCTAATTAAGACATCACATGCTGCATTTTCTGTGTAATTTAGCTAACAAATTAAACAGATTTGCATGAATATATGAATTGTGACTTATTTATTACAATGTGTTTTGCACTGGATAACTTTCTATTAAGTCTTCTATTAAAACACTATATATCCAAAGGTTTGAACAACATAAGGCACTGAGGGAAAACATATCCCAGACACCATGGGGAAGCAAACAAACTAATAAATGCATTTAAGCCGGAAAAACAAAATTCAATTTTTTAAGTAAAGTAAAAAAGATAGAGCACTACACTTTACTATGAGTTCCATCCATCACATCATTCCTTTAGACGAAATTTCTTAAGAAATCTATGGGGACTTATGGCTGAACATCAGAAATATCATGCAGCTTATTCTTAGCATATCAGAGCTTTTCACAAACACAAAGGCATAACACACTCGTAAAAGTGGTTATATGAGCTGCATAAAAATACCCACATGAATAAAGTAGGCACAAAGGATTTTCCTTATAGTACAAAATTTTGGTGGTGGGCAGCTAAGAAGGCTAAGAAAAAAGGCTTTGTAAAGAGCAATTTGGTTTTAAACTTGATTGAATCAGAGCTTGCATGTATTTCAGAGATTGAATATGTGTATATTGTTTTACATTCAGAAACAAAATGCAGTAAGGGTCTGTAAATTTTGAGTTATTCCATCTGGAAATACATCACAAAATAGGTGAAGATGACAAAGTTAAATTCTCAAGTCATTCTGTTTGTTTTGTTGCAATGAAGTTCAAAAGGAATTGAAATAAAATCCATCCACTCTGAGCACATTTTTAACCATTTCTAGTGGTTAAAAACACATATCTGTGTTACAACTGATACTGCAAGATTGACAAGACATAACAGTTCACTTTTACTTACATTCATGGGCTAAATTTAGCAATGCCTGCACAAGTGTAATTAAGGAAAATGAGATCTGATAATTCTAAAAGGCACTGATTGGTTTTATATAATTTTGAATTGCATTAAGAGAAAACATGAATTAAAAATTAAGACTTAAAAATGTCTGAAAGTGTTTTAAAACCTATGCAGTTCATACACTTAGAAACAATCTTTTTGAGTGATGTGTGAAATTCACAGAAGAGCATGGTATCAGTAGAAAATTAACCAACAGCATAAAAGTTGATTTCAATTTCCATTTTATGGTCTCATTGGTTAAAATACTGAGTGATATAAAAGTTATTTGGATTTATCTCACCCTTTAGAAAGCCATCTGCTATATGGATCTCCTACTGTGAACCACTTTTTTAAGACCTCATAAGCTGAAATGTTGTTTCTTCAGAGAGTTCTCACTGAAATGAAACCAAGTCATATGTTGGATCTATACAACTATCTACATAACACAAAAATATATCCAAGAATATTCAAAATAATGTGCTAAGGACTGAGAAATTATGACATGGTATGGAAGAAAATAATTTTCAGGTCCTTAAGTGAACTGGTAAGCCTCAAGAGCCAAACCAGCCTCACCTGGAGTTTCTTCCCCATTCATCCCTGGACAAGGAGGCCTCTGTAGGCTCGGTTCAGGCGTGTTTGGCTCTTGTCTGAGCTGTTCTGGAGGTCAGCTGGTGTTCATGCCAGTTACAGATGTGATTATGTCCAGCCATGGAGCTCCTGGGTCTGCATCCTGGCTTTTCCCTCAGCCCTTCTTTGTCTCAGTGGGCATGCCCAGACATCACTGGGTCACGCCTCACTGTTGTGTTCCCTTTTGATCTGGGGTCTTGGTCGTCCCTGGCTCTCATCTGTGGGCATGTCCTGCTCTCCAGTGCTGCAGAACATGCCCTGGCCCCTGCCCCTGCCCCTCCTCACCTCCTGTCTCCTGTCCCATGGGGATCTGCTCCACGACAGTAACACTAAGGAAGAGAAGTGCTGCTTAGATAATTAATCAGCCCTTTAAAGAACACTCAAGAGTGAAGATTAAAGAACACTCAGATATTTCAGGAGCAATTTCCATAGTTACGGGAGATCAATAAAAAAGCCTGTCAGGAGTGTTCTCACATGTATGCTTTACACAAAATAAGATTTCATTTTGTTTAAGGACCTCCTGTGGAGTCTGTTTGTTTGGAATGTTGGTTCAGGGTAATTTTAGAGATAGGACAACTGAGAGCAGTCCCTTTCCTTTAGTCACTCTGAGGTGGGCTCCAATATTGGTTGGACTGAAAGAAATACCTAATAAAATTAACTACAGACTTTGAAACTGCTAACGTGGAAATTCATTTTAATTCAGAAAATTCAGTCTCCTCAGCCCCAGAATATTTTTTATGGTAGGACTTATATATTTTGCAATTTATAAAATCACAATATCTAATCTATGTGGTAGTTAAAATGGTAATAAGCTTATCTCTGCAACGGTTTACCTGATTTCTCTGTCTTTATACCTTATAGGTTTTTTTTCCAAATTTCTGTTAATTTGTGAAGTATCCTTTGAACAGTATTTAGTTGGATATTTGTTCTCCTCTCACATTCTTTCTGAAACAGGTTATTTTTCTGATGTCAACCCTGACTGTGACAGGCCCTATTGCTTTTGTTATAGGCCTTTGGTATCAGATTTCAAGGCTTTAATGGACACGAAAAAAAGGGACTTTAATGAAAATCTCAGTGGGGTATATCTTACAGCCTTTCTGAGTCGTGATAGATGTCTCTAAAGTTAGGAGCATTAGGGGTTTCTGAAAAAGTCCATCAAGATATTTTTCTGACAAGATGATCACACATTTTGATGCCTTTCATGTTCTGGCAGAGGTTATTCTATTGTTATTTTTTATATATGATCTCATCAATTAATTATCAGATACTTCATTGCAATCCACTCCGTTATTTGAAATATTTTTCTTTAAATTACCATTCTGTAAAAGTGCAGGTTCTTGGCAGTACATTTCATGAAATACTATGCCTCTGTTCTGTAGTTGAAATGTCACCTTTTGAAAATCTGCAGTGGCTCTCTCATAATTCCCTCCATTTCTCTTAAAATTCAAGCTTCAACAGAGAGTCGATTCCAGCCTAAGACTATCACAACTAACAGTATTTTCTCTTTTTTCTGACCAGTTTAGGCACCCGACCTCAGTAGCTAAATTCTCCAGTCTCCAGGCAGCTGGGAAAATAAATGTCATTGGCAGGTAAGTAAAGCTCCTTCCTTGTGCTGATCATTGCAGACATAAACTCTCCCTCTAGAGGAGGTCTGGTGGGTGATAGAAAACAAAATAAAACATTGTCAACTCCTTTTGGCCCCTGAAGTTGGAACAAACAATATAAACCTTTTGAAGTGTGAACTGAGTCCTCTCTTTCCTATCACTGATGTTACTCCTAAACTGTAATTCATTGTTATAAAGAGAGTAACATTATTTGAAAGCCTTTTTGGGGGAAATTTTTAGAAGTCAAAGAGAATAAAATCTCTTTCCAGTAACAATGTTTCTGTTTAAATCCAGCAGAATTTTTTAAAGAAAAGAATTTATCTAGTTTGTGGTTAACTTAGATAAAAAACATGCTCTCAAAAGTTAAGCATTTAGTCAGTCTTGGAGACTGAGCAAGAACATATCATACACTTAATTTTCTTTAAATGTTGCTCAGAAACCTAGAAATGCAGCCTGCTAAGACTAATAAGGGTTCTTTTTTTTATATTTAGAGAAAAATATGACCAGGCTTAGGAAGCACTATTGTTGGAAATCTTATTGAAAAAGTTACTGGGAAAACAGTAACCTAAGCAAAATTGGACTTGAGATAATTTGTGAAGGTGCAATCTGGGGGACAACATAAAGGCTCCATTTTACTCTATTTCAATAAAGACCATTGGAGCTATGCAGCAGTAGTTCAAAATAATGGGTTTGATTTAGACCAGGATTTGTGCCAAATTCTCTTATCACAGACCTGCTGGCAGAGGGAGTTGGTATGGTCAGTGAGCTTGTGCTTCTTATCATGCCAAATGCCAGCTGTGCCTCCTGCAGAGGAAGTGGCAGGAGCTGAGATATTCCAGAGGAGGGAGAAATATTTCTTACAGGCAGATTTGTCTAGAGCAGATATTATTTATATTTTATCATTATTAAGGGGCTCTGCAAGCAACATCTGCCCTCCTCCAAGGCTGCATATTTTTTGGTGTGGGTGGCAGTGCTGGGATCAGAGAAGGAGCTTCCAGCAGAGGAGCTCTTATGTAGATAAGCAGGCAGGCTTAACTGTGCTGCTCCAACATCATTATGGTTGGGCTCTGAATAAAACCTGCAAGAGTCTGACAAGAACTTCTGAAAGGGGCTTTGCTCAGACAGAAGCAGGAGAATATATTTGACAATGTTTTATGAAAGTGTCAGGATCAAACTGATAAGATTTCCCTACTCTGTTGAATCAGTTTATTATTATTAACAGAGAATGATCAATTAATGTAAAATTCTACTGTGACTGAGGAAACAACTTTGATTACTTTTTGAGAGGGTTTTTGCTATGTGCTTTGCCATGAAGTAAAGCTAGTAGAATAATAAATCCTCTCCAAACTGTTGCTTTAGACTTACCATTTATCTGATACTTGATCTGCAGCACGGATGTGCAGACAAAATAAAAAGTTGTATCTTGTTGATAGATTCAGTAATGTTTTAAAATACTTTGAAATGTATTTTGACGCATGTATTTCCTGAGGATTCTAAACCTTTGAATACAAAAAATTAGATTTTTTTTTTTTCTTTCCTGCTTCTAAATTAAAGATCCCACTAGGCTTCCATAACTTTTTTACCAGGGATCATGACTATCCTAATTCTGAGTTGCAGTTATTGAATGCTTTGATAAAGAATCCACAACAAAGCATACAATAATGATCAGATAGCTAAACAACTTTATAAAAGAAAAATCAGGTTTATACATCTGCACTAATAGTCTTTTTTTTTTTTTTTTAAAGTTTTTTTTTTTTTTTCTCCAAATGTCTTACAGAGACCGGCTGACACATAAAAATTGGAAAAAAAAAAAAAAAAACCAAAAAAAACACAAAAAACACAGATCTAAGCAGATAAAAAAAAAAAAAGAACCAACCAGAATTCTGTTTAGGAAAAATACATAAGTCTCTTAAAATAAAGCAGTGCTAAATTGACATATAATGGTGCTCTTCTAGTAAAAAGAGCAGTGTGACTCATAGGAAAAAGGCTGATGTGGTAAAAAATGCCATAAAAATATTGAGATGATAGACAATATTGTCAAATGTGTGTGTCAGTTTCTTCTAAAAAGCCTACTGATATTTTTATTTCCAAAAAGTACAGAATATATGTTCTAGCTTTAAAGAAAACATATCTAATGTGCTTCTAATCTAAAACATGTGGTTTTACATTTTGAGTCTAACAAAGACTCAGTATCTTACATAACAAATTTCACACTTTTATTAAGAATAATTAAAAAAAGCAAACCTATTATTATTTCAAATAATTTTATTCTCTGATTCACCTTGTTTAATCAGAGAAATGGGTTAGAAGGTGTCTAATTCTCTAACCCTGAGCTTCCTTCATGTCACTCTATTGTTTTACAGGAAATGTAGCTTTTTCTTTGGCTTGGTGAGGAAAAAACTGAAAATACATTTGTACATCTTTATTTTTTGAAATGGATTCTCTGTGCTACTTGAAGTGACTTATAGGAATGTATAAAATGAGAATGGAAACCCCACAGTGCAAATAGAACTTCCTTTTCAAAAATGTGCTTTCAAAGTCTTCTTGCCAAATGCATCCCTGGTGTAAATCAATTCCAGTAGCATTACGCCAGGGAACAATTCAGATTTTCCTCTCCATGTCAGTGACCCACTGGTAATATCAATCTATCTGCCATGCTACTTTCAATTGTGTTTCACTCACATTTACAGAATTAGTTACACTTTACGGCAGAAAGTACTAAGCTAGCCTTTTTTTCCCCAATACCTTCAGGAGTGAATGTAGTGTGAATGAATTGCACCTTCTACTTATTTTTCCTCATGAGATGGAAGGAGCAGGTGTAAAAGATTTAATGAAGCAACTGCCAAGTTGCAAGGGTCATTTGTGTGTAGAAAGCTATAAATTAGTTGGTTCTTAGGGGAAATTACCTTCTACCTTTACAATGTTGCCATTTATAAATTATCACTAAACTCCTGGGAAATAGCAGTTTGAAATTTCAGAAGAGAAACACCAAAATCCTTTTATATTTGCAGATATGTTAGAAAAGAATGTCTGGAAGAACTTGTAATATAATAATAAACATACAAGGGAAGCTTTATAACCATAAATTTTATTTGCTTTTGCAAAAGTTAGCTGAAATATACATAGTAAAATCCTATTTGTATAGACAGGATAAGTCTGTGGTCAATGGAGACCAGTTTACTACCTGAGGTAAGTAAATCTGCCAAGTCGTAATACTTTTTGTAGGATGCTTTCTTACCCTCCTTAAAACATCTGTTTTGTTTAATTTTTTTTATTTTATTTTTTTTAATAGATGGAATAGCAAACATTGAAATTCTTTTATTATTTATCTCCTATGTAATTCTTAAGGGTTTTGTTGGTGAATAATGATGGTATGAACACCTTTAGGAGAAAGACTGTAGCTCTGCTACATCATTATATGGCAAATCCAGATTGTTAAGAATAAGCTCTTAAAAAGCCATAAAATCTGTAAAAGTAATGTACTTGTCTCTTTTGTTAACTCATCTGATAAATATCACAGTATTCTTGGAGCTGAAAGTTTCAGCTGGTATCAACTGATATGGCAAAAGGAGTCTCATAAATACAAAAGTTTGAAACAGCATCCTCAAGAACTGTCTTTATTGTTGCTACTATTCTTAGCAGATATTCAGTTGATGGACAGTTGATTAAAAAAAGTATGTTCTATAAATAGTTTTAGGTTGCTTAATTTTAAGTATTTACTTTAGTCATTTTCCTCCCTCTTAAGCAGCCACTTGACATAACACTTTAACAATAGAAAAACATGAAATTATAAAGAGGATAAAAATGCGTATTCCATAAAAAATACATTCTGTATTTTGGTAGTTAGGAGGAAGATGGAGACTATGTTTCCTGTCCCTTTTTGTGAAAATCAATAAAATTAGAGAATGTTTCTCATATGGTTTGCAAACTTTAATTATCACTTAGGGGGACAATTTTGTAAATATTTTCCCCATTGCTACTTTTAAAGATTTACCAGAGCCTTCCTTTTTTTGTGTTGGAAACTTCTTTCTAATTTAGGATTAATTCAAGGCAGTTTATAGCCACTCTATTTTGCTCTTTGGTTTAACCAGCTTTTCCTTTTTAGTGTTGATTTCCTCCCTGCTTCCACAATTGTATTTGCACTCATCCTCTGGCACTTTATCACTGTGTTCATGAAGTTAAATTCTTCTGCTCCCTACCCAGGAAGGTAGAACACACATCAAACAATTTAGCAGTTACCTGCAAAAGTCAAGTCTGGGGGAGTTTAGCCTGAGTGTGGATGACCAGTAATACATTTATGATATCATTTTTTAGAGGTCTTGCTTAACTATGAACACTCCTCTCTCACTTAGAAGTGCCTTGCTAGGTAGAAAAATGTCGGGGCTGCATTCAGAAGCACCTTAAGATTGCAGTGTATAGTGTTCAGTATGCAAGCCTTGCTCCTCTTCCCATAATTTCTGTTGAGGTTTTTTTAGCATGAATTCAGAAATCTTGTTAAACTTTCTCATATGTTACTTTGTACTACTAAATGTTATTAAGTTTATTTTGTTCCCTTCCTTGAAATCTTCAGGTTCCTCCAGCATAACATTTTAATCCTCTTTTGTGTTGATGCAACTGACTTTGTGCCTTCAACAGATTTCATTAACGAGCTGCTTCTTTTTGCCCTGTCAGTAAAATCAATTATGTTCTCTACGTCTGGTTTTCAGTTAACTGGTTTATAAAACACAGATCTATGATGTTATCCCATTTTATCTCATTTTCTGTTTATCCCTCCACCTAATTTATCTAAGAAATACTCATTTAGAATATTATCTAAAGTCATGCAACTATTGTGGCAATTCAGGTTAGGCTGCAATAGATAATATCTTATCTGCAGTCACCAGTGCTCCTAAATAGATACTCCTTTGATTGCACTGCTATCAATTCAACAATACTGAAAGTACAGTGTAGCAGAAAAAATAGTTTGTAATCATGACAAAAACAATATTCTTTAAGTAGGTTAAATTGCATAGAAATATCTCCCATCAGCTCAAGAAGGGAAAGGATCCAGATATTGACTGTGATTAAATGTTTACACAACTGCATCAAGCAGGATCCCTCTGTCCTGAGGGATTAGACAATAAAGAAAAAGCTGTTAAATGGTCTGTTTTTCACCAAATACACGGAACATCTCATGCAACATTTTTTATTAGCTCACATAAATATAGATAGATGGATATATTCATGTATCTTTTCAAGTGGACTGAATAGAACTTTGCATTTTCTCTTTTGCAATTCTCTGATTAGTGGATTCTTCATTCAGTTCCTCCTGCCACCTTCATTCTCATATTTTCTATTCAAAATGCCAAATAGTATATATCAAATATAGTCACGCTATGTATGGACCATCAAAAACTAGCAGATTTGGCATTTATTTACTTATTTTTGGAAAAATGTTTCTACATTATTCATGTGAAAAAAAAATAAATATATATATATATATATACATAGTTGAAATCACAGTCAGCCTTGTTCCCAGAGCAGCAAAAAATCTTTTCTTCTTCCTCTTCAGTCTATGAACATAATTTCTTCTACCTACCATTTACTTTTCTTTTAGCTTCAGGTGTCTATTTAAAGAGGATCATTAAAGAAATAGTTGCCCTTTGAGCACATAAGGGATGTAGTACACTGAAGTGAATATATCTTAGAATTTAAATCTCAGTAACTTTGCCTAAAAACATATTGTTAACAAATATTTTCTGCCTAAATGTATTTCCTAAAACACCAACAGCAAAAAAAGGGTTTATATTTATGAAACTTTTAAGAGGTGTAGATATCACTATGTTTCAGAAAATCTATAAAATCATCAATGTGATTAAAATCTGTCATTTTATGAGATGTGATTTAATGGATTTTATTTTTACTTGTTTGTCATTATCTATTTATTTTGCTGTTTTCATCAAGAACATGTTCAGACTCAAATCTCTGTTGCCTGTGTGCCAATAGAACAACAAACTGGTGTCACAGTCCTGCAGTCAGAACTGCTTACACTACTTGGTTAGGGAAATATTGTACAAGTGAAAAGAAGTGAGGAAATATGTCAGAACGCCTCAGGTGTTTTTCTGTTCCATGTCCTACAATCCTGCTAAAAAACTGACACCACTGTGGTACCTGTATTTGCTCACTCCTTGTCTGTAATGATACTCAGTTCAAGGGGTAAAGTTCTTTTATACCTTTGGCAGTGCAAAACTTAGAATCTCCAGACTTAGAAATTTTATATTTTCCTCATCTGGTAGATGGGTTTGGAAAATATGCTCTGATTCCTCAGGGTAAGGCATTTAATTGTGACAGAAAAGAGTATTTATGTGTTTCTAATGCTGGATAAGAGTTGTGTATAAGTGACTCTTGAATTATTCAAGTTCAGCACAGTTTAGGAGCATTTCAGTTTCAAGGGCTTTAGAGACAGGTAAAACATGATGTTGTTTTCTATTTTAAAACCTTGGACACTTTTGTTTTTCAGGGTTTTTTCCATCTTAGTCAAAATGACTGAAAAAGGACAGAAAGTCTGAAACTATAGGCAATTTACAGCACTTTGAAGCCATCAAGCATACATGTCATGCTTACTTTTCAAACATCAGTTATCTGTCAAATTGACTGTGCAACCTGTGCTGGAGTTAGCTCTTCCTCCTTCCTGCAGAACAGCAGGAAAAGTATGTCTTTTTGGAGAGAAACTTCTTTAAACCTATTCTTCACACACCTACATAACACCTGTAAGAAAGTTTTGAGCAGGTTACCTGAGGCCTTAGTTCCATGATGGCTTTGTGCTGCTACTTTTTCATGAGTAAAATGATTGACCCAGCAGGGAATCACAAGGGACAAGACTCTAAAATTTTATAAGCAGTATTGACACTGAAGCTTTTAAGTTCATAGACACTTCTGTTACTGAATTTGGGGTCTGCCCGTCATTGGCAATGACAAACCACATTTCAGCTCAACAAAGTGATCTGTCTTGTGTAGTGCATTTTTTATTTTACAATATCTTGTGCAAATCAAGGCTCAGAGGAATTTTATTCTTATTATGGCAGTAGTCAGGGTTCTGCCTGCCCAATATTCATCAATAAAAAATGAGGTTGCTGCTTCTTTTTTTCTCTTCTTAATTAGATCAACAGTTGAATGGTGGTGGCCTCCTGAAATCATTCTGTTTGGCTGAGATGTGCTCAGAAAGGTAGAAGAAATGTCTTTTAAAAACTCAGCCATAGAGGACAGGGATGGAATTTGTGAATGCATGATCTGACAGTATTAATGACCTTTTATGAAATATGTTAAAATTATTTTTTTTCTAGACATGTTTTTCACATGATACCTTCTGTATCTCACTTTGCAGGGTACAGGAACAATGGGATTTTCCACGTCTCCTTTCCAGAAACACCTCTGTCCATCTGATAGAAGTGCTGGCATCTGTGATATATTGCTTGTACATCCATGCTCATGGATTTCCTAGTGGGTATCTTCTGGCATAGACATCCTTATATCTTTCAGGTGTAACTAGTTTCAAAATGCTTGATCTCTTTGCAGGGCCAGATATCAATTTGAATACCAATTCTCCACTTTGTTTTTCCCCACCTCAGAATTACACCTCAAATATGGCATGATTCAATCAACATTATCTTTTTGCACTTGGTATCTTGAGCACAAACATACATGTGACAGTCCTCCTGAGCCTGGGAGATTTGAGATGAAGGAACACTTGAGAAATTAAAGTTCTAGTTTTTGGAGGGTTATAGAAGATTCTGCATTTTGTTCTGTAAAATATTTATATGGTATACATGTAGTTATAGTTATGTACCATAAAAATCATGAGCTTCTGGATATTTGATATCTTTCATGTAGCAATCACTCCACAGAAAATGCTCTTTCAGCATTTTGTGGCTATTTCGTTTATGACCTTCATATTTTGACATTGCAGTGAAGATTTAACTGAGTGAGTTAAAAATTTTTTTTTTTTTTTTTTTTTTTACTTCTTTGATCTTCAGGTGGTGCAGTTTAGAGAACAACTAATTTTAATTAAAAAACCTGTAATAGCAGTTTTTAAAATATAACGAATAGAGTCCAAGCTATGACCATCCCCTTAAGAATTAAAAAATGCATGACTGAAAAAACTAAGCTTGCTGAACCACCAATGAATTTACAGGGCTCTGCAGAAGGAGCCTCAGCTTTTTTAACAGTACTAAAATTTTATCCTTTAACTCAATTTAACAAGACTTTTTTTTTTCACATAAGTCTTTCTTCAATAAACATATCAAGATGCAAGACTGAGACTCCAAATTTATACAATAGACTGGTGTGTTTTCAATGGTAGGGAAGAATCACTGCATAATATTCCAGAGGCACATCTAGGAAGATCTAAAGTACTACATGCCATTATAATTTAAAGTTCTTTACACAGAAAATCGTTCCTCTGTGGGAAAGGATGGCAGTGACATAAGGATGTCAACTGAGGTCAGCAAGACTATTCAGAAGACTGAAGTATCTTCAATGTCTTGATAAATTGAGTTCATAGCATTTTTTAAATTTAAATCAACTATAACAGAGAAATTTCCCTTAGGTACAACTATACAGTGATCTCACTTATGCAATCTGTTACATTGTGATATTCTCTCGGTTGCCAAGCAGCCAAGAATGGATGTAAAACTAAAAGATCCAGACAAAAAAAAACCTCTCCCCCAAAATAGCTTCTTTTTCTTTTAATTTGAAATAAGATGGAAAAGCTACACTAAGTACCAAAGGAGACATATTACCTACCATCCATCTTCAGTCAGCTTCACCTCCTACTTCACTTAGTACAAAGTAGATTGAAACTTAATTTATTATATGAAATATTATTTAGGTGCTTGTTAAAGGCTTATTTTTCCCTCCCTTTTAGTGAAATATATATATGTTTTACAAGAAAATAAAAATGATGCCTTTTACCTCAAATATGCTGACAACTCATCATTAGCCCTTCTCATGTTTTTCCTACATTTGATTTTTTCTTCAAATTGCAGTATCTTGAAATATACTTGGCTGTTCCTATTTTCTTTCTGCTCTCTCAAGATGTCTTTATTTTTTGCTGTTACAGAAAAACATATTCTGAAACAAAAATAATTCTTGCTGTCATTTTGAGACTTAAAAAAAGGATTTTTTTTTAATCTTGTCTTCAATGTCTTACTCAAGCAGTTAGTTGATTTAGTCCTTATTTATTAAAATCCAAATTGAAATGAAAAATAGCAAAGTTCAAGTACATATGCACAGCTTCCTATTACAATAATAGATTGTTTGAGAGTACCAACTACTGCTAGTGCTCTTGTTGAATCTGCCTTATTTGGAGTAGGAGAAAAAAGACATAAATGATATAATGATATGATTTGGAAAACTGGTGTTAAGCCTGCAGGAACACAGAAAAAGGAATCAAGTACCTGACAGGAAAGGTATTATATGACTGCTGTGATGTAATAAGAACAAGTAATAATTTAATTTTAAGTGGTCAGATGTCACATAACAGGGGTTTACTTGTTTTGTGTTCATTTTCTGTGAATTTATTCCGTACAAATATCACAGAAATTCAGATTCCCAAAAATAGTGTGGTCCTACCAGGTGCGTTTTTTCAACTAATCTTCCAAACCAGAGGTTTATTCCTTTTCCCTTGTGAGAGTGCAAATATGAATATGTGCAATGTCAGCCCAGAGACAGCCAAGTCTGAAGGTGTTATCACTAATGTTGAATTGGGTCATTTTAACAGAAGTGAAATAAGATTGTCTGCATTTGAAGGCTGAGAGGAGGGAAAATAACTTCCAGTCAGAAGGTTTTGAAGAGTAGCTGAGAAGAGCAATCTCTTCAATTGGCTCAGCTACACCTGGAAAGAAAACATGACTTCAGCTGTAATTAAAGAAGAAATCTGATGAACTGAGATTTTTTACAAGTGTATGTTATTGTTATTTATACAAGTGTACTGGAAAAGAGGCAAACTATTTCATTTGTATGTAATATTAAAACATACACACACACACACACACATGTTTTATTAATAATGAGATTTTTCTGAACAATGAATAATTTTGAAGCAATTTATTCCTGTGGAAATTGCTGCCCAGATGCTATGGTCAAGGTTCATTTTTTCTGTTACTTTCCCTATTTCTTTTGATACTGCCTCTAGTTAAAAAAACACTTTTGAAGTTACACTTTGTGATGAGAAGCTGTTCTTCCTTATTAACATAGAAACATTTACTTTCAAATTTCTTTCCCATCATCACAAGCTACTAAAGACTCTACTGTACTTCATGCCAAAACAAAATAAATTTGCAGAGTCAGACATTTAAATTATGTTTTTGTGCAATTAAAGATGTGCTGAGAATTTCGAAACAAAACCAAATCAGAGCCATCTGTATCCTGTGCCAAGATATTTGAAAACAATCTGCTTTCATAAAAAAAACAGGTTGGAAAATACTATGTCCATGAAGAAAAAGCAATTACTTTCAAGAAGCCTGTGAGATTTGGATTTCCATGTTTACTGCTGAAATTTTTAGTAGTTAACGTGTTAAATTTCTTGGCTTCAATCACCTTGCCTTAACTGACACAATACAACTTGACACATACCACTCAGCAAAGTCAGCCAGAAATTCTGAAAATGTATTTTATGGAAAACTGAGGTTGAACTGGAAAAGATTCTTTAAGTATCTGTAAAGAAAAACAAATAAATTTGGTTCAGCAATTTGGCAGTATAAAGTGAACAAGTGGGTATTCTTCAGCTTGGTTTGCTTAGTTGGGTTTTCCCCTAAAAATCCTGTAGTTTTTATTCCACAGATCCAGATAAATGTAGAGTCAATTAAAAAAAAAAAAATATAATTCTCTGCAGGCAGTAGAATTGTCACCTTCTAAACAGTATAGATGCATATTGCCAAAAGCTGGAAACATCTTTAACTGCCTATTCTTTCTCTTTTAATTTCACCCAACAGAAGGAAGATTAAAAAGATACAGACATTGGCAATAAGTAGCATACTAATTCTAGAGGCCTAAATTTAAAGCATACATAATCCCAGCCCATTAAAGATCTCTGCAACAGGAAGCCAGGACAAACCTCAGACCCTCAGAAGCCAAAGCTGTTTAGAAAACAGAGGATTCTATAGGCTGTGAACTTAGGACTGTGGTGAGAAACCTTTTGTTTTCTTGCCAAGGTAGTTCCTGTGTTAAATATGAGAACATTTCTTAGATATAATTTTGATGAACTTATTTAGAAAATGTGTGCATACAGAGTATGTTTAAGGGTTCCTAGAGAGTTTGTACAGTGGTGTGCCAAATAAGTATTTGAGTTTCACACACACAAACTAGTCTGACTTGCCATTTTCATTTTTCTCATTTCAAGTAGGCTATTCTTAAATATCACTCCAAATTTTATTCTGGCTTTGATTTTGTTGCTCACACTAGCCAATCTTCTTTTTGCTTGTGAGTCTTTTGTGCTACATACAGCAGATACTTCAGCACATAATCACAAAAACACAGAATAGTCTCAGCTGGAAGGGACCCAGAAGGGTCATCAAGTCCAAATCTTAAGCGAATAGCCCATACAGGTACCAAACCCATGACCTTGGTGTCATTAATGCCCAGACCATGCTCTAACCAACATGCTCAGAATTTGGGTATGAAATAACTAGATCAGAATGCCAGCCATGAGAACAAAGTCATGTTTTGTCACATACTTAGTGCCATAAACACACATGGTTTAACTCCAGCTGGAAACTAAGCTCTGGACAGCCTCTTGTAATAAAAATCATTTTGCAATAAAGACAGCTTAACAGGAAAAACAAAAAGCTGCTCACAACAAACAAAGCAGAACAAGGAATTAATTCACTGCTTTCCATGGGCAGGCAGGTGTTCAGTATCCCCAGGAGAGCAGGGCTCCATCACAGGTAGTGGTGACTTGGAAGGACAGATGTCATCACTCCAAAGGTCCCCCCACTTTTATTTATAAATAAAATGTCCCACCCAGCTTTTATTTATATGCTTTACTTGATGCCATATGTTATGGAATATCCTTTTGGTCAGTTGGGCTCAGCTTTCCCAGCCGATATCACCTCCCAGCTCCTTGTCCACCCCCAGTCTAATTGCTGCTGGGGTGGCGTGAGAGGCAGAAAATGCTTTGGCTCTGTGCAAACACTACTCAGTGATAACAAAAAAACATCCCTGTGGTAACCACACTGTTTCTATCACAAATCCAAAACACAACCCCATGCCAGCTACCATGAAGCTACCATTAACTCTATCCTGTGCAGAACAAGCACAGTTCTGGAAGTTTCACAGAGCTGCATGTGTTTTCCAGAGCTACAAGAAAATGAACAAAAGAACAAAAAATGCTACCTTATTCCCTAAGAAATACTCTCTTAAGGTTTAAGTTTTCTTATGGTTCTGTAACTGAAGAGTAAATCTCAGTATGACTTTATCCCACATTCTACCCTCCAATAAAAAAAGTTTTCCCTCTTGCTTTGGTGTCTCTTTTAAATAAAATAGCACCATGAACAATCCATAAGCTACTTCTCTCCTTTCTTGTCAATGAAAAGACACAAACAGGCTAACAATTACTTGCTATGTGTTTCAGCACATCATTTTCTATAAAACAGCACACTAATTTAATTTGGTAGTTAATTTGGTAGTTAAAAGGTCCTATTGCTGCACCACAACCCAAAGAAGCCTTGAGATGTTTTAATTAAGTAATTTTGAATAGAAATACGGGGGTTGGAAGTAGAAAAATATTCAGACAGAGAAAGACATTATTAGCAGTATTTCACATTAAATAAAGAGATACGTATCATCACATGGAAATATCTGTTCGATAACTTTTTCCACATAAACTTGACTAAGGAATAGGAAAATATTTTTCTTATTCATCCAATCATTTTCAAAATTTTTATCAAAATTGTATGATTTGAAATAAAACGCATTTTCTCGAGAAAATGGAAAGAAGAAGCAGTAAAGTACAATAATGTATTTCTCCTATAAAGTCTTATTTTGTTGTATAACATATTCAATATTACTGTAGCTTCTCTTTCAGACCAGTACAGGGGAAGATACAGCTGCATGTCCACATAATTATCAGTAAGTTATACATGTGAACATGTATCTTAAAACTCCAGGCTGATCAAGAGCTTAGAAAACTAGGTGAGAAATTGTTTCTTACGCTGAAATAATTTCATTACCAATAGTACTTGTGGGATATGATATTAAGCAGTATCAGTATGTGGGTATAGGAAAATTTAATTAAAAAAAAAAAAAAAAGATAAAGAAATAAGTAAAAGTACTCTGATTTTACAAAGTTTCATTTGATGCTGAACACTACTGAATAATAATAATAATAATATTAAGCAACAGCTTGGAGCTACAATTGTTCCAAATTTTGTTTTGCAAAGTGATATAAAGGCATAAGTAAAAAGCACAGATCCTTGAAACCAAAAGCCTTATTTACCACTCAGTTTCTACCTCACAGGGAGGTGAGTTACTTTGAAGTGCTAAATTCTGGCAAATCTCATCTATATAAGAGTGCTGACTTAAGAAAATATCCATGAAATTAAGAGACAACATAAAG
This sequence comes from Sinosuthora webbiana, assembly GCA_013397395.1. Classification (NCBI taxonomy): domain Eukaryota; kingdom Metazoa; phylum Chordata; class Aves; order Passeriformes; family Sylviidae; genus Sinosuthora; species Sinosuthora webbiana. The sequence continues at coordinate 1,135,957 of VXBN01008153.1, read as the reverse complement.
GGCATAGGAAACTTTTAATCACAGTTAAAGCTGAAAAATAAAAATTGTAACTTATGAATGGTGCAAAATTGCTTTTGTATAAACTTGAACAGGAGCTTTGTTCCCTTGAATATTGACAAAATGGGCAAAAAAGTTGTGTTGCCCTGCTGTTATCACCAGTTGCAGAGTTTATTGTTTTTCATGGAAATTAGGACTTCAACATTCAACAAGTGACAACGATTGTATCTTGCTGTCCTGGAGTATCATGATTGTTTTATAGCAAGGGATCAGTCCTCAGCTCAATTTGTGTGAACATCAAGAGAATATAAATAACTTTTCAAGAACAGCTCATCCTGAAATTGCGATTCAAAATCTGGCAGAGATTACCTTGAGCTCCTTCAAGCAACTGAGATTCACATTGTGTATCTAAGTTTATACAGGTTTCCAATTTCACCAAATACTATCCTGTGGAGAATAGTTTCCTGAACTTTGTTTTAAAACTCTGCTACAGCCTCAGGGGCTACCTCAGTGTTTAGGATGCAGAAATCTTTGGCCTTTGGTACTCAAGCAGAATAAAGTGAGGATTCTATAGTGATTGTCTTTTACTAGTTTTTTCTTGAGGTTAAAAACTATTTCATCTACATCTGTGACTCCTTGCTTGAATTTGAAATTGTTGGCAATGAATAAAACACCTGAAACAATGCAAAACAGAGTTGAATGTTTTGTATTAAAAACTTAAATTTGTTTAACTCTTTGATAAATATTCCAATCTTATATTTCAAAGACAATGTTAAAATTTTTAAAAGTTATAAAGTACATTGCACTTTTATTGCTGAAGTAAGAATTCACCACGATTATGTAAATAATTTCATCCTATTCCAAATTAAATTATTAAAAAAATACATTGTGAATCCAAAACCACATATTTTCATTGTCATTTCATAGTGACCTTATGCTTGGAATTTTTGATCCTCCAAGTCTAAACACTTTGGAATCACAGAAACCAGAAAAGATAATCTCCATACTAACTTTCAGAGAAGGACACATCCAAGTCTCCAGACAGTAGCCTTGATTCGGATGTGGTGCTTTGATTCTCCTGGCCTCTGCAGTGCAGAATTTCCCTTTGTCTCAGACATCTGAAATTGATACCTATTCTTAGCCTTTGGCCAAGAAATATGTTGTGAAACTTGAATATTTATTAATATACTTAGTAAACATTGCTGTGTCTTTCAGTAACAAATGCTTTGTTATTATCCAGGTACTTTACAACACCACTTAAGCTGGAGGAAAGAAATATGCAACTAAAATAAAAATAAATTCTATTGCCAATAACAAACATAGTGATAGAAGATTGAAATTAAATGAAGCACACAATTTATACCAAGGTAAAATGCAAATTTCCTCTTCTTGTTACCTGGCTGAATTGCTGCCCACTTTGGCCAAAAAGGTGGATGTTGGGCTTTCAGTTCTTGGTCTCTTCCTTGCACCTCCAGATATCCATTAATAAAAGTTTATTCAGACGTTTCTGTGAGAGAAAGCATCCTATACAGATTCTCCCAAGATCCCACTTGGAATGGGATTTCCCCATTTCCCCATTCTTCAAAGGGAAGTTACATCTAATAAACACAATTTTTACAGTCAGGCATATTCACTTCTCATTTCTTAAAGACTTTCAGAACAATGATATTAAAAAAAAAAAAAAAAAAAAAAAAAAAAAAAAAAAAAAAAAAAAAAAAAAAAAGTCTGCTGTCTTTTTCAGGACAACTCCAGGTGTGAATCATTATTTTCACCATTTTTCGCTCATTTTCTTGTACTTCTTTCTGAAGCCAGAGAAGCTTTTAGGTATATGCAAATAAATTCCCGTTCCTGTTTTCTTTTTTAAAAATAATAAAAATCCATTATGTTGAGGTTTACAAAGTATCATGTTTCCAGAGAAATAATATTTTCTGTATTTTAGTTTTGGGTAAAAATCATTACGGATTATTCTGTTAAGGCATAGCTTCAAAAAGGCTTAAGGATTGTAGACCATGTAAGGAATTTTATAATTAGACTGAACTAGTAAATTAAAATATATTGATGTGTTAAGATAGGGATAGATGTCATCCTACATAAACAATAATACATCCTACATAAATCAATGTTATACCTAGTAGTATTTGTAAGGCAGTAGGAATCCACATGTGAGGTAAAAAGAGACAGGTGGATATGGCAGATGGAGATTCCCTGTTTAAAAGGAGTTGCATGGAAAAGATGAGGGATGATGGACAAAAGTTTTTCCTGGGAAAATAAGGTTGGACACAAGAGAAAAATTCACAGTGAGAACAATTAGCCATTGGAATCATCTCCACTGGGAAGGAAGTGAAGGATTCTTCAATACTGGATATTTTCCAGATCCACCTGGATGTGGCACTGTGCCATCTTGTCTGGACGGTGCTCTGACCAAAAAAGGTTAGACCAGGTGATCTTTGGGGCTCCATCCAACCTGGCATTCTCTGAGTATAAATCATTTACATTTACCCAAATCACTCATTTGAAAGAAATTTATTCTCTTAAACCCTTTTTTTTTTTTTTTTTTTGCCTTTCTTGATGCTGCAGTCTATAGGAAGGTGAAGAGCTAAATTCTGTGACTTTTGATATCAAATTACTCTTTTCCTGACACAAAGTTTTTTTTATTTCTAAAAGAGCAGAAAGGCAGAAAAAAGTCTTTTTCTTTTATCAATTACTGCTTTTGAGGTTATTAGGTTATTATCTGCAAATCTAGAGAGGCACTAGCCGTGGCAAATTGCTCAGAACTGAGAGCAGTGACAACATTTACCATGAGAAATAGGACAACCACACTACTCAACCAAAATTTTAGACATTAGAAAAAAAAGAAATATCCCTAAGAAAAAAAAATAGTCACTAACATGAGATAACCTGTCAAGTGGCACCAAGTCAGATAAAGTACTGGCTGTTGCCAGTGTGTGACAATTCTGGTTCTGATTGAACCACAAAAAATGAAAAAGGCAAATCAGAATTGGATGACTGGCTTGAGTAAAACAGAAAGAAAAAAATGTTTTGAAAAAGTCTCTTCAATGAATATAATATGAGAGGGCTTTGGTTGGTTTTTTTCTTGTAATTTGAGTTTTTTGCTTTTGGGGTTTTTGGGCCCATTTATTTTCAGGGGAGAGAGGGGTTTGGATTTTTTGTTTGTTTGTTTCCCACTAAAATATCCTGAATGGTGTATCCTGAAAGATTTTGAAGGGAAGGTAAGCTGAACAGGGACTTGTTACCAGGAACTGTCATCACAGAACAAGTGGCAATGGTTACAAATTTAAAGAGGAATAATTTAGGCTAGATATTAGAATCTAAAAAAGCCTTTAAATTAAACTAGAAAATGAAAGAGTAAAAATTCGTAGTAAATTTTTAAAGATACGACCACTGAAAAAACTACTTTATTTAGCTTTATAATGAAAAAAAATCATGAAAAAATTATTTTCACATTTCATTAGCATATTATATTCTTATTCATGTACAACTTTGAATTAAAGAAAAAAAGATTTTATGGAAACAGTTTAATAAAATTTCATTATCCACTACCGAAACACAACTCCCACTTTAATTTGAGAGCCAGAATTTGATTTTCCTCATTGATTTAATTAGAATTTCAATTAAGAAAATGCAATGTTTTCATAAATAGTTAAATCAGTAAAATCATTAAGAAACCTCTTAAAAGTACTATTTTGCCAGACATTTCTTTAGTCTGCAATCTAAGGAAAAGAACTTCCTTAAAATAACTTCAGTTTTTATTAAAAAGGAATAATGCAAACACATTCAGCCACTGTTGTGAAAATCTCCTGTCCCAGCTGAGGAACAGCCAGGACACTATGTTGCTCCCTTTATATTTCAAAAGGTTGTTGTTTTGGTTTTTTTTCATAAATGACATTGAAAAACTTGCATTGAGGAAGGAAATATAACTTATGACTAATAATGAATAGGTATATCAGAGATGTAGATTTAGGATAAAGCAATTCATTACAATAACAAAGATCATGATGTAAAGTTCAAGTCCTTAATTCTGTATTAATCAATTAATAATGCATTTTACACAATTCAGTGATTCTGAAAGTATGGTTGAGTTATTTATTTACTCTAATTCTCAAATTCAGTTCACTGATAACAGTGCCTATATGCAAATCTATAATAGCATTTTTACCCAGAAAATTATCTGAAGGTAGAGATTCAACAGAACAAGAATGCTAATTATTTGATCTTATTGTGTTCTTATGTTTTTTATATACTCTGAAATGTAGCATTAGAGTGCAATGTTCTTTTGAAATGCACGAGTCTCCCCCTTGGTGTCCAAGAAGATCAAAACAGCAAATGCAGAACTGTAAAACAATCTGCTCTGATTATGACACCTTTTGAATCTAAATTCATTCTATTATTTGGGAGCTTCAGTCAGGTATTTAGAATCACCTTTTTAAAAAAGAGATCAGAGATTATAAAAATATGATGTGTACAAAGCTGAGGAGAACATCCCTCTGAGCAACCTGGTCTAGTGAAAGCTTCCCTCCTCCTGCTCACAGAAAAAAAATAAAAAAAAAAATAAATATATATATATATATTTAAGGTCTCTTCCAACCCAAAACATTCAATGATTCCATGATCTAATCCACTTAGCCAAGTAAGTTTTTTATTCTGGAAGAACAGGACTTGAACAATGCAGTTTCTCCAGATGAAGTAAATGACAGCTGAAACTACATAACAATTAAATATCCAACTCAATGCTTCCCCTGAAGGAGGGAGAATAATTCTCAGAGATTTTTAGTATGCTAGCTAAATGTAACTCTTTGTGTAATAATCAAAAGCATACCAACCTGACCCATTTCACTAAAATAACTTTCTTAATTACAAGAATAAAGCACAAAACAGACTTGATCCAAAAGAAGGGCTCACTGAGATACCTCATGTACTTTGTCAATTCTATTTCAAACATCCAGTATGAAGGATGATTTTCCACTGAATGTAAAATATTCAGATCATAATTGAAATAGGAAATAATATTCACAGGAGACCACATTATCCAGCTACTCTCAGAAGTCCCAGTTGTCCACTTTTACTAGGTTATTACTATGTCACATTGAAAAATCTCAGCAAGATTACAAAGAATAGAAGGAATATAACAGTGGCATCCCTTGTCTTTATTTGTGGAGAAAGTGAGGATAGTTTCCCATATTCTGTATATAGAAATGTTCACTGTAGCCATTGAGATCCTAGAGACTGAAGCCAAGATACTGAAGCAAGTAGGAAGAATCTTGTTTGTTAGTTTAAGTTTTATAAACTGTAGAATATGCTATTTTTTTTTTTTACTTATTTTTAATGGAAATGTGTCCTTCAAATACTAAAACTTATTTATTAATAAATTTAACAGCAGAACTGACACCAAGAACTTTCATATCTAGAAGTGAAATGTATAAAAAACATCCAATACTGAAACAACATTTTCACAGGCTCCTTGCTTTCCAGAGTACACTATCAGATTATCCAGGAGATTGCAAATTATTTTACCATATAAGCAGTATAAGCCAATTTTCAAAACAGATTGAAAAAGAAAAAAAAAAAAAAATAAACAACCTACAGAGACTTGTCATTACAGCAGCAAAGAAGTAAAAAAGTATTTCTGAACAGTGACAGGATTTGTGATGCTGCATAAGGCTTTGTTACTCATTTTCATAGACTTATGTGGTACATCCAGAATAAAGGTGATAATTTTTTAGTACTATGATGACATGCATCAGCTGACACTGTCCAAATAAATATTCTACATCCCTGGAAGTCAGCAGCAAAAACTCAAAGGGTATTCTGTATGTGCCTAACTTTTGAAGTAGTAAATTAGTGATTTCTTCTGTGACTGTACTTATCTGGGTAGGCCTCATTAAAGTCACAGCTGACTTTTGCTATTCCTGTCTTTCCAAAAGTGGCAGTTACTGGGTTTTTTTTTTCAGTGGGAATAAATTATTTTCTGACATCCCTCAGAGATGTGGTACAAGAAGAGAGCCTTTGTTTCCTCAGAATTTTTTGCATCTCTGTGAAGTCATCCCATATGTCCATGTATATGAACGGTTTTCTCCTTAGTTTTCCTTCATCCACTCTTATTAATGTTCATAATAGGAAGTCCAACTTGGAGCCACTGGCTTTGAAGTTTGCAACCAATATTGAGATCTAAAAATTCTTCTTTTACAATGTCTGGTCTTTCTGTGTGTGAATGTTTACAAGTCATCACTGAGGTTTTTTCTTCCTTTCTCCTTAAGCCAACTTAACGTATTCTTAAAGAAATGTCAGAGAAAAGAAATTTTAGGACCAAACTGTAGAATAATAGTTGCTTTTCATGCTCTTCATGTCTTCTTGACAGATTAAATCTAGTTGGGCATGAGTGTAACTTTTCAGTCATTAGCTTTGAAATTATACTTACATGACACAACTACATCAATTTTGCCATCCCTTCATGTGTTAACAGGGTTGTAGAAGAAATTGTGATTAAAATGATTGCTCAGATTCAAGAGAAATTATGACAGGAATTACTAAGGTTTTGGATAACACCAATCTCCCTTGAAATTGGCTTTGTTATGCACATAAATGTAACACATCTTTGCTCACAGTCTTTCAGACACGTTCATTAGTTCAGACACAGGTCTGCACGGGTATGGTTATCTAAATCAAGGTTACATCCATCCTACATCATGTAAAGACAGAAATCACCTATAGTGGAGGCTGCATTGCTAGTTTCTAGCTGTCTAGCTGGAATGGAATTCTGAGCAGAATGGGATTAGAGTTCTCATTCTGTTACCACGGAAAATTTGGATCTCAGGTTAGGTATATAAAAAGTCTGCACAATGATATGGAAATACAGCAGAGACAGAAATCCCTTAAAAATGTATATCTAAATCACCATCTTTGGATCCTTGAAAGATTTTTCATTTCTATTATCATCATTGCTATTTTTCAGTACCTTAATCACACAAAGTCAGAGTGTCTCGCAGGAGTGGTTTTAAGCAACAGTACAAAAAAAATTAGACTCCTCTTTTTGCTCACCTTGGGAAGGTCACTTAAATTTTCCAGCTGATTCTGTAGGCAGCTATTCTACCTACCTGGGGATTATTATCTGATTGAGAATTACATTTTCCCTTTTATTAAGGGGATAATTGAAAAAAAAAATACAGTGCTGATTTTCCTCATCTATCTGAATGCTACATCATTAGAATTTTTAAAAACCCTTCAGATATTAAAGGAAAACTGAGTGTACTCTATTTGATTTTTAACTTCCTTCACCTGTGAAAGAAACACATCATAGAAAAGATGAAGTACTGCTTAGTCAGATTTCAGTCTAATTGCAAGAATGTCTTGTGAAGAGTACAACTTCAGCAGTGATGTTCCTATAGTATGCTTAATACCTCTCTTCTCTGCTCACTTGATCAGGATGCCTTCTACATCCCTTGTCTCCACTCCAATTTTGCTTGGGAAATAAAACCAGCCATTGGAATGAAATTCTTAACTGTAATATTAAATAAAATGTAATATTTTCTACTGCAACCGTTGAAGCTGATACTTAGATGTCAGAGATGTCCAGCCCTTGCACTTTTAATAATGTGATTTCATCTGAGGAGGGGAGATTTTCTCAAACCTTTGTCAGTGAAAAAGCCCAAACCCTTGCGCCTGTCCAGGCTGTCAGTGTCCCATTGTGGGGACCCTGTTCTAAACAGTCCTGCTGGATCAGAGCTGAATTGTTCAGGATCATATACAAAGACAAAAATCCTTCTCCTGGGTGTCTAGGCCTTTAACTGGTGTATCAGCTCCCCAGGAAAGATGCAGGGCACACACCAAGAGCATAAGAGACACCCCCTCCCTGGCCTCCAGAGGCGAGTATGTTCCCTGCTGCCAGCAAGTGTGAGTGCCCTTGAAAGACTCACACTTAACAGTTTATGGAATAACACTCAATTTAATATAAAATTGTGACAGGTTAAGGTTCAGAGATTGCCTGTGATAGTATCAGGCTGCAAAAATGCATCCAAAGCAATAAATAGCCAAGCTGTAATTCCTAGCAAAAGCTGGCTCCAGATAATGACACAGCACACACAGACTACGTCTCTTGGGCTTCCCTGTGGGGGAGAGAAGACAGGTTCAGCCCATTGACTGGTCCCAGAAGCTAAGAGGGAGTCTTCTCTAACTTCTCCCCATTTTAAATTACTATTACTATTTTTGCATTTAGGTGGAGCTTGAGTGACTCTAACCAGACATCATACACTTTCAGTGGGGGCAGCCACTCCTTGGAGGTAGGTGAGGCCCCTGTTACATCTAAGGCGTGTGTTTGTGATCTCACCACAGCAGCTGGTTCAAGAGCAAGAAATCTTTTCCCTGTCTTGCTTGTCAGGCACTATGTGCTTTATCAGCTGCAAGGTACCACTGAGTGCCCTCTCATGCAGGGATTTTGACAGAGCCTGGCCACAATGTCTCCACTCCACTCCGTGCTCTGTTTATTCTCCCTAAGCATGTATTTTGTGGGAACTCAGGCATGCTGACCCCATGCCATCCAGGGAGTAACAACGGCATTTCATCCTAAAATTTCCATGCTGTTATAACTTGTTAGAGTGTGAATAGGACTTCCCAGTTTTCTCTAATTGTACCATCAAAGTCTTTTCCCACAGATGTTAAATAAAATGCATCCTCAACCAAAATAAACTTGCTGTTAACTATGCAGATAGATTTGCATTAAGCAAAACCTGAAAAGTCCTGGAAAGTTTTTTTAAAGGAGTGCTAAATGAGACACTGAGATGCTGGTTATAGCTATACAAACACAGTTATTCAGTTCTTAGATAAGTAAAATACCTTTATAAAAAAAGTTGCGTGTTTTACTACATTCAAACTGTTTACAATAGAATTATGGAATCACAGAATACCATGAGTTAGAAGGGACCTACAAGGATCCTCAAAGTCTAGCTCAAGAGTCACACCATGTGCCTAAGATCACTGTCCAAATGCTTCTTGGGTATTTCCCTGGGGAGCCTGTTCCAGTGCCCAGTCACCCTCTGGGTAAAAAACCTTTTCCTAATACGCAACCCAAACCTCCCATGACAGAACTTCTGGCCATTTCCTCAGGACCTGCCACTGGTCACTAGAGAAAGCAGGAGATCAGTGCCTGCGGCTCCTCTTCCTCTCTGATATATTTAGAATATTTGGTATGAGTGTTAGCTTGGTCCAAAATACTTAACTATTGGTAGTCTATGGTTTGAATAGAATAACACAGGTAGGTTACAAAATATGGCTTAAGTATAGATTAATTGGTTAATGACATTTTCTCAAGTGGGATCCTGCATTTATTTCCAATTGAGTTAACTTGCTGGTGTGAGGTGTGATACACGACTTGGAAGAAAACAGAAGCAATATATACATTTTTTTTTTTTTCTCTTAAAGAGATAAGACCATCACTGTCTTATCACTGAGGACTGTTACCTTAAAATCAAGCACTAAAAGAGCAAATATTGACTATTGATATTTATTATGTGAAATAAACTGCTTCACTTGGGAAATTGTAAATAGACAAACATTCAATTATTAGGAACACTGTTCCATGGGGAGGAAAAAAGTACTCTAAGTATGTGGAGAAGCTCTATTGTACATTTATTTGCTAACTTCACAACAGGGATTAAGTTCTTGTTCTTTCCAGTACAGAGTGTCAAAAGAGTAGCATTAAATGTTCTCTCTACAGAAGTATTTACAAGCATATTTTAACTACTTAGTAGAAAATGAAATTAGGTATGTGGCTATGATATGCATATGTGCAACTTTTTTTTAACAGGGAGAGGAAGGGAAAAAAAAGAATATCCAGACAACAAAATGATGTAAGACTTAAAAAACTCTTCATGAAGTGAGGCTTCAAGGGCTGAGTCGTTTTAACTCCTTTAAAATAAAACTGTCCTTGATCATAGTCTAAAAGTGCCTGCAGCAGTAGAAAGATATGTGATACTATAGAGGCCTAAATGTTTCAGACAAAAGCATAAAAAAAATGCTGGAAGCTAAGGCTTTTCTTAAATGTTTCAGACAAAAGTATAAAAAATGCTTGAAGCTAAGGCTTTTCTAAGTCATAATTATTAAAAGTTATTTTACTGTTAACCATTTTTTACTGTTAAGCATTTCTTCTAGTTTCAGCTGGGGTAGAGTTAATTTTCTTCACAGTGGCTGGTATGGGGCTGTGTTTTGTGTTTGTGTAATATTTTCAGTAATTTTCAATAATTTCAAGTGAAACAATTAAAAATGCTTACCAAGGGCTGTGTCACTTACTTAAGAGAGTCTCTAAGCTACAGCCAAGCATTCCCTGTAGGTTTTCATGCCCACATGACTCACTCCCACAGTGGCCTTTGTATTTAATCCGGAAGAATCCCATGATTTCCAGACATCCCAGAGAAGTCTTTCAGTGGAGGAACCCAAAACCCTACATACAAAGATTTGATCACAGGCTGTACACACAACTGACAGAAAAGGAAAATTTTTGTGTCTCTTAGAAACTTCCTTTGTAGATTCATCTTGCAGGAGATGAATGTGTCTTACCCCACACAGTAGCAGACTTGGTGTCTTCTCGCATTTCTCAGGTGTCTGGGTTGCAATTACAGGAAATGAATCCTTTAGATGATGTTAGGAAAACTCCTGTACTCTTTTAGGATAATTCCTTTCTTCTTTCTTCTGTTCTCAGTTCATATTAGTTTTTTTTCTCTCCCATGCCATCCCTCATTACTCCCAGGGTAATTCAGAAGCTGCCATGGTTTATTTACTTACTCAGGAAACATTTTAAAAAAAAAAAAATCTTGCCCTGTATTATTAACTTCTGTTACTTTTTTGTAGATGCTGCTTCTTCAGAATATAACATTATTTTTCTTACTTTGACTAAACACTTAGCAAAATATAAACCTACTGGAGAAAAATGTTCTCATCCCTTTCTCAGGAAACAATGGGTACATCTAAGGGTAGGACTTTAATTCCCTGAACTTTTATATCACATATCTGTTATATAAATTAGAAGCTTGGTGTAGAGATTATTAAAAATCTCCCCTAATCAGGTTGTCATAATCAGGTATCAACTGACACCAGGTTGGAGGTAATGAACCAAGGGTTATTTGAGACTTGCTTCTTTACCATCTGAAAGTTTTACATTTAGGACCTTAATTTACCTTAAAATCCCTCATAAATTTTCTTTATTTTAAATTTGATTGGTTAATTGATTTGTTTCTCTCTGGTTCCCAGTTCAAATAACTTCAGAAAACAATCAGTTGGCCTGATAAAATATCCCTGTTCAGCTGAATTGAGTCATTCCTTTCACATTGCTGAGAGTATTGGCTTATTATTTCTATGTTCTACTTCTCTTAGTTGTAGAACAAGACCAGCTAATTATGATATATATTTGATTGACATAAAAGCCACATTTGCTAATAATTGATTTTGTTACTGCTTAAAGGTGAAGTAAAGGACTTTTTTTTTTTTTTT
>VXBN01008153.1:1109079-1124415 GCA_013397395.1 Sinosuthora webbiana | reverse complement strand
TTTTTTTTTTTTTTCAATATATTTCATAGGTAGAATAATAAGTTCCCTTAGAGGAAAGAGAAGAAATAACATTAATCAGACCTACTTTTAATATAGCTGCAACAGGAAGACAAGAACATGAGAAATACATCCTTATAATAAAGCACACAAAAGTAATTTTCAGAACAATTTTTCATTACCTATGTGGCTTAAACAAATACAGTATAAATCCAGCAATCACTGAGCAATTAGAATAGTAGGTTGTTTTATTGGTGTATACAATAATATAAATTAATAACCTGTCAAAGCTGTGGAAAGAGCTTAGTGAGTTACAATATAAAATGGTAATAAAAATAGATTTTAAAGTTGAACAAAACAAACTTGCAAATGTGAAAGATATAATAAACTAAAACAGAGAAATGCATCTATCGATACAGTATGAGATAACAAATACTTATGTCTTTACAATCTCAACTCAGATTTAGTAGACACCTTATCTAATTAGGAATTCTGAGTAAATAACTACTTTTCAGGAAAAAAAAAAAGGATATTTCATTTAAACTGACTTTTATTTCAATATGAGAATATAGCTTCCTACTTGGATTTGAGTAGATTTATATAGAGTTGTCAACTGTAGGTCTACAGAGTGATTAGGAATCATAGAGAACAGGAATTTTTGGTGGTGAGAAGCAGAAAATGGGGAGGGTGAGAGAGAAAATTGGTTTTGTTTTGGTTACTTAATAAATTTTACTGCATAAAATTGTATTCCTGGATGTTTTATTCCCCAATAAGATACTTTCAAAGACTGTGTCAAGCAATAAAAAAACCCCAAACCAAACCATAAAGAGTTAAAAGCTGATTTTCTTGTGTAGATTCATTATTATTTTAAATTTAATAATTCAGTAATCACTGAGACTGTGGGAGGTAACAGAGGTCTACTACACTCATTTTGTGTTTGGTTATGTCACACATCACTATGCAAAACAACAGGCCATTTCAGGTTATCCTTATGAGATGATGAGGGAAAAAGTGTAGCTTCTCCAACCAAATATAACACAAAAAATATTTAAGCAACCACTTTTGATGTACTGAAGAGTAATCCCATCAGTTCTGATTGCAACAAAATCTTGGGCTCAGACTTGACCTGCTGTGACTTTTGCCTCACTGTGAGCTTTGCTGGCAAAAATATCTATAGTGGCTCCTTTCTTAACTCACTTCCTCCTTGGGTTTAAAGAAAATGCCATGATTCCCTTAAGGATATACTTAGATGAGCTGAAAAATGTCATTATTCCAAATTAGCCAAATTAGTGGTGACAGAATTGTGTGTGATCATTATCTCCCATTAAGAGACAGAGTGTTATTTTCAGTTTGTTGCTAGTGTTCAATATTCAGGATTATGAATGAGGGTTTTCTGAGGTTTCTTACAAAATTACATTGACTATAAATTCAATACAATTACAGCTACAATGTTGTTTAAAAAGATGTTAAAAGATGACAAGGTAAAGATTGTTGATGTTATTCTTGCACTTAAAAGCAGCAGATCTGGAACAAATTCTAATACCAGTGCCCTATTTTCAGGACATCATAATTTCCTATAATCATAAATGACAGAATGGTTTGGGTTGAAAAGAAACTTAAAGATCATCTAGTTCCAACCCCCCTGCCATGGGCAGAGACATTTGTCTATCACCAATTTATTGCTTAGCAGAGTGTTGAGAGGGTAAAAAATAGAAGAAGGGATTCAGTTTGTGTAGTGTCAGACATTGGATTTGAGTTATCCACCCTGGACTCAAGGCACAGTTAAGGAAGCAAAAACTTCTGTGGGACAAATAATCAGACACTTTGGGGAACATAGGATACTTTCTTTTATTAGGAATTTATGTAAATTTCTATTTCTTTCCACTGACAACGTCTAACTTTATAGATCTGACTGCCCATTTTTGTCTTCCTTCATTCTGGGCCACTGAAGAAGAGACTCAGGCATTTTTTCACCTGGCTTTGGGCAAGAACTAAGCATAAATACCAGGTATGGACATTTCCATCCAACATCATTCTTTAATGCTCTCTAGGGACATCACCGGGTGTCAAATGCCCACAGCTTCATGCAGCCTCACAGTATAAGGTTATAAGTTAATTTTTCAAGGTCTTTCAGATGAAAACATTATAGATAGCATTTGTGTCTCATGCTAACAAGGATAACTCTTGGACACAGCTGAAAACTGCTGTGCTTCAAAGCAATGTCTGTGGAGAAGGTTAGTCTGCTCCTGAGGATAGTTTTGTACAAATTACCTCAGTATGCGGAATTCTGCCCCAGGCGTAATTCAGGGAAAAATGGTACAGTTGAAGTGTACAGGGACTTGTTCAGATGAAAATAACTCCTTTACAGAATATTCCATTTGGCAAGATGAATCCCAAAATGTATTTCTGAACGGTACAGAAATTATTTTACAATGCCACCCACTCAGTTGTGGTCCATTACCATCCTGAATGCAACATGGAGCAAAAATTGAGTTGCTCTGCATAAATGAGATCGTTTTTTCCCCTAGTTCTTCTTGGGACTATTTCAGAAGCTTTCTTCTCCTCAGAGATGTCTCTAGACAATTTAATTTTTTTGCTGCCCTTTAAAAACCCCAAGCCTTTAAAATCAATGATGTTAGCATCAAAAAACCCTGAAACCTGTGTCTACAGGACTTGTTTGCTTTTTGGCTGCTCATACTGGCTGCTAGATCAGACTATGATTATGTGAAAATTATGGGTTTTAACTCTATTGTACATGTATAGCTCTTTCCATGGTTTCCAAAACCTTTTAATGGTCTTCTTCCACTATTTTTCACTGGTTTAAAATGTTATTTCCATTATGTATAGAACTTCTGGGAAGAAAAATAGAATAAAAATGAGAACTAAAGTATATAAAATCAAGCTTTATCTCTGTTTGAATGCTAAGTGCAGCCTTGGTTCTCCCATCACAAAAGGCTAAGCCTGGAAATAACTAATGTGAGAGTGAAAGAGTTGATCAAAGATTGGAAAGGCTTCTGCATGTGACTAAATAGGCTTCTAAACTAAGCTTGAAAAAGAAATAGCCAAAGTATCACTAGAGATCTCAAAAATTATCACTGGCAAGTAGAAAGATAATGGGGATCAATTAATTGCACCCTTTTCTAGTAGAAGTTTGAGCTGGTAGGTGAAAAATTCAAAACCCCCAAACAAACAAACAGACAAAAAATCCCCTACCAAAGGCAGTAGTTCCTCTTGCATAATAAAATATAACAACATGTGGACTTCCCTAGGATGTTACAGACTTTAAAATTCTCTTGAATTCGAAAGACGAGTTGATGCAGAAAATACACACAGGGTCAATATAAAAATAGCATTTCTGGCTCAAAAAGCATCAAGCTGTTGAAGGTGGGGAGTGGACTCTGTGTGATCATCACCGAAAAGTTCTGTGTTCCTGTACTCTTACAGGCAGCCACTCCTGCTCCCTACTGGAAAGAGTATCCTGAGAAAAATTGACTGTTAAACCTAATACGTTAACTCTTGCAATTTAAAAAAGCATCAGGTTGTCAGTAGCAAAACTGCTTTTTACAAATCTTTCCAAGGTTTATATTTTATTTAGGATTTTATTTTTATTTTGTTGTGGTATTATTTTTTCCCCACTAAAGTCTAATTACATAAGCCAGAGATTTCTGTCATTCTGGAATTCGTATGACACATTTTTAGCCTTAATTGAATAATTTCCTTATTTTTCACTTCTTTCCATTCTTTCTTGTTCAAAAGTATAGAGATCCTATGCTTTGAATTTACATGGCATGCAGTGCTCTTCAATACAGCTCCCTTCTGGAGATTCCTTTAGTTAAATAATTGAAATCTATCATAGCAGGTTTATTGTCAAAATAAGGATTAAGTTCTTGTATATGAAGCAATGTTTATATTTTTCCTATTGGAACCTTAATTGTTTCTATGGGAAATGGAAATGTTCTATTTTCACATTCATTACTTTTTTTTATTATTATTTTATTTTAGTTTCTTTAGTCTCACAACCAAGCACCATTCAAAATCAGTTTGAAATATGAAGCCTGGTACACACAGACAGGAGCACAGATCTTTCACAGCACAAGTGGTTCTAGCACCTGCAGAGCACTGCTCCTCATGAACACGTGGGACAGTCTGTTATCAACTGTCAAATTAGGCTAACATTTATAAAGAAGGATGCTATATCACTGAATATTTTCTTCTCTGAGGATCAGAGGTGTTGTTATAGGTATAAAATCCATACAATTCAGTACAAGAAGAATAAGATAGGTCAATGTTTTTACATCCTGAATTATTTATGGCAAAATCTGCTCAAAATCTCATTGTTTAAGGACCATTTTACCGGAACAATTAATACTTTATGAACATTATATGATATTCAGAGTTTAGCTTAACCTTTTCATACATGAATATTTACACACACAGACAGGAATACTCATTCCTTTTATTGTTTCCTGATTTCTGTCAAATTTACTTCTCTTATTTTTCATACTCTGTAGACTAGCTTAGCCTTCATTACAATACTGGTGATGTAAAAAAATGGGTTTTCTATTGTAGAAGCTGTTACTCTTTTTATGTGAAGATAATAATAATGTGCCACTTCTACTATTACATGATCACGTGAGAACTGAGGACTCAATATGATATAGACATATATTTTAACCAGGAAAACACATCAGGAAATAAGAATAACAAAGAAGTTCAAGCAAATCTGCCCACATACAGACAACTGTGGGAATTGAAATTGAGATTAACAAAGGCATATATATCAACCTCATAAAGATTTTCTTTGCCAAAGGCACAGAAGTATAGTATCACATTAAGATGCTACTTCTTGCAGGGAGCAGCATTTCAACAGCTCAAGTTCTTACTTTCTTTAGACATTGTAAATGAAGAAAAAAATGAAGTGAGAACTCTAAAGTGAGCAATCTTTTTGTCAAATAAGCAAAATTTAAAAATCAATGCCATTACTCCTCCTGGTTCTGCTTGCTTTTTTTTTCTAAAATTAGAAATTCAGCTTTATCTAATAAAAGAAAAAATTCCCATTTGTTGATTTGGTTGAATAATTTGACATTCTGAAAGTGATCTACTTCTCTTCCATTTCAGAAGCTTTGTATTATGTTTTGAGATTTAATGAAGATCAACCCCTCCTTAGAAGTTTAAAGACAGCTGATGAGATTTGGTTGTTTTTTCATGCCTTCCCTAAAGAGGGTTATTTGATTTTATATGTATAAATATTTTTTTATCACAAATGCCACTAAATCTATCTTTGAAAAAAGGACAATTTTTTAAAGTTATTCTCGCATGTCTTGGAGAATGTGTTCTTGTATCTCAAGAAAAGTTTTCCTAAAGAGATTTAATCCTGTAATTTGTATATCCTGTGCTATATCCTTGGATTAGAGGAGGTCATGGACCTACAGATGTTTGGAAAACATGATTTCCCTACCAGATTCTTTGCACACTTTATCAGAAATTTCTTATTTTAACTGACCATGCATAAAAAAACGTTAATTTCCAATAAATTGTTTAAAAAGATATTAAAGACATTTCAATTCCACCTTTTTCTACAAATATGTTGCCTTAAAAAATACCCTCTCTGATGGACTGAAAAATTTATAGTCCCTGCACAGGACAGTCCCAAAAATCATACCATCTACCTGAGAGCACAACATAACAAAACCTCCTGTTTTACTTTTTGGTAGGGTTTGTTTATTTGGGGTTTTATTTAGTTGTTTCCCCCCCAGTTAAAGGAGTTGAGAGAAATGAGTAATTTCTAGTCACACGTAAGTGCAGCGGAAAAAAAAAATTCTGAAGGCTCTTCCTCTGTGTGAGAAAAGCTTGAATGCAGACACTATTAAGGCCATTTTGTCAGATATGGTCTTGCTATATTATCCTCAAGATTTAAACTCAAAATATGTTTTCTCACAGAGTGTATCAGAGTATCATCTCTTGGTGGAATCTGCTGATTCGAAAAGTTGCATTACATGATATAATATGTCTAGTGCCTTCATATGAAACCACTGAGACATGTCCATGTCATTGCCTTTAGATATCCTTGAGTTCTCTTAGTTTAATTTTGAAAAAAAAAAAAACAAAAACAAAAAACCACAAAAAAAACCAAACAAACAAAAAAAAACAAAACAAAAAAAACCCCACTTCTTTTTTAAAAATTTGTTTTGCACTGAAGTGAAGAGAATTTGAAACTGAAAAGGTTCTAACAGAGCGACATAGTAAGAGTTCATGAGAGAGAATGGATACAACACTGCTTTACTTTCAGATGTTTTATATTAAAACAGGATAAGCAGCTGGGATCACACTTTCATATAATCTTGCCTTGTTTTAGGACTTTTTCTGTTACAACTGTGTTCAAAATAATACTTTTTTTTTTTTTTTTAACTCAGTGTTCAGTCTGCCTGAGGATTTAGTTCTGTTTTGGGTGTTTTGTTTTCCAGACAGGATCTTACCCTGGAAATATGCCTGTAGCTTCACTAACCTTTACTTGGCTCAGTCTTTCTTTTATATCATCCTCTCTCTCACAGATTAAAATTCATCGTGCCTAGATCTACTCACTCCAAAAGGTTATGCCTTCACATAAGGTCTAGCATATGTGTCATTTTTGCAGGAGTTTTTTTCTGACTTTATGATGCAATATCAACCACCTTCTTGTGGAGGAAGCTTGAGGTAAAAACAGAGACAAACAAACGTTTCTCTTTAAATTTCTACTTTACTGAAATCAGTTATAAGGTTAAAAAAATGTATTTTTACATATTGTCAATTCTTCAATAAAGGAAATAAAAATTTGGCTTGTCTTTTGGGTTTAGTAGTAACAAAGCTGGTCAGAAATGGCATCCATGGCTGGAATAAAAATATAAGTTCTTGCCATCTTCTTTTTCACATATGGGGTATTTTATTCATCCCATCCCAAAACTCAGAGTTGGGAGTGAATGGACACAGATATGTAGAGAAAGTTGGCGTTGGTGCTTTGACTTCTTGTACTTTTAGTAATTTTGAGATTATGTCTTGAAGCAGTAGAAGGAAAGGAAAGAAAATATCTCTTATTTAAAAAAAAAAAAAATTAGCTTCCTTTAAACACTATATGCCATAGATTTTAATACTCTGTAATTCAGCCTCGCTCCCTTATGCTCAATCTGAGCCACTGTCCAAGGTACTGAAATTATTCTGTTGTCTCACTAAGAATTAAAATCAAATGGTTGAAGTGATAATCAACCAAAAAAAAAGTAAAAAAAAAAAAAAAAAAAAAAAGACACTGGAAAAAAGGAGTATCATAATTTAATTTAAATTGGACTGAAATTATTGTTCTGTAACTTTTAAATAAGATAGTTTGCTTTCGAGGGGAGGCTGTTTGTTTGTTTTCATTGGTGGTTTTGTTTAATATTTTTTTCCTTACTGCAATTTGTGTATCTTGTATTCAAAATGTGGAGAAGTTAGGAATAACTCTGAAAGTTATTCCCAAGAATATGGTAGTAAAATTTCTAGAATACATTCTGCACAGCTTACTCCATCTTAATGCTAGAAAATAAATACACAAGTAGATGAGGTTTTCAGAGCCCGTAACAGAGCTTGTTCTGACAGTGGCCCAGTGTGGTTAATTTTTAAGTTAATGAACATACATATAGCTATGGAAAAAGCACTGGAGCTTTAAAATTCCACCTGCCTGAAAGCAAATATTTATTTTCTTTGAGAAAACAGTGTTATTCAATAGAACTCATTCTCTCCATCAGGAAATTTTGACATATTGTTGTTACATATAGTGAAATCAGTGGTGTACTTACATATTAATATGGATGGTATAACTAAAAATTCCTAGCAAATGTTCAACATTCAAAACACTTGTTTACTTTGGATTTGACTCTCATTTCGAAATTTCTAGATTTTGTGGTGTCATTAAAATTAACATTTTCTTTGTATTTTGGTAAGGACCTGAAAATAACAACTTATAAAGATCCTTAAACTGAATCCAAAAGCATGGAAGAAACAGTCTGAATTATTAGAACAAAACAACGATTTCAGGAAGCAGCTTGTTTATAAATACAAGGTGACAGGAGTATCTTATTAAAGTGTAGATCCAAAATGATGGACCTTAACTGGGGTTTGGGAAACAACTGCAAGAGAAAATTATAGCATATAATTCAACAGAGTGGTACAGAGTGGTGAAGTTTTTATTGCATAGTTTGGAACCAGCAAAGGGGTAATATTAGTCACTGCTCCCAAATGTGGCCTTGGAGTAAGTGGTGGAAAGCACCATATAACTTGAATCAGAGTGTCTCCTTGAGGAATTTAAGCCAGAAAATTGAGGAATATGCAGAGTTATTGCTGAAGAATAGGGTGAAAAAAAATGCCTTTTCACTAACTTTGTTTCTCAGTCATAAAATAGATAACAAGCTTCATCAGCCACAGTAAGACCAGTAAGCATATATGAAAAGTAATGGGACTCTCCTTATAGAAACCTGTATTTACAATTTCCTAACTTAAGTACTTATGGATAATTAATAAACTTTAGAGAAAAATACTTACAGATAATAGTTCAGGCTTATAATTGACTTAGTCTCTGTTGTAATTTTTTTCTCCTCATGACTCATAGCATTCAGCTGCCAAAACAGTTGTATTAAGCCTGAAAATTGTGGCCCTTGCACTTAGACATCAGTCAAATATCCAGGGATCTGTAGAGAGCCCATAACTGTGCTGTACTTGCTCCTGTATGTTCATTGTCTAGAGCAAACTGGAATTGCTTCAGTAAAGTAGGAGAAACCAAGTACAAATACTCACAAGTTCAATTTGAGAGGAGGAGGTTACCAGTAGTCAGGATTCAGAGTACTAATTGTATTTTAGAAAGCCCAAGTCCATGCGCTTGAACGTGTCAGGGCATCATAAAATCCAGCTACCCCTTAAAGGAAGGGGAAACAGAAACCAGAGTTGGGGCTGTCCATGCAGGGTGGCAGAGGAGGGTCTGACATCCAGGGCCCATCCACCACTCCAACCAGGAGCACACAGCCAGGAGGCACCAAGTCAGCCCCAACCCTTGGGATTGGGCACCTCCCCAAGGACAAGCCAAGGCTGCGTGGAGATGTGGATCCATCCCAGCCAGGTCCACAGCCAGGCACAGGAGTGGAGAGCCAGAGGCCAGCCTTGCTGTAGCATCACTGCAGGAACTGATGGGTCCAGGGGGCTGACACTGGGTCCTGGGCCAACAGTGGCTGCACGACTGAGGCAGCCCCTTCCTCAGTTGCTCATCACTTCAATGACTCTCTATAAAATCTCCCCTCACTAATGGTGGGCTCAAGAGATCTTGTCTTGGTTTGGAAAGGCAGGTGTCTGCTTAGGGAAGGCAGGAGCCTCCCTTGGAATGGAGAAACCCCCTCCCTCTGAATTATTATGAATTTGAAATTAAGGGGCTTTCAGGCAAAGGTATGGGAATAGGAATAACAGTTCTGTACTAGGAAAATTAAAATAAAAATATAGCAGTACAAAAAAAACCTAACAAACAAAAAAATAAACACTGACAGAGTCAGAATACAACCTGACACCCTGTTGGTCAGATCGTTTGTAGCAGTCCAATTAAGTCCTCCTCAAGTGACAGATGTGGTTCTGTGGAAGCAGAGATGATCTCATAGAAGGGTGTAGTTTCCCTCTGAATGTCCAGTGGTGGTGAGATGGATCCAGACATCCTCTGTGAATCCAGCACAAAAATAGCTGCCTTGATGTTCTGACACTCAGATTTTATCCAGGCAGGAATGCTTGGCCCACCTGTTTTTAACAGCTGGTAATAGAATACACACTGCTGGTTACCTTTTGCATTGCAACCCACAACAGACCTTCACAGAAGCCAGGTAAAGGTATCAGCAGTTTGTTGTCTTTCATCAAAGCTCTTGTACGTTCCCTGTGTTGGATCCCAGGGGCAGCAAGACCAGCCAACGCTGACTCCTCCATCTCTCCCTTATTAATGGCCAACCCACACTTTTGTAACGCAGCTCCTTACTGGACACAGCTGTGATTTAACAAGGAAAAGGGTGTTTCTTCTCTGTTGTGGTCAGACACAGCTGCAGCCCACCAGGAGTAAAGCTGCCCACAGCACCATCCCACCTACACTGGGCCATGGGGAGGGTGGGAGAGCTTGGTGGGGAGCAGAAATGAGGCCCTTAGCCATGGTCAGGTGGGAGAATTACAGGAGAGTGGACAGGGACAGTCAGGGCTAATAGAGTCCTCAAGGTCCTGACAATAAGCCTGCAAGTACTGCTGTATTTGATCCATTGCAATCAAATCTCTATTCAAGGATGATGGCATTGCGTTTTGTACATAAATTTGGGCAATTGGACACTTGAAGCTTAATCTAATATTTAAGTGCTGCTGTGTTTAGAAATACAATGTTAGGTATTGAGAGGATTCTGTGTGGTTTTTTCTACCAACTCACTCTTCAACAAGCAATCTGGAACTATTCAAGTCACCCAATGCTGAATCCTACCATAAAGCAGAAGTGATGATGCATGCCAGATCCAGGTAATTTTGCTACTTCTCTGAAGAGCTGTTTATAAAGCAGTTTTCCTCTCCAATATATCTGCTTTTTTACATGATGTTTTTATACATGCTCTTATCAATCACCTAATCAAGAACAATATCTGTACTAGAGAGATTTTTTTTTTTGGGGGGCGGGGGTGAGGAGTAATATACATTAATTAAGCTCAAAGATCCTTCTTCTTATAGTATTCCAAGAAGAAAGAGCACACCAGACTACAGAAAAAAGCAAGTATTCTGGGCTAGGGCTTTGGATGGAAACAACTGGCAGAGGATAATTCTATACCCAGCTGTGTCTAACCCCCACAGGCTACCTTGACATCAGGGCACTTGTGGAGCACTGAGATTCTCCCATTGTTCACTGCTAACCACAGAAGATGAAGAAAGATACGCTTGGATTGTGGAAGCAATCTATTTTTTGCAAATACTCTGTCAGATTTCATGGGTGATTTGGTATAGGTGGCTTTTTGGTTAGTGATATTTTTTTTCTGTTTTTGTTGGTTGTTGGGGGGATTTTGTGGTTTGGTTTGTTTGTTTGTGTGTTTTGAGTTTTGGTGGGTTTTGTTTGTTTTTTTTAGGTTTTTTGTTTGTTTGCTTGTTTGGTTTTTTTTTAGGGTTTTTGTGTGTGTGTTTTGGGTTTTTTCTGTAATCTGGCAGAAAATGTAAAATCTGCTCACAATGTACTGAGACAAAAACATCTATGGTGAGGTTGGGTTTTTTATCAGTGAGAGCAGAATTTCAGAAAAGGACAAGATCAGAGCAAAAAAAGTGACTAACTGAGAACCAGATGTTGCTGCTACAAATTTAATTTTAGAACTGGCTGGACAACATCATTTGTAAAAAATGAAGCTGGTACTGCAAGGAACAGCAATTTAAAAGCTGGAAAAGAGTAGCCAAATAGGATTATACACTGCAACTACTGAAACTCACTCCAAATGAACTGGTATGCTCTATATCGTCTTTCAGGGTGACTTTGGCTAGATAGGGAAAATGTGTTTGGGGAATAGAGAGCATTAATATCCTGCTTTGGGTTTTGGTATTGTACAAAATTAAATATGTGCTCTAACCCAAATTGATTCTCTGGGGGCTCTTTTCCAAAATATTTTCATAATCACTGTTTGGGGATTTTTTTAAATCTTCACTATAGTTTATCCCCTTTATAATACTTCTCAAGCAATGACTCCTTCATTAGCCCTATTTAACAAATCCCAAAGTATCAAACCCTTTGTACCATATCAGCAACACTAATTCTTTAATAGGTCCTGCTCCTAGGACTCTAATAGAATAAAATCCATTAGGTATTCTGTCATCCTGGGAGTTTTATTTATGTGGAAGTATTTGTTGGTACTTGTGTTTCTGTCAGTAAAATTCTGAAGTCAGTGAAGTTTTAAATAATCAGAGCAAGTTGTTATTTTAATTTAAATCTTAATGAGAAAAGGTAAAAAAATCTGTGAAGTCACTTGCTAAAGATTTCAAAGTAACTGTTTCTCAAAAAATATTCTATTTTAATGTATGTATTATCTTTCTGTGAAGTGAAAGTGTTTGCATTGAATTGAGCTTCTCATTTTATTTTTTCTTTTTATTAAATTCATTTATTTTCTACTTTATTGCAAAGTTTGCATTTTATTTTCTTTAAAATTTAGAATATATTAGCATAATAAAATTTTATATATTGCTTTTCTCTTTTTTATTTTCTCTCACTTTTCTCTCTGTTTATGTCTATTTTGTCACATGCATTTCTTTCAAAGGCAGCCTCAATTTTTACACTGACAAATTATTTGTAAGTTGTCTTTGATAATTACCTGTACAGTAATATAATTTCATGGAATTAAAACTTGAAAAATATACCTTGAAGCTGAAACAAAGAATATGGAATGAAAGATCAAAGCTTTTGTTATTGTCCATATAAGATGAATTTTCCTGCATAAACTCTAAGCTATTGACAAGGTTATCAACAGCACCAATTTTCTCATTCCCTGCAGCAACTGTGACAGAACAAACCAAAAGAGCATTTTTTTATACCTATAAATAGGGATATGATAGCAAAAACAATGTTTGTCTTGGATCCTAGAAAAAAAAAAAACAAAACAAACCCACAAGAGAAATCTTAATTCAATACAAACAAGTCCATTTTGAAGTACTTCTATATGTCTTTCCTTGCCTTGGATTCTATTTATCTTCATGCTGACTCTTCAAGGCAGAGAAATGCTATTTCCCCACCTCTGCACATGTAGACCAGAAGACTTATATTCTCAAAGGAAATACAGTTCTAAACAAAATGTAGTACTCAGTGAAAGACAGTGCCTTGGCTCCTCAGATGTTCGTTGTGTTACTCAAAACTGAGATAATGCAGAGCTTTGTGGCTTCTTGCCTAGTTTTTAACCCCAGAATCCTGCTTTTTTTTTTTTTTTTTTTCTCTTCCTATCAGTCAGGATACCAGGGTAACACCTGAGTATGAAGTAGAAAAACTGCTGACTTTCCTAATGAGGGAGAAAGACTACATTCTCCCTTTAGAAATTCATGAGTACGTTTTCAATTCAGTTATACTGGTTGTGCTCTATTGGTTGCATTAATGTACTTCATCTCTACTAAAATATCAAGGGGCAAGAGTTAAAAGTAATTAAAGATATCTAGGCAGGATATGTTTCATGGGATTGTCAGATAAGTCTTATCAACTAACATTATCAATCAACAATAATTTAGAAACTTCATGCTGTTGGTTACTGGAGGACCCTGGCTAAGCTTTGCAATTTTCATTCAAGAAAATGCTGGAGTTGTCTTCTACCAAGGAATTGCTTTTCTCTCAGTAGCAGGAGATGTGGAGAACACAAAGAGGATATTGTTTACTCAATTAGTCACCCCTTGAACCATTCCTTTACTCAACTTTAAAAGGTGCTTTTCACCACTGTTAAAAACGTGCTGACAACAACAGCACATCTCAAAACAAGAAAAATAAAAAGATGGTTCTGTTCCCAAAACTGTCAGGTTATATTACTTTTCTCTTTATATGTTACTAGTGACAAATTAGAGTAAAAAAAAAAAATAAAACCAACAAGACTTTCATTAAAAGTCACAGAGGTTGGAAAATGCAGTTTCTCAGTGGGAAAAAGATTTTGAAGGGCCTTGAACATGAGTCAAACTTCTGAACAGCAAGTAATCAAAATGATTACTCTTTAATGTCACTTTTACTACTTTGCTGTCAGAATGTCCAAATTTAAAAACAGCAAGAATTTTTTCTTTCTTTTCTTTGACTTCAAAATAATCAACAGTTCAAAAAGTTCTGAATCTCTCCTGTCAGATCAGTCTAACTGTGGGAAATGTAATATTTATTTTCTCCAATAAAGAATTAAAATAAAAATCCAAACATAATTTCCAGCTGGGCCTTTCAACAAATACTGTTCTTCCTAATTAATAAAGGCTAATACAATTCCATTAACATTGCCAGTATTATTCAGACATCAATGCTCCACTGAGGTTTTGACAGACTGCTTTATTTCCTTATAGCATTTCAAGATATTTCTCAGTTGGAAAAAGATCATCTGAAATTTTCAGAAGTTTTCATTGGACTTGAAAACTCTAATACATAGGAAGGCTATTTTAATCATATAAATAATTTGATCATATGAACAATTTTATGATAGGAGTCATAACAACATATGAACAATTGTGCAAGGGGGTGTGATTTCAGTATGTGAAAAATTGTGATTTTTATGAAAAGACCTAGATGAGCACAGAGCCTTGTGACAGAAACCAAAATTAAAATGATTATGTACAAATCTTATGTCTCCAGAAAATCTGTTTAAATGATTGTATTGGTTTAGATAGACGAGTATTTGCCAGGGGAGATTGGAGTCTCTCTTGAAATGTAAGCCCCTCCCCCCTTTTCCAAATTATTATAAATTTGCAATTAAAAGGCTGTCAGGCAAAGATTTTGGGAATAGGTATAGCAGTTCTTTTCTAGAGATATAAAAATACAGATGTTGTAGTACAGAAGAATAAGCAAGCAAATATACAAACAAGAAATCCTAGAAAACCCTGACAGAGTCAGAAATACAACCTGACACCCTGTTGGTCAGGGTGTGGGAAACAGTCCAAAGTAAGCCCTCCTGGAGTTGCAGATGTGGTTCTGCTGGAGTAGGGATGGTCCTGTTGAAAAAGAGTCTAGTAATGGTGAGATGGGTCTGGTTTTCCTCCAGGAATCTGGTGGAAAACTGGATGACTAGTGACCCTTTTGGCTCCTTTTTATCNTTTTTTTTTTTTTTTAATAAAACTCAAGACAGTGGTCTTGGAAGGTGATTCCAATGTGATGAAAAAGGCAAAATGTAGCATCTGATAAGAAGCAATAGGATTTTGATATTTTCTGGGGCTATATAAACAATACATGCTTTGTGAACAATTGGTTAGAGACTATGCTTTACAAAATATCCATTTGTGCACCTTCAGCTCAAAACTTGGCTAAAATCTAGGTATGTGATACCAGCTTTCAATAAAACATAAAATGGAGGAAGGATATTAGTATTTGAGGATTTTTGAGCCAAGCAGACAGCACACAGGATAATTTTTAAAATATTTATTTCATCTTTAGTGAAAGCTGTTACTTTATAATTCCAGTAGTCCATAAGTTTCAATACTTTTTTCTCAGAACTTTGAGGCATCCTGAGCAGCAGTGACAGCCCCAGAGGAAGGATTCTTCTGACAGCATCTTATTCATACTTTCTGAGGGAGTTTAGGCTATATTCCTGACATCTATATGTTATAAATGGGGTTTTTTTGTCTTTTTTTTTTTTTTTTTTTTTA
>VXBN01008153.1:1093712-1109015 GCA_013397395.1 Sinosuthora webbiana | reverse complement strand
TTTTTTTTAAAATGGGTTTTTTTTTTTTTTTTTTTTTTTTTTTTTTTTTTTTTTTTTTTTTTTTTTTTTTTTTTAATTTTGTGTATGGTCTCTGCCACTATTTATATCCAAAAAAGGATGCTAAATTTTAAACTTACATTTAAAGTGAATGAAGTAACAAAAAGATTAATGGATATATGTTAACCCACTTTAAATAGCTCATAAATCTAAGGGTAGTGGTGTACATGTTTGTTACTCTATTCTGAAAGAAGAAAGTAGACTCTTTTCTTTTTCCCAGAGTAGTGAATAGAAATAGACAAACCCCAGCAAAAGACCTATGACATCAACAAAAACAAAGCCTTGAAAATAGCCAAATGTGCCTGATTGATTGCCTATTTGTCTGAAGTAGGAATGGTAGCTGGGTTTACACAGCGTTTCATGGATTTTTTTTCAATTAAATCCTTCCATTTACCATAAACCTGTTCTGTTCTAAGACTAGGTCTTCTTTATATATAAAGTGAGATTCTGTTTAGAATGATTGGTTTACTCATTTCTAATAAAATTTTAATCGGTCTCTTTTGGAATCCCAACTATTCTTTCAACAGCAGCCTCACATCTATAAATATGTTTTGTTGTAATTGAAATTACAATTTTCTAAGAGTTAAAAACATGTTCTGCATGGTAAATAGGTTATAAAGATCTAATTTGTAATTTAGATGTTATCTCTAAGGTTACTAGACCTGCTTTGGGCAAGTAATTTTGCAGTTGAAAAGAGAGCTCTAGGGAAGGTTAAAACTAAAAGAGGCTTAGAAAATCATTTTACATTCCCTTGGAATTTTTTAGGATCTCAAATTGTCTTGCTCTTCAGGGTGAAATGATGAAAATGCTCCCTCTCAAAATTGTGTCTGAAGGAAGATTGAGAAAGACTCCTAGACAACCCCTCCTTGGAGAAGCCAGACAGTCAGGCAGCAGGGCGGGGAAACGAGTTTGAGCTCTGCTACTGGACACCTCAGTTTCCCCTTTTTGCAATCATACACAGGACTGTGAGAGTTCCCTAGTTAGATCCCTCCTCCTGGCTGAAAAGAAGCTCTCATTTTCTAAACTAGGCAGTTTTGGCATCATATTGTGTCAAAAAGTTCTTTCTTACCAAATATTACAACATATTTTATGAAAATTTTCCTGATTGGAAGTTTAATTGAAACATGTATCTCTCCATAAAAAAAGGAAAGTAAATCTGCAGCTCTGAGGGAAAGAAATAAAAGACTAAACTGATCTCAAATGAGTAACTATCATTAGACTCAAATTTCTAAATTTCTGTTAACACTCTTTTGTAAAGGCTCATTCCAATTAATGCTTTGAATAACCATTGGCTTTACTGTGTCTTGGATAATCTTCAGACTTTTCCTGAAAAAAAAAAAAAAAAATTAGGTTTGGATATTATTTATTTATTTGAAGTTATAGGCTCACTTTTGAAAACAAAAGGGGATTGATTATCAGTATTTGTCAAGAAGAAAAAATCCATAGGGTAAGAAAAGCAACATTGGTAGATGTGTGGGGTTTTTTTTCATTTTTCTTCTTTTTTCTTCTCTGTGCTTTCCGTGTGTCTGCACAATGCTTAAAAAGACTATTTTAGTTTTGAAGGCATGGATTAGATATGGCCTTCAAGAAAAAAAAAATTAATAAATTATTCTTATTTTCAAATACATTAAATATATTTAATTTTAAAACTTGTGTTAATCAAATTTACAATGTTCATTCATGGTCCATCCATATTCAATTGTTGCTGTTCTTACATCTGGTAATATAAATAGTGGCAAAATAAAATAGAAATGGTAATTCTGATGACTCTTGTTTCATTTTAGGAAGTTTTTGTGTAATTAGCTTCCATCTGCCCAATTCTTAGGGCACTCATTTGCTGCCCAGTTCTTAGGGCATTCTTCAAGCTAAGGTTTGCATTTAGAGCTCTGGGTTAGCAGAAAGATGCACTCCTTCTTGTGTGGTTTTCAGGCTTTCTTTTCATAAAGAGCCATGAGCATTTCAAAGGAGATAAATGGCTTGTGCTGAGTTAACCGTATGTCTTTTTGGTTTCATGGTTTGTGTTGGAAGGGACCCTATAGATCACCTTGTTCCAATCCCCTGCTCCTACTTCCCCCTGGAATGAAATGGAAACATTAAAAAAGATGAATCCTTCTTTCTTCATCTTTAAATCTGTTTTAATCCCATAGATAAAGGATGTATATTCAGCATACATCAAACTTATATTGCTGCAGTGTTCTAGCGCAAGAATGTGAAATTTGCAGGATTAGAATAAAGAAGCCTTGCTGCCATATGAATGAAGAGTACACATGCTTCTCCACGAGGAGATATAAATGCTGTCATAAATCAAGTTATTAAAACAAAATAAATTGGTTAAGGCAGACTTCCTGCATTTTTTCTTTAAAGAAAGCTCTCTCTGGGGAAAAGAAACAAACAATACATCAGAAAAATTAAGAAAATTTTTAGTATTTTGTACCTTCTAAGTTCTACCTTTGTTTTTCCTCAAGAGGCTTGTAGGTCAGGAACCTGCCAATTTTCAGTGATTAGATGGAATGCTTGGAAGGGAAGCAGTTTGTCAAGGGACAAACAGGATACTTTCCAATTCAAAGCTATTAAACTATTACTCAACAAATGTGCTTCTAACCTTCTGTCTCTTCTTGGTGCCATTTTCCCCTGCACTATTTCGCATACACTATATGGACAATATGTTCATTTATCTTGGATCTTGTTGTTTGTATTATTCCTGTGTGGTTGGATATCTTTAAGCCAATCAGATGATTTCTCCATTTGGGTGGAATTTCTGTCTAAATCCTAATTTAACCTCACACATACATGTACTCTATCAACTACAGGTAATTTCTTGAACCAGTGTTCACTTAATCTCTGTCTCTATGACTTAACAGTGTTCACGTATTTCTGTTTCACTTAAGGATTATTGAATATCCTTATTAGAAAAGGGTAATTCTTTCAAGATCTTTGTCTGCAACTCCTTTATGTCATACTGTCTTGTTACTGTTTTTAAACTTGTCTGTGGCAATCCTCTTATAAAATGCCTCGACTCCTTTTTGCACAAGATCTTCCCAAGTATCTGATACAATTCTTTTACGTACAAGGGCTTAAAATAACAGTGTAGAGGCTTGGGCATTCAAAATAGACAATCTTTGGATTTAGACTGTTGAAAATAATGTCAGGCTGAAAGGACTCCTTTCGTCTCACATTCTTGCGAATTACTTGGCTTGCTCTGCCAGCAAATGTGTGGTTCAGTGGTAGGAAAGGAGGGAATGGTTACCATGGAAACTGTCATACAATCCAGTGTGGTGCTTGTGTTACTGTACCTCTGAGACAATACAAAGCTGCCTTCTTAATCCCTTTAGTGCTGCTGGTTGAATGGTGTATGCCCAGTAAAGTGGCACTTGTAGGTCCCTTGGCTGCACACTCTATTTTCCATCTCCTTCTCAGTAAAGTAATGAGCCTCCTGCAAACGGCATGAAAGAAAACCCCAAGCCCAACATTCAAAGGTAGAAAACTTAGTGCTCTGCTTGAAAAACACACAACTTCCCCCCAGACTGTAATGACTGGAATTTTATGAGGTTATTTTACATCCTCCTAAAAATCTTTAAACACTAACCGATGTCAATAGAGATACAATGAACTTTGTTCAAAGCATAGGAGATGCCTCAGTGCAATTTAATTTTTCCTGAGATAATTTTATGTATTTAGTCATTGCTTGCTAGAATCAGTGAATTTTGGGGAGAAAATAAGACAAACTGCATAAAATTAAGGCTTAAGTGATTGTTTTGTTGTGGAGTTTGACACATTTAACATCTGCTAGATTTCATTTAACACTGTGGAACAACTGAAAGTTGTGGCCCCAGTGGAGTGGACAGCTTCAAATTAATACAGTATTTTGCAGCAGCTTTCTCATTAGATTTTTATGTCAGTGCTATTTCATCAGTGTTTTGTACATAGCCATTAGAATTCCCATTAGAGAGAAGACTGGCATCTATATAAAAGGAAAATGCTCCAACAATTTAGGTGTAGGGAAATCTGTGGAAAAGTGAAGTGTCTTTTGTTATTGCATATTGGTAACATATCCAAATATTCATTCATAAAAAGGATAGATTAAAAATTAACTAAGCTTGGCAATTATTATCTTCCCTGAAATGTGGGGCAAGGGAATAATTTCACGACTGAAAATTTCAGGAATTTTCATTTTCCTCTTGTGTCTGAAACATGACATGTATTCAAATCTCTCCACTGCCTTTTATCTCAGGATTTTGCCTTTTCATTTGCTTGCATCTTAATATAGGAAAATACCGTAGCACAAACACAAATTCTCCCAAATGCCTGAAATTAAACCTTGGGCTTGAAAAGTTTCAGTTTCCATCAGTCTAAAGTAAGAATTTTTTTTCCTTTGTCCTTTTCTCCAACTCTTGCACCTAGTTTAGTTCAGTAGTTGTAGGTCAAATCACTTGTAGGTAGTTATGAAAATGCTTTTGGGAGATGTAGGCTGATGCATCTCTGAGCAGTAGCAAAAGTGAAATGGTACTGGTAGTATTCCAATGTTAGATCATAAGTTATAAATAATATCTTTACAATTCTAGATCATATAAAGTATAATGATTTAAAATGTTTAACTTTCTTATTTGCATACACGATGTGTGTTTTACAGGGAAAAAGTGGTACTTGTGCACCATCAACAACACCTCAAAAACAGGTCCAACAAATACTTGCTTCGTCCTTGTACAGCTTTCAGCATCTCTTTTTGTTTATGAGCTTTTGATCACGGCTTTGACTTACAGAGAAACCCCATCACACATTTGAATTAATCCATGAAGTTCTAATAGAATCCACAAATATCTTTAAAAGTTGATGGGGAAAAAAATACGATTTTATATATATTGGTTTTGTTCAATACCATAGTCTTCATGACTACTCTTTATGAAATTTATTTGGAAAATGGAGGGAAATGCCTTGCTTCAGACCCGCAGGATGATTCCATCCAGAAAGCAGGGCAGTTTACAGGAAGACTGCTGTTCCTGGTATGAAACATGTCCTGGGTCAAAGGCAGAGAGAGGGAGAGGTTTTGGCGCTGGGCAGGTAAAATAAAGCTGATAAGTTGCCTTTAGAGAATTAAAACTTATCTTCATTTTGGTTGCAGAAACAAAGAATATTGTTCATTAAATGCTTCTCTTTTCTTTGGTATTAGTTAATGATGTGAGCCTGACATTTTAAATAAGCAGCTTTGGGAGCTTTCACTCTAAATTTGAGATATTTCTGTATTCACAGGTACTTCATGGACACCAAAATGTAAGTTTGTATATTTCTCCAAAGACTCTCTTTTTAATAAATAGTAAAGTCATAATAAATCACATATATTTGCCTGATTAATTGTAATAACTTAATTATAATTTTGAAAATTTAGGTTCTGAGCAAAAAATTTTATCAAAATATCTGAATTGAATTTACTTTGAGGATACCTGTTATGTTTAGCACAAAATAATAACTATTTTCAATGTGTAAGGACATATTAGTTTTTATTCATGAGCACAACCTACTTCCTTCCATGTGTGCTTTTCCAATCAAGAAAGACAACTAAAAATATAATGTTCATCCCACGTCTGAGTTCCAGACTTTTGTTATCAAAGATCATCTGTTCATCTATCTGGGTTAATAAAAGTCAAGAAGGGATCTGAGGTGCTGCTTTATTCCTTACTTTCTCAAAGTTGGCTGACTGTAGGAGTGATGGACTTATCCATGCACAGGCACAGGCATAGGGCAATTATTGTACTATATCATTCTAAAATGCTCTGTATGCCTCCGAGAAATGAAATGATTGTAGCTTCTTCAGCTATGGCAAAGTTTTTGACATACCCAAGACTTTCAAAAGTGATATAAAAGGAGTAAGGGGAATTGTTTGTGAGCACAAATTCGGAATTCTCCACTACCATAACACAGCACCATTAAGATGACGAACACCAGTGTTAACAGCACACAGAACACTATAAAGCTCTTTTGGCCAGGAAGGTTATCTTCTTTCATAATATGGAGATTTATGATGAATAATATGAAAGTAGTATGGATTTGAATTGAAAGAAGATTTTTTTTTTTAATCACTTATAAAAATTAAATTATCATAAGCAGTGAGATTTACGTTTTAGGTGTCAGCTGAAAGAGTTTATCTGCAGGAGAATGATGTCACTAACGTCACGTGGGTTTTCCTGAGCACCAGCCCAGTAGAAAGAATTACAACTTTTTTATAGCCATGCAATTTACTGCAACAACTGGTATTTCTCTGGGAGTATTTTATATGGATGTGACCTGACCACCCACTATCAGCATTTCAGAAGGCCAATTACTATATTGTTAGTCAAAATACGATGATTCATTTTCATTTAGTGCACTACCACTGAAATTTTATAACCCTGAAATAAAATGTAATTGAATTTGTATAGAGCTAATTGTGGAAACTATTAGTAACTTCATAGATGAATGATCTCAAAGATTTATATTTTATCCAAGAAAATGGATTTATTTGAACAGTTGTTGATAGAATTATCCTGATGACTACTTTGGTTTACATAGAATGTAGAATACTGTTTAATTATATTTTACTAAAAGAGTTTTTGGAACATCACCAAATAATATGATATATATTGCTATTTTATTCCTCCTGTACTATGGCTTATATTAGTATCATGTTCTTTTAACTCTCCTTAGAGCTTTTATTCTTTCTCTTTCTGAGAGATCCTTGTGCACAATTATCAGAATTTCAATTTTTGATAAATTGTGTAAGAATCCCCAAATACATTTTTTTCGGCATAGTAAGGGAAAAATGAATGCTATCTAAACCCAGAGAAATTTAAATAAGGTATTTGAAAATTTACATTTCATATAAAATCATGTGCTCACCAATTTTTCTGGAAATTACTTAATTCAATAGACAAGAAAATGTTGGAATAAGCAAAAAAAAGTCGTTAATATTACAAATATTCAAAATAAATAAATTATTTGATTCTCAACAGGATTTGAGAGTTCTTAACAATTCTCAATATCTTTGTCTTAAAAAGTGATTTTCTGATGTAATGGCTTTCTAAATGCTACTTTATTGTTGTTATAAGAAGAGTTCTTATTCTTAATAACTTTTGTTGATGATGCCAGACATAAGTAAAAGTATTATGGTAGCAGAATCTATAACATACCGATACCAAGTTATTAAATAGTAGATTTATTAAAACTGATGAAATTGTATTAATGTAGAAATTGCATGAAATTATAAAAAGATTTTCTTGCTATCTTCTTAGTTGGTACAGTTCTGTGAAGCTGTTTGTTTTGATTGTGTTTCATTCTGTCTTTGAGCTGATGTGATTCTTAGGAAATGTCTTTATATCTCCCTTGATAAAAATTACATTTATAAACTACTAAAATTAAAACCATAATGTCTGTTGCAATAAAGGAAAGATGTAATCTGAGACAGAGGTGAAAAATATAGATTATTTTTTAAAAGGATTTCTTCTAAAATACTTAATATAATTATAAAACCTATCAAAAATACTTTTTATTTTTATAACAAAAATTGAAAACGTTAAATAGCCTTTTTTTTCCACAATGAAACAAACTAATAATTTGACTTTTTGCCAACAATATTCTGAGATTCTATGTAAATTAGAAAAAAACTAGTCAATCCTCCAGCACTTTCCTCAATAGTCACAGCTGTAACAAAAAGCAATCACTTTCCCCAGTTCTTCTTAGTTAATCAATTTAAACAAAAAGTGAGTGCAGATTTGGAAAAAGAAAGGTACCTGTGCCTATTTCTCAAAATCTTCTGTGTCCAACACACCAAGTATTTATATGTCTAACAAGCTAAGGAGTTGTGTGAAAGGACAGCAAATGACAAGTCTCTTAACTTTTCAAAGAACCCCTGGGAATTTTTGTCAGCATTAGCAGCAGTTTGCAGCCAGTGCAGTTTGTAAACAACCTCAGAGCTCTCCGAAGACAAAGGCGATTTCTATCAGAGGCTGCAAACACTGCAGCCTTTGTTTAACCTTACTGTAGGTCGTTTAGAAGGAGAAATCAAACCCTCGGGCTAATTGCCATGGGCAGAAGGACCCCAAACTCAAGCAAGCCCAACAGCTCAAATATCTGCTCTCCTGTGAAGTTTCTTTTGCATTTAGTTAGATCAATTTGTAACACACTTGTTTTACTATTTACAGTCCTTTACAAATAATTAACCCCCAAGAGAACAAAGTGGTTTTTTCCAAGGCAGGTAACAGTCAGAAAAATATTGCAAAAGAATAAAGCATTCTTTTCATTCCCAGTAGAATGTGAAAAGTTACCTTGTATTAGGAAAGAGAAGAAATAGGAAAATAATTCACAAAATAAAGATAAAATTATAAATAAGACACCACATGAAGATTTAGGGAAAAATAAAAGCTGTGAACCACTGTATGGAAAATTACAGGCATGGAGCTAACATAAATCAGACCAGTTCATCTCTACAGCTGTATTTTACCAGGAAAAGCACTTGTTTGAGAATCCACAAGGTCCTCTTTCTTTTAAATTTGAAACTTTCATCATTGGAATTGGAAAATGCTAAAAAGATATTGTTTTCAAATAATGTGTTTATTGAATATAAAGATGTGTTATTTGGTTTTACTCATATAATATTTGCAGCAAAATGCAATGTTAACGTATTGACCCCAGTTTTGGCTGCCTGTGTTGAAGGCCAGCTCTGACACTGTGCAGCCATAAAACCTTCTATCAGACGTCTGTATAAAGAGTTAAAATGTAAGTTTCTTTAGTGTCCATCCTGCACCTTGGGCAGCCCTGTTTATGCCCATGCTCAGCCTCAGTACCAGCCATGCCCACTCCCAGCCTGGCAGGCCTGGCATCCTGGGATCTCATTAAAACGTAGTCATTCTTTTGTCATTTATCTTCATGGTGAAGGAGATAAATTAATAGTATATGTATTTCTTCAATTACTTTTTTTCTCAGTACCCTTACATATCTGTCTGTTTTGAAAGGTCTCCCATCCCTCTGTGGATACAAAAAGCAGCTCTGACTTTTACTCTGTTTGGAATATAGGGATCACTATCTCTACTTTTTAGATTACAAAGAAGTAATCCCAGGACAGCATTTCAATTCCCATGGCTTAATAGAATATTCATCTGTTCTACACATAGTGTTTAGTAGAGACCAAACACCTTCCCCAGTTCAATATCCCTCGGCATTAAGCCAAATTTCCAACCTAAGTTGAGAAGTGTAGAATCCAATTTATGAAAATCTGACAAACCAAGGATCTCTTATACTGCTGGGCATTGGGGAAAGCACAAGTTGAAGTTACTGAGTAGTTTGATTGACATTCATATAAATACAAATACAATTCCACTAGGAACTTGACTTGGAGATACATCTTGTCCATCAAGAAGAATTGAAAGAATCCATTTTTCAAACCCAAGATAAGCACAGGATTTAATCTCAGTAAGGAGTACTTTCAAAGTGCTTGTAAAATAGCTTTGATGGAACCATCATATCTTCGTACATTTTTGAATTATATACAGAGCAAACTTATTTATAGCTGATCCTAATTTCTGCAGGAATATTTCATACAGTGCATACATGTAAATATTTAAAGATATAACTTCTAGGGTTATATGTAAATAGTTTAGCACATATCTTTCATTTCTACCTTCTATGCATGTAAAAAGCAAAATTCTTTCTGGAGAGCACATTCATGTATTGAACTTATTGAATGAAATTCTGAATATAAAGTGTTATTTCACATATACGTCATTATTTCATGGACATTACTAGAGAAAAACGGGACAGCTTGGTATTTACAATTAAAGGGCTATATGTTCTTAATCAAAATATTATTTTAAACCATTTAAAATTCCAATAATTTGAATACATTAATTTTTTTTTTTTTTTGGTAAGCAGTAGCAATAGTGGTTATAGTCTCTCAGTAGAGCAACAGGCACCCTGAACATTGTTTGTTTGTTTTTTCTTGAGTAGAGGACAGCATTTCATGCGTGCTTAAATTGTTACAGAAATCCAGTGGCTGAGTACAAGAAACTTAATACCATCATCTGCCAGCTAATTTAGGGAATTCAGCATTTAAGCATTAAAAACATGAGAATAATGTATTTGTGTTGTGTGGCTAAAAGCTTACCCTATTATCCTGTTGATGAAGATGGATGCACATTGATGGATACTTGTATTAGAACATAACAAGCATATATAACATTCCTTCTTACACTCCTGCAGTCTCCAGTTATTTTGAACCCTTTTCTGGTCCTCTTGATGTTTGTATGTTTCTAAAGTCCTTGAATCTCTCTGCCAACAATTCATCAAAGTGGCCCATGAAAGGACATGAGATTTTTCTGCCAAAAAAGTCCTTTAGTGGTGACTTCTGTAAGAATACTTCCTGTTGAATAAAAAGGCCTCTTTTAAAAAATCATTTTTTATTCTGAACATAGTATTGAGGTGCTTTGGATGAGCATTTGCTAAAAATGTTCAGCTCCACTTTAGCAAATGTTTAATTGCTTTCTCCATTTTGTATTTAGGATTGAATTTTCTGTCACTGGAAACCAAGGACTTCATAGTAAAATGAGTAATAGTGGTATAGTAAATTGAGTAGATAAGCAAGTATTATTATATAATAAAATGAAAAGCTAAGTGTGACCTGAAGCATATTCCAGTAAAATGACAGCTCCCACTGAACATTGTAATTGCCTAGGTTAGAAAAGTCCTTTAAGATCACCAAATCCAAACATTTACCCAGCACTTCCAAGTCCACCAGTAAACCATGTCCCTAAAGGTTTGATTTTTTTGTTTGTTTCCTGAATTTGAACTAACCAAAAGAAAGAAATGATCTGCATAACCTGAAGACAAAATGATGTCTCAGTGTTTCACTAGTGATAAGGAAGTTTCATTATCATTGATAGCACAGCCTACTCCAATAGGAGATATTTGATGGAAAAAACCCAAAATTATTACTGTCAGATCTGTGGCAGTCCCAATGATTGGCTCAAAATACAGCTATTCAAAAAAGTTGGTATCTAATAAATATGCATAGGGGTTTTCATCTCCATTCCTTTCTTCCTCAGTGAATAAATGACTGAAAAGACAATACTATTTGCCTATTGCCCTTGAGTTAAGCTATAGAGATACAACTTAATTAAAAAGACTTTTGGCAGCAGGACTGATTTACATAAGGGTTAGATAGGTTGGAAAGTCAGAAATAACAGCTGTTAAATAAGAGAAAATGAGCTGGCTTATAAAGAAAATGGACTCCATTACAAAACATGCTTGTATTACAGGATGTGAGAGGAAAATGAAAGTACTGGCCCATAAACTGCACAGAAAAAGTGTATTTCCTAAATAAGTAGGAGGGATGTTCAATGAAACAGCCATTAAAGACTAGAGTAAATGAGAAGAGAAATGCCTCATACAACAAGGATTCAAATTATTTTATTACCAGAAAATGATAGGAAAATTAAAAGACAGCTGTATATTTATTCTTTTCACAACCAGCAATTTCAGAAATCATGGGGTTTTTAAAAGTAATTCTTTCTTCCCTTATTTCTTTCCTGCCAAGTATAGGATAAAGATATTTACTACAATTATGATGAAAGCTGTCTTTGTCAAAATAAATTAACAGCAATTGTCCTGGTGATACACATTTGCTTTCATGTTAGCAGAAGATAAAACCAGAAAAGTTTTAGAGACATCAAAAACCTGACACTTTCTTAGTATCACTAAGGTGGCTATTACTGTAAAATCATCTAAAAACATCAACAGCATAGCTATTCATGAACTTTAAAAACAAGTAAAAAATTAAAACAATGATCCCAGGCTATACTCCTACTCATTCCCTAATCCTACAAGTTACTAGGTTTACAATATATTTCACTGATGTAAGTTTATTTTTAATTCCACTCTCTCTGAAAGCTTCTTGGATAAAATATTTCCTTTATAAATGCCACAAGTACTCTTGCATCAGGCTCAGAGCAAAAAAAAAAACAAAAACAAAACAAAACAAAAAAATCCCCAGGAAATAAGCAATATTACTTCTGTTCTATCTCAAGGCATATGTTTTATCGTGTATTCTCAAAGCTCTGTGAAACTTAAATGAAAAAATCTTAAAGGAAGTAATGTGGCCTGTATCATGCTACTGCTGAATGCCTTCAAGCTGCTTATGGAGCAGATAAAAATCTTGTAAGTGTTTAGTGATTGCTCTCTCAGACTTAAATGTGCAGCTTAGGAAGAAGGAAGAAATCCTAGCAGAAATTTGTAAGGAACATTTTAAACATCAGTCTCTAAAATTTGCCTGTCAGAACTCAGAGAGTACTGGATCGGTTCATTAATTCCTAATATCAGAGCATCACAGACTAGATTGGGTTGGGAAGTGACCATAAAGATCCTCTTGTTGCAACTCCCTGCCATGGGCAGGGACACCTTCCACTAGACCAGGTTGCTCAGAGCTCCATCCAACCTGGCTGTGAGCACTTCCAGGGATGGGGCAGCTTCTCTGAGCAACCTGTGCCAGGGCCTCACCACCCTCACAAGGAAAACATTCTTCCTAATATCTGATCTAAACCCACTCTCTATCAGTTTGAAGCCATTCCCCCTTGTCCTGTCACTACATGTCTTTGTCAAAAGTTGCTCTCCAGCTTTTGTAGCCTCTTCAGGTACTGCAAGGCCTGCATAGGGTCTCTGCAGAACCTCCTCTTCTCAAGGCTGAACAGCCCCAATTCTCCCAGCCTTTCCTCATAGGAGAGGTGCTCCAGCTCTTTGATCACCTTGGTGGCCTTCCTCTGGACTCATTTCAACAGGAACTCATTCCAGCTTGCTTTTTGTGTTGGGAGACCCAGAACTGGATGAACCACTGCAGGGAAGGTGTCCCAACAGCAGAGTCACCTCTCTTGGCCTCCTGGTCATGCTCATTTTGGTGCAGCTCAGGACACAGTTGGTCTTCTGAGCTGCAAGAGCACACTGCTGATTCATATTGAGATTTTTCTCCCAAAATACCCCAAAGACCTTCTCCCTACAGCTGCTCTCAATCCATTCTCTACCCAGTTTGTATTTGTGGTTGGGTTTCACCCAATGCACTTGGTCTTGTTGAATTTTATGAGTTTCACACAGACCCACATCTCCAGTCTGTCCAGGTCCCTCTGGATCCACCCTTTCCCTCTAGTGTGTGACTGCACCATATAGTTTGTAGCTGTCAGAAATTTTTCTGAGAGTGCTCAATCCCACTGTTCATGTCACCAACAAAAACGTTAAAACTTGCTGGTCTCAATACCAACCCCTGAGCAATGTCATGGGTCTCCACTTGGACATTCAAAAGATCCTAGACCAGAAGGGACGGTAAAAGAGTTTTATTTTTCAGAAAATATAGAAATCATAGAAAGTTTATGATAGATAAAAACTACATGCATATGCAGAAAACTCACCAAACCTAAACAATAAAAAAATCCAAGCTCATAATTTTGAAGAGAGCAAAAAATAAACAAAACAGCCAGTCAGCAGGTGAGAGTCAGACAGAGAGAAATGCTAAAATAACTGTTTATTTGGAAGCAAATTGGCCCTAAAGAGAGACAGAAGTGTCACAAACAGCAAAATATACATGCAGTGTTATAATTGGATATTTTAATAAAGTCTCCTGAAATGGTACCATGACCCCTCATTGCTGCAATTTTTAGATAGGACACCTCAGTGTTATCAAGTCCTTGAGCCTATATCGACAGTGATTGCAAGCTTAAATCTCAGGCAGCCTTGGTCTGTTTTGCTACAGTGTTTGGAACTTCTTCCTGTCACAGGAGATTTTGATAAACTGAATACATAGCCTGGAAGAGACAATTAAAAATGTTTATCTTATTATAACGATGAAAACCCACAGAAGTGATGTAAATAGCAAGCACAAGTAATTGCTTCCATTCTTTTTATCTGGAGGGATTTCCAAGGTAACTTACAGCCAGAGCTGAATACTGTGCTGAAGTGGCTGAGTGATTCCCAAGTGAGTCTGGGAAAAGCAAGCTCTGATATATCTGCAATTGTCTGCACAGAGATAGTGATAATAGAGACCTCTGACATTGTTTCTAGAAGGCTCATTATATCATACACAAAAGACTGAACAGCTGCATTGCCATAGTGATGTTTATGGGTAGCACTAGACTAGGGAAAACAGCTATAAATATAATAAGCCACTTTTTATAAAAGTAGATATGATTAAAGCTCAAACTTAAATCCCTTCCTTTTTAATAATTCTGATTATCAATAAAACTCAGAGTTTGAATGAAGAAGATCCTTGATTTTCCTGAAATGTTATATTGTGCTGCCGAGACAATTTGGAGAGAATTATATAGCCAGAACTCAAATATGGAGGAGCACTCTCTCCTAATGACGGAGATAAAAAAATAAAAAACACATAAAAGCCATCTAAGGAGATAAACTAGTCCAGCCTAATTAATGACCTAAATTTCTCCTTGCCTTTTCATCTTCATGGGTTCATGACTATTTCTGACCCTTCTTCCCTTGGCAATTATTTCTTCTTTTGCAGCTCATGGGAAGCAGAAATTAAAATGCAGCAGTCATGTCATGTACACAAACATTTTTTTTTTTTTCCCTATGGCTAAATATGTAAGATTTGAGATTGTAAATAGATTGTTATTGTCTTCTGTCACTGAGGTGCTGGGTAAATCTACTTATGATGCCCATAAAAACTGTATTTACAAAACCCTCAGAGTACTTGTTTGTTTAATGTACTCTCTGCTATCTGTGTATCAGTAGTGATTACTGCCCACACAAAAGAAAATAATAAACATAGCGCCAAGATACAGTTTATGAAAATTTAATCAGAAAGTACTCATAATTAATTAAATGGATGTGAAATTCAGCAGCATACAGTAATCATGGAGATCTTGCCTCTGCTACCCAGCAGAGATAGCAGTGATTGGTTATGTGTAGCATAACACAGGAAATGTCAACGAGATACAGAAATACCACTAGCATTAAAATATTATCTAACCTACAGACAGCTTCAGTAAAATAAGTTTTAAGACACAGGTGTAAATTTAAGCATTTTCTATCCAGAAGGGCATATGTGTGATTAGGAGTGAGTTGTCAGCTCAACTGCACATTTGCACAAGGATCTTCTGACTAAAGGTGGCAATGCAGTGTATCTCTCTATTTCCAGGGTATTTTCTATCCATATGGTAGGTTTTTCAATAAGTATTCTCAATGACCTACACTAGTTAATGTATACCATATTAAAAAAAAAAAAAA
>VXBN01008153.1:1050093-1085249 GCA_013397395.1 Sinosuthora webbiana | reverse complement strand
TTTTAACTTTTTTTTTTTTTTTTTTTTTTTTTTTTCCCCAACAGTTTGTTGTAGTGGCTGCTCTTCCACCTCCATCTCCTCAAGTCCAATATACCAAAATACCAATATACTGCGGAAAGTTCCATTAATTCTTTTTCAGTTGAAACTTTTAGAGGAAGAAATGGTTAATTCTTTGTTAAAATAATAGGGTGGTGGATCCAGTCAGCTGGATCACATTGCTTAGGACTCTGACAAGTCAGGTTTTGGACATTCTTTGGACATTCATTAGGAGAATGGACACTTCACAACATCTGTGGGCAGAACTTGTTCCAGTGTTTGACCACTTTCTGAGAGAAAAAAAAAAATCTTCCTGATTTTTAAATGATATTTCAATTGTGTGTTCATTGCTTCTTGTCCTTCCACCAGTGAGAAGAGCCTGGGTCCCTTTTCTTTACTCACACGACCAGGTATTTACATTTATAAACATGAATATGATTTCAGAAAGTCTTTTCTGGTCAATGCTGAAGAGCTCCAGATCTTCCAGCCTCTCTTAATGAGATGGACAGCCCAAGCCTACAACCTGCTTTTTGCCCCTTCCCTGATTTGCTGCAGTGCACACCTCTGTTTGTCTTTTACTGGAGAGCCCAGCACTGGACCCAGCATCCAGATACGTTTCTCCAGGGCTAAGGAGACGAAAAGGATCACCTCATTCCACCTGCCTAATGCAGCCCAAGATGCTGTCAGCTCTTTGCTATGAGGGCATATTGCTGGCTCACAGTGAACTTTCTGGGAGTTGCCCCAAGGACTTTACTGCAAACCTGCCTTCTAGTCAGTAAGATCCCAGCCTGTATGGGTATCTGGGGTTGTTCTTACCCAAATGCAAGTCTTTGCACTATGAATTTCTGAAGGTACTTTTGCATCGGTTTCTCAAGCCTGACAGTGGCTGAATGTCAGCACAACCATCTGATCTACCAAACACTCCTTTGTCCCCTATGCAGTGCTCCTGCAACCTTTTTTTTTAATTATTTTATTTTCTGGGATCAGCCATTCTGGAGCTTAGAGAAGGTGATCTCTGAAAATCAAAGAGGTGGGTTTTTTTTGTATTTTTTTTGTTTTTTTAAACCCCCATGCATTTCTTCCAAGCAGCTTCCTAAACAGACCTGCTTTCCTGAAGTCCAGGACTGAAACACTCCTGTTTGCCTCACTGACTCCTATTCAGACATCACCACTGCAGCCAAAGCTGCTCCCAAACTCCACATCTTCAGCCAGCTCTTCTTTGTTGAAATAGCTCTTACTTTTCACACTTGAAATACCATGACTGGCAATAGATTTCATCATAATGAAGATCTTTTATGCTAGCCTTATCTTTCAACATCAAAATGCTTCTAGCTTTCTGACTTTATATGAAGATACACAGTCTAATAAATACTATGCAAAAGATTGTTTGTATTTCAATTATTTTTCCATGAATTTTTGATGCAGATAATGTTCAGTCAGCCACTCCCTGTGTGTCTGTGTGTGCAACCTGTGATACGATAATTTCTTTTCTGAAATGAGTTTATGATTTCTTCATTAGTCATATGACAAGGTGTGCTGGTTTTGGCTGGGGTAGAGTTAATTTTCTTCCCAGGGGCTGGTGTGGGGCTATGCTTTGGATTTGTGCTGAGCACAGGA
The DNA here is from genome assembly GCA_013397395.1 of Sinosuthora webbiana. Classification (NCBI taxonomy): domain Eukaryota; kingdom Metazoa; phylum Chordata; class Aves; order Passeriformes; family Sylviidae; genus Sinosuthora; species Sinosuthora webbiana. The sequence goes on along the minus strand of VXBN01008153.1, from coordinate 1,083,596 downwards.
TTGGCAGAGATGTTTTTGTGTTGCTGAGAAGAATTTTCACAGCCAAGGCCTTTTCTGTTTTTCATACTGTCAGGCTGGTAAGGAGGTTGGGGGTGCTTGGGAGGCTGAAAGAAGACACAGCCAAGACAGGTGACCCCACCTGACCAAAGGTATGTTCTAGACTACATGGCATCATGCTCAGCATAGGAAAGTAGGCAAAGAAAGGAGAAGTGGGGGCTTCAGAGTGATTATTCTTGTCTTCCCAAGTCACCATTACACATCATGTGCTCTCCTGGGGATGCTGAACACCTGCCTGCCTATAGAAAGCTGTGAATTAATTCCTTTTTTCTTTGCTTACACCCATGGCTTTTGCTTTTCTTGTTGAACTGTTTTTGTCTCGATCCATGAGCTTTCAAGCTTTTTTGACCTCCTGGTTTTATCACCAATCCCTCTGATGGGGGAGTGAGAAGTGTGATGCTTGGCTGTTGGCTGGGGTTGAACCACGACAGAAGGCTAAAAATGAGAAGTGCCAGGTTCTCCTAAATGAATATTATGAGTCTCAAGGATGGATTATCTGTGACAGCATGATTGAGGAATAGTCAGAGAATGGCTGAATAAGAATAGCTCCTGGAAAATCAGCCCATCAGTTTGATGACTGAGTTTTAATTAGGAATCATGAGAGTTTTCTCTAGAACTTTGTCTGAACTTTTTATAACTTGTATACTTTTTATAACTTGTATGACTTAATTCAGTTAGGTGAGAATTAGGAAAAAAATCTTATTTGTCTCTAGGTTAATTTTGGTTTAATTAGAGATGAATTATGAGTATTAGAATGGCCAATATTATCAAATCTAGGCTGTCCTCTGAAAAAGACTTGGATTTGAATTTTGCAGTATTTCATTAGTTATGGTGGAAGCTCTTTTCTCCAAGCAGGGAAATTCTGCTGTTGGAGGGTTTTTTTGCATTCCCATTGTGTAGGCTAAAACTAGATTTTAAGATGCTCCCAAAATAAAACTGCAATCCTCATAAGTGTGAGAGCTAGACATTCTGAAACAGCAAGAGCTAGAAATTCTAGAACACTGTGGAGATTTGGAGATCTAGGCGTCCTTGAGTTCCACATCCAAGCCTTTTGATTTAAACCATTTGTGAGAAAAGAAAAGCTACAACAGTTCCAGCTTGCAGCATTAATAATGTGAGATGAAAGAAATGCTAAGATTATAGACAGACATTATTTTTCACCAGTCAGGCTTAAATGAATCAATACTTTGTTCTTAAATTGTATTTTCACTATAAGAGAGAGACTGCCAACTTTCATCAGTTGCATTAATACTAAGTGCTCCCAAATTTCAGAATGAAATAATTATGTTAGAATAATGTATGATTGAAAATAGTTACAGTTATATTGATTTACACTGTAGATATGAGAATGGAATTTGCAAGCTTGGCAGGTTTGTAAAATAGAACCTTTTAATAAATCTAAAAATATTAGTTATACTGTAAAGTTCAGCATTTAACTATTCCATATGGCATTTAGCTATTAAAGAAACAGAAGCACTGGCAGTTTAAAAATGATCTGATTTTATCAAGATATATTTCTCTAAATGCAGGAATATATTTCTAGGATAAAATTAGAAACAGTTAAATGATTTACTTTAAATCTAGATGTAGCAAGTATATTGAATGTGAAAAGAAAAATTAAATCATGAACCCTGGAATATGTGTGCCTGCATGAGTAGATTGGATATGGGCATAGTGAAGTGGGACCACATCTGGATTGCACTTTCCAGCATCAACCATTATTTTCTCATGTAAGACAAATGTTTTTGACATAAAAAACATTGACCCAAAGAGGTGTTTTTTTCTTCATCTTCCCTAATCCTATTCCTTTCTTATACCATGGTATGAAAAGGTGTATGTTCTGGAGTTTCAGGGTTTGTGGTAGTTGTGTTTTGCTTTATTTTACACTAAAATTGAATGGGGATCTCAGGGTACAGTCACTCCACTTCTGTTCCATTATTTGGCTATCCCATGCTCTGGGTAATATAAATCTAAGATCAAGATCTTCCAGGACTGACATTTCAGATGTTTAGGGAGATAATGAATCTGTATTTAATTTAATTTACACCTCTTGTATCATTGCATTATAAATTTATTATGCTTACCCATAAGAGGAAGAGTGCACTGTATTTCTTATTTTTATAAATGCTATTTATTCTTTAGCTTCACATATAACATCCTTTGTGCAGTCCTTGAAAGGGAGTATTGCTCATCATAATTCCACAGTGCCTGGCCTGGTGGTTTCAGATTCAGCAGAGAGAAAGTATTCTAAGACTAAAATTCAGAGATCAGAGAAGTAAATATATGAATTATAAATTAACTGCATAGCTATTCAAGGCCACTGTAAGGGTTTTAAGTAAAAACCCAATATTTCTTTATTCAAAATAAATGATTTCAAATCAGACATCATACAGATTTTAAAGGGGAATAGTCAAATGTTTATATCTTTGCTATATTCTATAACATCACTGATTTTCCATACTTAGTAAGCAGAGGAAACTATGGAATATTTTTTATTATTGTAGTACATGCACAATGGACACATTATTTCTCTTTCATTGATAAGGCAAGAAGGGCTCCAATCATCAATAAATAGAAGTTAGTTATTTTAAAGAGATGAAATAATGATTATGTGTGACTTTTTCAAAACTCCAATCCCTCTTCCCATAGCAGGAGGTTAGCTTCTCTTATGGTTTTATTCAGAGATCTATTGTGTGTTCTTTCATTATTAAAAGTACAGTTGGACAGAAGTTTAAATGGAGGAATATTTCTGCATCTTACTTGATGTTGTCTCTTTATTTTATGGAATCATAGAATGGCTTGAGTTGGAAGGGGTCTTAAAGATTCCTTAAGGAAGGGATCTTTAAAATCTTGTTGCAATCCCCCTGCCATGGGCAGGGACACCATCCAATAGACCAGTGGCTCAGAGCTCTATCCAACCTGGCCTTGAACACTGCCAGGGATGGAACATGCACAACAAGTACCAGGGCCTCACCAGTCTCACAGTAAAGAAATTCGTCCTAATATCTAACATAAACTCTCAATTTGAAACCACTCCCCCTTGTCCAGGAATGTCCCAGGAATCGTTATCACTCCAGACCCTTGTAAATAGTCTCTCTCCATCTCTCCTGTGGGCTCCCTTCAGGTACTGGAAGGTCACAATTAGCTCACCCCAAAGCCTTCTCTTTTTCAGCCTGAACAATCCCAATTCTCTCAGCCTTTCCTCACAGCAGAGCTGCTCCAGCCCTCTGACCACCTTGGTGCCTCCTCTGGCCTGGCTCCAGCAGGTCCCTGTCCTTGCTGTGCTGGGAGCCCAGAGCTGGATGCAGCCCTGCAGGTGGGGTCTCAGCAGAGCGGGGCAGAGGGGCAGAATCCCCTCCCTGCCCTGCTGCCCACGGGGCTTTGGATGAGCCCAGCACACGGGGGTTTCTGGGCTCCCAGCACACATTGTAGGGGTTAAAATACTTCTAATAGTTATAGTAAATACTGAGAAGTCAAAAATATGTTACATGTATAACTAAATACATATCTGGATTCCCTTTTGAGAATAGAGAAATTGTTTTAAAAAAATGCCAGTCATATTCCTGATTTCCAATAATGTCAAGTCATAGTAGAGTAAATCCTTGCAATGGATAAGATAAAAGATAAAATTAACTAGGCATCCCTCATTAGCTATCTTATATTAAAAATAATGGGAAAACACAGGGAAAAATATTATTTGAAATGGTTTATCCATTTGGTGTTTTCTATTAATCTCTTATAGATAAGGAAAAATCAGATCCTCTGCATTTGAACAGAGATTTTAAGTTCATTGGTATCATTCTGCCCAAGAGGTATGAACAGGAGGTAAATATGATTCATTAGGTTTATGTACAGTGTGATTATTTTACACACAGACAAGTATTGAACAATTTCACAATATAGTTAAAATGTGGAAAAAAAAATCCTATCTGCTAATGTAAGAATAATATTTATTGTGCTGTCAAGTAGTACTTTAAGTATTATAAATGTAAATGTGCAAACATTAGAACAGAGTAGAACAGAAAATATAGGTGGCATGAATTTTTCCTGGCAAAGTGAGACTTGAGTGGAGACCTCCAGGATACCTGTGACCATCTAAGCCCAATTTTTTATAATAGCAGACTCAAGAAATTCTTACATGTATTTATTTCCCTGTAGAGGCAACCTAAATACTAGTCCTCTGTCAAACAGTTGGCAGAATAGCAGTCTTCACTGCATGGTCTTTTTATCCAAACAAGAAATTTTTAGTTCTAATAAAACCCTTATAACCCTGTCAGCCCTGCTTAACCTCCATTAGAGACTTCAATTTGGCTGTCTGTCTTCTCTGAAGTCTAAAAGCTGTTACTTGGCTGTCATAAACTGGGATGGCTGATGGTCATGGCTATTACAGTGGATAAAGACTGGTGCTGAGAGGTGAGGAGAATTAGAAAAACTATGCTGCTTGCTCTTTGTGTGCTGTTCTCTGTAGTGAAAATGGAGTATGAGCTTTCCCCTATATTGCTAATCTCTCAATTTTCATATGTGTCCTCAAAACATTTAAGAAAGAAGAGATGATTCAAAAAAAAATCAGTTGCAGTTCTTCAAAACCCCAGGTTACTATGGAAAATATACAGTTATAATTCCCCTCTATTTTTTTAGAACAGCAAGTCCAATTATCTAATGTTTTTGAAGAGGAAGAATGTCATGAAAAGCAGATAGTAACCTGCTGAAAAGTGCAACAGCAATAAAGAATTTAGGTGATTTCAGTGAATTCAGGTAAAATGGTTCTAATTACATGCATTCCATTTGAAATTCAAATGTGAAAAACCACAGGAAATCAGGAGCATTTTCTGGAACGTACTTGGTACACTAGAGAAGAGCACATAAAATCCTCTCTGAGGTAAATGATTGCTAAAATACTAAAATGATTGAGTCAATGTTCCTGGAGGTATTTCAAAGGCGTGTAGATGCAGCACTGAGGGATGTTTAAGGGTGGGCTTGGCAGTGCTGGGTTAACAGTTAAACTCAATGATCTTAAAGGTCTTTTACAACCTAAACTATTCTATGATTCTTTAATTTTTAAGGGACATCTGGTTCACTCCTCACTACTCTGTCCTTGGGGGGATTGAATGTCCTGTCTACATGTCTTCATCTGGGAGAGCAGAGGGACATTACACTTATTTTATTTTCCAGGTGGAATGTCCCACCTCTTACTCTCTCAAAATCAAATGAAGTGCAAATTTCTACCCTGCCTTGTAGCCCAGTCTTTTTTCTCTTTAAGCCAAGCACCCTGGTTTAGTTAATTTCCTGTCCATCTTGAAACAAGGAAGCTGAGATCACAATCATTCCTCTAGTGTGAACACTCATTTTCTCTTTTAATGGTACACACAGACTTTTCTTGCAGTGGCATAGGGAAATGTGGTGCTTTGAAAGTTTTGAAAGTGAATGTTGTTTTTTCTGGTATGTTCTTCATACCTGTACCATCACAACTTGTGGCAAACCACCATGTACAATCCTACAGCTCTAGTAATCCTTATTCACATAACTGAAGTATTCACCAAGTGCCTCCCAGCTTTCCAAGTAGACTGTGGAACTTTCCAAGCAGACTTTTAGTAGACATTAAAAGATGAATCAGGTCAGTGGCCAGAAGACTTTCAGAGCAACTACTTTGCAGGGATTTCTTAGTTTTCAGATCTTTCTAATCCTGGAAAAAGAGATGGAGGAAGAAAGGTTTTAAGCCAGTTTTGGCAGGATTCTAGTCTCACGTAGCTATGGCAAAAAAAAAGTTTTTGTATTCCAGTGTGGGATTAAAACAACTTTGGTACCTCAAAACTCCATTATGCAGATATAGTTCTGATCCGGTCCCCTGAGAGCCAGATAGAATAAAAAAAATGCAACATCTGTCTTAGTTTTTAAAGTACATCTTATTTTGGAACAAATAAATGAATTCTCATGGCCATTTCAGCTTTAGGAACCAGAAAGAGTTATAGTCTAAGTAAAACCTAAATTAACAGTTCAGCAGTAGCATCCATGCTCCCGTTTCAGATGTGGCTGCTTTCTTTTTGCTATTATTTACAGTGTCTGCAGCTACTTTAAAACTGGATAGTTGATGAGAGCTGTATTAATCACTTTTACTTCTTTGAAGCTGCTCACTGAAGAATAGGAAATAAAAAACCTTCCAGGGATATTTTAAGGGAAATATAAACTCTGTACTAAATGGTGATTCTGTTTTTGTTGTTCCCACTTCTCCCAACATATTAAAGTTTTGCTCTAAAAACTTAGCAAAGCAAGTACTTATCCTCTAACAGAGAAACATTAAATGTATTGAATTAATGAACAGTGGCAGTTTGTCCTTCACACAGCTTTATATAAGATCTTTCTTAAATCATAAGCAGGAAAAAACATGCTTTTTTTGCACAGAATGCAGCATGGCATTTTATTTTGTCTCAAGAAAAAATGTCATCCCTTTAATGAGAGAGAACATATGCCAGATTATGTATATTATTTTTAATTAATCACTCAAGTTCAAGTTTTCCTTTCATAGTTTTGTTTAAATGTGACTTAAAATCAAAATAATGTAGAGAAGCTATTCTTATCCTAACATATACGTACTAATGCAATTATCTGGTTGCTACTTCTTAATGGTGCTAAAAGCTTCCTTTTACTATTAGCTTAAAAGTTTTTTTGTGGATAATCTTGTCTTTCTACATATCTGTGCTATTTTTTTAAAAATGTTCATTCTGAGACATCTTTTTTTGTCTTGGTGTGTCTCAAGAATTTCACTTATGAGATGTTGTATTAAGACACAGAATTCCAATGCCACATCTAACATTAATCCAAATTAAATAAATGCAGCTGAGTGAAGCAACTGGCTAAATATAGGAATCTATGTAATTGAAGATACTTTTAATAAAGATAATTTTTAAATGCTGCTATTGGAATTTGGAAATGGAATTAATGTACTTTAAGCATTGTAAAAAGATGGAAAAATTCTGGAAGGTTATAAAAATTCTGGAAGCTGGTTTTTTTTGAGGACATTTTACTACTTTAAACATTACCATAAATATTACAGTGAATTTTCTCTTTTGACTTTGTATGACATTGTAGAAGTATAAGTTTTGCATGTAGTCACATGTTAAGAAAAAAAATCCAAACCTAAACCAGCCAAAAACCAAGCAACCCCAGCTTCAGCCTGTGCTCACGAATGCAAGTCCATCAGGCTGCTTCAATTGTTCTGCTTTGTATTTACTCTCCACTCGGGGTTGTTATGCTGTGGCTCCACACAAACCAGGTAGGGTGCTTATGCACAGAATCACTGGTCACACATTAATTAGGAACTAATTCTCAGATGGGAGAAATAAACTGAAAACGTGACAAAACGGAATATTTAAAAACAATTCTGGAATGAGAATTTTGGGTGTGAATTTCTGCTGTGAGGATGTTGCCTGGGATCACTTGAAGGATAGAAAGTCATATAGTCATAGCAGACTGCTGCAACCTACTATCCTAGACCCAAAATTAATCTACTTTATTCACTGGAGGTTCTAATTAAGATGGTGCCAAAGATTATGTGGTTTAAGTGTCATTAAACATGAAATTTGATAGCACACACGTTATTAGTAATAAAAAAAAATAAATGTGTGAGGGGAGAAAGATCAGAACACATGTGCTGTGTGTCTGATACATGCTGGCAGCTGTTCAAAGTGAAGTAAGCTTCAGTTTTAGCTGCAGTACATGTTTGAAGACAGCTAAAGGCATAACTCAAAACAACAGCAATAAGCAACATTATTATTATTGTTGTTATTATTGCTATTATTATTTTATTATTAATGAAAAATCTTCAATACAGAAAAATAACCAGAATGCGAGGTCTACATGTAGGTCAGGCTTTAGGTCATAGATTACATCACTCATACTTAAATTAATGAAATTATATTGATTTTTCTTTTATTTACTCCTAGTCATAGGAAAATATTTTAAAAATTTTGATGATGCTTGATAGTATGTTGAGCTGTAAATTGATTTAAATCACCAACATGTGCAATCAGGGTGTAATCATTTCCTTTTTTTTTTTTTTTTTGAAAAATTCCATAAAATGATGCTATGATTCTATTTTCTGGTTCTTGTGGCATTGAATGCACTGTGTGGATGCACCTCTTTGCAGGTGATTTTTACCAGTTGCAAAATGATGCTACCTGTCCCTGATGCTAATTATACACCCATTTCTTGAAAAATGTAATATTATGTTTTGATCTCCTGGATATAAAAATATGCAGGATATAAATATAGTGAAAAAATAATTTTTCAAGAATGTCAAGTTAACGTAAAATATATAAATGTTAATTTTAATAGACATAGTTTGATTAAAAGATTAATGGTGATCAATACCTTGCAGTAGAAATTCTATTTTTGCTGTTTGTGAACAACTAATTGATTTATTATTAACCATGAAACAGACACAGCTTAGCATCTGATGTAATTAAGGGACAGACTCAATGAACTTGAGCTGCAATGCTGGTTAAAAGTTAATTGAGCAATGTAAAGATTTGGATTGTCCTAGAATCTGGACTTGTTATCAGAGGCTTTCTATACTGGACACACGTGGCCTGCAGGGACATAGAGCAGAGGAGAAGTTTGGAAATTATAGCCCCAGGAAGAGTTTAACCTCAGGCATTAACTTCGAGTCTACTGATCTTGTTAAGAGTAATACATCAGTTATTTGTTAAAAAAAAAAAAAAAAAGAAACAACAAAAAACAAAACAAAACAAAACAAAACAAAACAACAACAAAAAAACCAAAACCAAAAGAAAAACCTCTAAAAACCCAAAAAAACCCACCCCACCAAAAAAAACAAAACAAACAAACAAACAACTAAACAAACAAACAAACCCCACAAAACCACCATCAAAAACAACAACAACAACAAAGCAACAACAAAAAACAAACAAACAAGAAGCAAACATATTTTTCTGTGTCTGGCCACTTAGACCTGAGATAATTTGGTGGTTGTCTATTCCACCTGTGTTTCATACTTACCACCAGTTACAGTGCAGCTCCTAAGACCACAAAGTGCATGACATGACTCATCTGTGGAAATTTCATTTGATATCTGAGATCAATGGTGTATTTAATGCATCTAGGACCATAGATAACATCATTTTAATTAAAAATGCTACCAGAGTAATTACTTTTTAAGCATAAGGCCGCAGATAAGAAAATGGAATGACACTTAAATTGGGTTTGTAAGAAAATGAATTTGCATTAAAAAGTAGCTATCAGCCATTTCAGTGCCAATGAGGGAGATCAAGGTTACAGATCTTTGGTCTGTATGTTGAGAAACCTGGTTTATGAGAGCTGATATATTTGGGCTTTAAGGAAAATGAGGTCTCAGTGATTTTTCTCATCTCAGTTTCAGTTTAATTAGTGTCATCACTCCGAGAAGCACTTGTTCATTTTAGGGAATAATGGACAAATGGCCCCTTAAAAAATCAGGGTAAAATGTCATGGCTCTGTAATTAAAGCAAGCAGACAGTCAAGACTGGGGGTGAAGGGACTGTTTAAATTGATTACTGCAATTTTTATATTTTTTAGTGCAATATTAATCCAGTTAAAGTTTCAGTATAGTATGGTTTGAAGGGATATAAACTGAGGAAGAAAGCACAGTATGAATATTACAAGAGTCTAACTTTTTTGGGGGAGAATAGTAGCAGTGACATGTTAAACTGCAAGTTCTTTAGCTAGAAGCCTCTTCTTGGAGAACTGTGAATGTTATGCTGAAATTAAAACCAAAATAATGCAGAGCAAAGAGGATACTTCTCATTGCAGAAAGGAAGTAATTGAACTGAGATACTGGACAAATGCTCCTAAAGTTTGATTGGCTCATGTTATGAATGTGTCTAGATAGAGGTAATATTTTATTGGCAAATTTCAGTTCCTGCACCGTATATATTTCTTCCGACTACCACATAGGAAAAACAAGAAAACATACTTTATCCTTACAATTAATTGCATATTGTTTTTTAGAATCATTAGAAACAACTGAATCCATGAATAAAAGTATGAGGGGTTTTATGAATAAAATTAAGAATAAAATTTTGAAAAGAATTCTATTTATAATTTTTTTATGAATAAAATTGTTTCCCCAAGGTAACTGGTGACAATTACCATAAATATTTTAAGTTTCTTAAAAATTTTTTATCCCTCATTTTATCTTTTTAACTTCTTACATTTTGCTCAGAATTGCTTTGCATATCCCTCCATAGATATTCATAAATATTTATTTTTGAGGAGCTGGATTTCTCTAACGAGTAATGACAGTCCTGGTGCCACCCCAATAAGCCTATGCATTTTTCTACTTCTTAACAGCAAATTTACATTTTTTTTTCCTAACAAACTGAAAGTTATTTATGTGGAGTGTTAGTCAATAAAATGTGTGATGGTTCTAATTGTTGCTAGTCCATGAGAGTTCTGCATTTCTTCTTGGATATGTTCTTGACTCATCTCTACAAAGTTTCCTTCTATCTAGTTGACACTCAGCCTACATGGTGCCACAGTGTAATTCCATTACAAATGCAGAACTTCCCATTGCCTTACTTCACTGAACTTCCTGGGGTTCCTGTCAAACCCTTGCTTCAATCTGTCAAGGTCCCAAAATGTAACAACCCTGCCCTTCTACACCATGATTTGGTGTTGTCACCTGGTTAATGTTCCCTGGGTATCTCTAGCAACTGATTGCCATTTGTTTGTTTTTTTCCTGCTGATTCAAGTCTGTGAGGATGGCAGGCCAGAAAAATTTATATATTGTCTACCCACTCTGTTAATTTCAGTCCATTTGGACTAAAATGATCCACTGTTCTCTGTCTTCCCATACCAAATAATTAATCTCCTAGAAAATCATCAGACATCCTTTTAAGACACATGCTTTGTGTCTTAGACTGGATGCTTTGTTTTCCTTTGATGAAAGAACTTGAAAATTCTTTTACCTAATTGATATAACTGTAATGAGTAACTACAGAAAAAAAAATCACAAACATGTTATGAGACTTTTCATTAGAGGATCTCCCTTGACATGTTTCCCTTTGGGAGAGAGGTTTTCTTTTACCAAACACACATGGGAGTTTTTCTCAGATAACTGAAGTGATACAAAGACTTCATATCCTCCTCCTCCAAGCTCACGCTTTGTACTTAAGGCAAAATATCTCAACTGAGAACAAAAGTATTAAAACAAGCTTAAATTAATGGTCATCATGCATCACAGACCATGACATGAATGTTCAGAGCTGCTGCTGTAGTACATGGGTGAAGCATCCCTCTGAACTGACAAACACAAAATGAGCCCAGCATTGCAGTAAACACAGGTTTAGTCACTTAGGATAGAAATGATGATAAGTCTAGCAGCTTACCAAAAAAACATGCAATGAGCATTCCTTTTTTGCCTGGACAAAAGAGCATTTGATGACAAGTGGAAGGTATTAAATTTCCCTTTAGAAAAGATTTCGCCTCTCTTTTGACTGTATTACTCATATTTCACAGAGTACAAGCTCAGCACTCTTCTGGGCAATCATGCTGTATAATGGTTTTTACTTAAATGAGGCACATAATAGATGGTTCTAACCACTAAGTATTGTTTTTTGTTAGCATTGCCCTCCTTTTACATATTTTTATCACAGATGGAAGAATGCAGCTGTAGTAGAAGGCTCTATTCAAGCATTGCTTTGTTCTTAAAATGGTGCTAACCATGCCAAGGTTATGGGTTTGATCCCTGTATGGGCCTTCCACTTAAGAATTGGACTTGATGATCCTTGTGGGTCCCCTCCAACCCAGAATATTCTGTGATTCTTATATTTGTCCAACCCACTTTCTTTTCCTTCCTTTTCAGTTGCAAAGACATTCTACCCTTCAGAGTATCATGTTACACCATGAAATTATGGTTGAATGTTACCAAAAATGACCATTTATTGATTGAATTAGTCAGTGTTGCATATTACTTGTGTACAAGAAAAGACAGTTGAAGTTTATATGTGTGGAAGATTTAGTTTTCTTTTGGAGGAAGGAGGTATAACTGTGTAATAAACTTGTTGTTCTAACAGTGTTCCCTCTTTTCTAATCTCCTTCCTGTAGAAAGATCCATCTATATTAATTTTTTCTTAGCTGAAAGTGCACCTTTGTCAATAAAAGTATATCTTTTTAATCACATCACTATAGAAATGGCTATTAAGCATTATTGAGTAAGCAAATTTTTTTCTATTTTTTTTTACCTTAGAAATAATTTTAACACAGTAAATTAGAAGTTTTGGGATTGACTTTTATTTGCTGGTAATATTTTTGAGTCTAAAAGAGTGCAAGAGTTTAGGGTATAAAACAGCTTAAAAATGAATAAACAAAGAATTGCCAGTTCATTTCCATAACAAATGCAGTGACAATTGTAAACAACATTTTTTAGACAAAGGACAGAACTCTAAATTATGATGTTGACTTTTTAAAATGAGTTTTATAGCTCAAGCATGAGGCCAGATTTTAGAAATCTATTCAGAACTATTCTTCTGCTGAAAGCTCTGTTTTTGACTTTAGTGTTTGAAGTGCAGTTTTCTAAGCCTGAAATAAATAAGGACATAGATATTTACATGTGTTGAAAATAACTTTTTACATTTTTTTTTCCTAGAGTATTTCACAATAATCACAGGTACCGTGAGTTTTAATAGAAGTCTAGAAATGACATAAAATTTGACTGAATTTAAAAGAATAATTAATCCCAACTATTAGTTAATACAGACTTTTTGTAGCCTAAAATATGGTTTTATCAGTGTAGGTGGTTTATTGAGTAGAAAGGAGACAAGCTTCCCAAACCCTGACTCTTAAAGGTTTATATTTTGCTGATTGAAACCATTGAGCTGAAGCTCAAATTATCTTCTTCCATAAAAGATGACAAACCTGGTGGGTGTTTGTAACAGCATTTGGATTCCAAGAGTGAGTGTAGGTCAGGCACAGGGTAGATACAAAATATCAAGCAGTCCTGTTCATGTTATGTTCCAAAGAGTTTTGTTTCCTTTCTTTCCAAATGCAAAAAAAACAAAATAAAATTAAAATAAAATAAAATAAAATAATAACAAAAACAAACAAACAAAAAACAAAACAAACAAACAAAAAAAAAACGAAAAGAATTTTCAACAGAAGGTAAATTGATAGGTTTCTTTTCAATGGAAAAAAACAAATTGAAACATGTAAGAAGTTAATGGTTTTTGTAAATTGAAACAGCAATTAGGGAACTGACTGACAACGTTTCCAAGAATAAAGATCAGCCATCCTAATCTTCTTCTTGAAAGTGACATTAACCCATTGATTGCTTTGTCCTCTGCATAGGCCTGGCCTCTTATGATTGATAATTACTTCTATGTGAAAGATGGATTGCTTTTAAGCCTGAAGAAATTTTTTTTTTGTGTGTGTTTCAGTGACTGTTGACAGTGTACTTGTTTTCCTATAGGGATTTATGCAGAGTTTTGCCCAGATATGGAATCTCTGAGATAAATGTTTGGTTTTAAAGGCAGAGGCAAGAAGAAAAGACAGATCATGTCCATCAGATACCTTTCCAGCTTTTCTTAACCTCAGGTTATAAGTGGAGTAATTCTGGAGTTATAGAGCAAAGCAGGGGAAAGTATTGCACTTTTTCATAGAACAAAAGATGTTCTGGGTAAACAAACAAAAAAAACCTTAGAAGTAGAAGTTTCCCTTAGAAACTTTTGTGGGAGAAGACATGACTTACCCCACTTTTAACTCTTTTCAGCAGTAAGTTGGCATAGTTTTAACACCATGTCTTCTCTAATTTACTGTATACTATGTTTCTTTGTTCTGTAGAAGGTGAAAATCCCTTATGTGTGAAATTTGCTTTAGCTTTATTATCATATATTTATTTAATACAATTTAGCAGCGGTATTTTCTGGTCAAATATATTCCTGGGTTTCAAAAAAAGAAATCTAACTGAACATTAAATTAATAGGATTGTAATTTGTGCTTTTGCAATATTTAAAAAAAATCTATCAAAATAATAACTTTATGATTATAATATCAAAAGAATAACTTCCCTTTTGAATTTTCTCTCCTTCAAACAGTAAATATAGTCATTTAAATTTTTTACAAATTCTCTCTGAAAAATTTCACACAATTTATTTGGTGATTATAAAAAAAAAAAATAAAAAAAATAGACCAAAGCAATACTTGGTATTTCATGAATGTGCAATCATATTCACTGCCCAGAGCAACCATTTCTTTACACTGGGGAAACTATCTAATCATTAGTTTCTTTAGCTAATCCACAGACATTCAGAATTTCCTAAAATATAACTATTAAGTAGGTTATGAATGCCCTCATTAAAATATCCACTGTTTCTTTCATACACTAGACTTTGCTTATAAAAGAAGGACGCTAGCTTTAAATATCCACAGTCTTTTTCAGCCACTGTCACCTCTTCTTTCTTTTTAACAGTTACCAATACTCTTTGTGATTTAGTTGAGTTTTGAGTCAGAGGTTATAGCTGAGTTTAATGACCTTGGTCTTAATGACCTTGGTCTTAAATACCATGTTTTAATATTCAGATGTTTTATTGTTTTAATAAAAATCTTGGTAGATATTCTCCCTTTTCCATGTCTCAGGAGACAAATTCCCCAGGTGTTGCCATAAGTGAGCAAAGAGTTTAACTGTTCTAAAAGAAGCTGGTGTAGAAGGCTGTAAACTCCAGAGAATTTATCATGGGACATAGGTGCATAATGGGAGCTGTGCAACCTGTTGATTTTACCAGGGTTTCCTGCATTGCAGAAACAGAAAGCTGTGCAAAGTTCTGAGTTTATCAATTTATTTTGCAATTAATTAGGGAGACCAGGTAGAAGGCAAGCCTTTAGTAATGTGGCTTTTTTTTTCTTTCTTTTTTGTTTTCTTTAATTCTTTTACTTCTCTTCTAAGTACTATTTTGCTCTACTGGATTTTTTCCTGCTCTTTCTTTTGGTCCTCAGTGTAGCATTTCTGTCTGGTCTGGAAAACCCCAAAAACTGTTATCAATAATAGAAGGGGATCAAAGGTCTTTGTGGGCTCATGTAAGTGTTTTTATTACAATTTTATTGGTGAAATAGTTAATACTTTCCATTTCTGGGAACTGTGTTTCACTGTTAGTGATGACATAAACAAAACCCTTCTTTTGCTGACTGAATGTGGCTTTATGTACCATGCCTGTGGTCCATGGAATTGCAGTTTTTCTTTTTTTTTGACTTGCAGTCAAACATTACTAATTTTTCATCATCTCTCAGTGCCACAGTGCAGTTGGACAGTATAAATCACAGGCAACAGTCAGCCTTTTGGCTTTGTTTTGCATCTCTCAAACACAATGACTAAGATTTACATGGATTATGTGAATTTCTAAAAGGTCAGTTTTACTGTGTTACTTATCATTCTCATAAAATGCAGTTATCTTTTGGCTTCATTTGACTGCTGAATCTGTAGGTTTTACTAGAATCATGGAATACTTTGGGTTGGAAGAGAGTTTTCAGTGTAATCCAGTCCAACTATCC
The DNA here is from genome assembly GCA_013397395.1 of Sinosuthora webbiana. NCBI lineage: Eukaryota > Metazoa > Chordata > Aves > Passeriformes > Sylviidae > Sinosuthora > Sinosuthora webbiana. The sequence continues at coordinate 1,068,005 of VXBN01008153.1, read as the reverse complement.
CTGCACTGAGTAGGGACAACTAGATAAGGCTGATGAAAACCCCATCCAACATGATCATTAATGTTTCCAAGGACTGGGAATCTACCAACCCTTGGTGCAAACCATTCTAATGTTTTACTAATCTCATTGTAAAAAAGTTCTTCCTATATCTAATTTCAATATACCCTCTTTTACTTTAAAACCCTTACCCTTTATCTTATCACTAGAGTCCCTTTGTTTGCTTGTTTTGTTCATTGAATTGGTATTTTTTTTTAAACAGTGTAATTTAATAATTTATTTTTATTCTATTTTTATTTTATTTGCCAGTTGCATTTTCAATTTGAAGAAATAATGTGAGCCTCAGTTACTGTAAAACTATTGAGATTTAACGTAGTTTTATTGTTTAGGGAAAAGGGAGAAGCTGTGTAGGTGTGGCTGACCATATATCTTGGTAGTTCCCGTATCAATCATGAATAGATAGAACAGCCTTCCCTACAAACATATTTTAAAAAGGGTAGTTGTGCATCAGAGGGGAATAGTGGAAGCACCATTCACTTAGTGAGACTGCTTGTCGTGCCCGTTTAGGGACCTTGGAGTGCTGCCCGGAGACTTAGGATCCTGACAATGTGCTAAAAGGGCCCAATACAAACCCCATTAATGTCAGTAGAACAATCTCCACAGAATTACATGAACCTTAAATCAGGTTAAGCAAGTGCTCCTGTCAGTACTTTATCTGAGTCATGTGCAGGCTCACAAAGGAGAGGAGAGGTTTGCAAGCTGGAATAAAAAACACTTCCAGGTCCCAGCAGTAAATCTCAATAGGTATGATGTGATGGCCCTAAACCACACTGGGTTTTGTTTTATATTGGCATTACTTAACAATATGAATTAGCAGACATGCAGAAGATAATTATGTGGACAGAAAGAACCCCTGTTTATCAAAATAAAGTAACTTGCAGGGGTTCCAAAAACTGTGTTTCCTGTCTAGCAGCTTTATTGTTTTCCTACATTTACAAACTTTCCTATATGAAGATTTGACCCTGTTCTGCAGCTGAGGCAGATTTTAATAATTCTTTTTCACAAATTCTAGTGGTGTAGCAACCTCTTGCCTGTCAGCAAAACCCACATCTTTCTGGGAAGGACATAAAAATGCAATTGAACAAAGGATGTGAACTGCAGCTTGATAGATGGCCATTAGTAATGCAGAAAGGACATGTATCAACTCTGCCTGGGTACCAGCCTTTCCTCTAGTCCCCTCATTATCTGGATTTTTGTACAGGCTTTGGAATCTTTGAATATAGGCCATCTGGGAAACTTTGCTTTCACAGCAACTTTCAAGCAACAAGACATCAATATCTATAAATATCTGAAGGGTCAGTGTCAAGAGGATGGACCAGGTTCTTTTCCATGATCCCCAGCAATATGACAAGAGGCATTAGGCAGAAACTGATATGCAGGGATTTCCACCTGAACATGAGGAAGAGATTCTTTCCTGTGCAGTGACCAAACACTAGAACAGATCACCCAGAGAGAGTTGCAGTCTCCCCCATTGGAGATGTTCCAGAATCTGGATGCAATCTTGTGCCATGTGATCTGGGATGACCCTGCTTGGGCAGGGAGGTGGGACCAGATGATCCACTGTGGTTCCTTCCAACCTGATCCATTCTGGGATTCTGCAACAGGAGCTGCAGTCAGAAAGCAAGTCCCATCAAACGTGATTTTCAGTACAGGGTATAAGGTAAGAAGAGGAAGAAGGCTCATATGAAACAGTGTGCATATTTCATTTATTGATAGATTTAGTACTAAAATTCTTTTGTTGTATAGGAGACTGGAAGTTCATTGACAGTTTAGCCTCTAATCTCTTTTTTTTTCCCCACAACATTTTCTGAAAATTGAAATCCTGAACAGATGAGATAGATGTACTTAGCAGAATCTCAGTGAGTGTTAAAACACAATTTTAAGATGCTCACAAACCAGAATATTATTGTCTTACAGAAGATCTCTGAGATTGAATTAATAGTTATGACGTAATCTAATACAAGAAAGGTGTATAACTGGCTCAGTTTTAAGACTAATTGCATGTCACATTGTATTGTCATATCTGCCAGTGTCCGTCATGCTTGTGCATTATTACAGACAAAAAAATACTGCCAGAGAATGAATAATGTACCTTATAATGGCATAAGTAATTAGGTTTATGTGCTTATAGGAGATCAGAACACTTTTCAACATCAAAGAGATTAATTCAAGAGCTATAATGTACAGTGAAATCAAGAACAACTCTGGAATAAATTTCCACCTCTTCTTATTTAGAGTGAGATGTGAAATTGAAGAGTGGGTGCTATGTAATAGTGGCTGATATATTCTGTGTCCCTGATGAACTCTACTGCCACCAGATGAGGTGAAGATTCATTTTCTTTTGTTGCAAATGTTCCATTTTGGAGAGGTCCTTCTTTATACAGTGAGCTGAAAGAGAAGTACATTTACATTGAAACAAGTCCCAAAAAATTCTGATTATGACTCGTCAATGTGCTTGCAATAAACTTATCCAGTCTTAAGATACATGGAAAAATCCCAAAAACAAACAAACCAATAAACCTCAAGCAATCAAAACCAAATTCCCAATAAACAAACCAGATGTCCCCACAAACCGACTAACCAACTAACAAAAAATCCCAAACTATAGGGAATAAAAGAAAAAAAAAAAGAAAAAAAAAAAAAAAAAAAAAAAAAAAAAAAAAAAAAAAAAAAAAAAAAAGAAAAAAAAAAAAAAAAAAGGAAGAAAAATAACAGGAAGGATTTTTCTTGACTGTCAAGATAAATTATCTGCTACTGTAGGTTACTCATGATCTAATCTTGTTCATATACTCATATTTCCCTTCATTAGAGTGTCTGCAGGGGTTTTTAGTTCTGCTTTAAGGTGCTGCTTCACAACTTCATTTTCTCACGGTTACAAATAATCTTCTAATTTACAGTGCAATTTTCAGACCAAATTACATACCTTTGTTCTAGCTTTGATATTGTCTTTTAGCTTTAATAGCTTGTCCCTCTCCCTTGTGTTTGTTCCCAGAGGTACTTACAGAGAACAATCACCAACCCTCTTATCTTATGTTTTGCTAGGCTAAACAAGCCAAGCTCTTTCAGTCCGCTCATGTAAGATAGGCTTTGCTGTCTCTGCACTAATTGTCTTTCAAAAAAATTTATCAGAAGGCACACTTACTGGGAAAAAAAGTTTCAGTGTGAGCTGCAGAGCATACAGAAAGCCTTCCACATTCTTTTCAGATCTAAGCTTGAAAGTTTGCATAAGAAACTGGTTTAAAACTACAACTAATTAAATCTGTAAATTGAAATTACAGGTAACCTAAGTTCAGTAATAATCATGCTACCTTATATAAAGAAATTTCTAGGAAATTAGACTAGTCCAATTTACTGTACAGCACAAGTTCCATGCCCCTAAACAGGGAGCCATAGAGGTGCTCACACTGTCCCAGGGTTACTTTTGAGGGACCATGCTCTATAGAGGGCTGGTGCACTGAGAATAAAACAGCATGAAGGGAAAGGCATGAAACAGGGAGTCACAGAAATAAAACTTTGACATGGGCAGGGCCAGAAGTAGAATCCTACATCTTAAAAGTCTACTTCTGAAGTGTGCTAAGGATGCAAACCAGTGTATACAACCACATTCTAACCTTTGCCTCCTGCACCACCAGAAGACTGACCAAAGGCATTGGGAGAAAGTCTGTGTAACCCTCATCACAAACAAGAGAATCTGAATCCAGAAAGGAGAAAGGGGAGGTATTGAACAGAAGTTGAGTGTTCAAAATGGAAAGGAAAGATGTTTTTCTGAGTGTTGGCCTAATTATTGGTTGTCTTTTATTTTTTTTCTTCCTACACAAAAGCTTCATCAATAATTAAAAATTCTTTTAATTGGTCATTAAGGAAATTTAAATTCTCCCTGTTGAGGCTTCTTTGTCTGTCTGGGAATCCAACAACTATTGAGGATGGTACTTGGGATCAAATTCCTAATTCAAACATAAAAGTATTATATTTAGAACTTCAGTATCTAAACTCAGCCATCGTCCTTCAGTGATCTTAAATCAGTTGCCATCCAAGTTTCCTGCAGCATGAAAACTCCTGTTTTCTGAAGGGCACATCCATGAGGACCTGGATTCAGACAGGCCCACCGCTGTGAATGAGGCTCAGCAGCTGCAGCAGTCAAAAAGAATATAAAATCAGAATTCAGTTCTCTACTCTGAATGAAGTTCAAAGAAAATCTGAGCTGGTTTCATTAATTTGGTAATTAATCTCCTTAACTTTACTGCTCTGCCTCTGTACATCTTATCTTAGTTAACCAATTAAGAGAAATAGCTGTTTCTGGATTACAGACAATCCAGCCTATTGAAGCTCTTTCTGTAATAAAGCTCTTTGCTTTTATTTGCTTTTATAGAGAGTGGTGATGTGGGCAGAGCCAGAAGTAGAAACCTACATCGTAAAAGTCTTCTGAAATACGCTAAGAATATAAACTGGTGTAATAAAATCATGTGATAAAGCTTTTGCAGAAGTTTGTAATAGCTCTGACTAGTAGTTCCTGTATTTTTGAAATGTTTTTCCTGATTGAAAGAGAGTAGATTTAGGTTAGATTTTGGAAAAAAAATTCTTTCCTATGAGGGTGACGAAGCTCCGGCACCAGTTGCCCAGAGAAGCTGTGGCTGCCCCATTCCTGGAAGTGTTCAAGGCCAGGTTGGATGGAGCTCTGGGTAATCTTGTCAAGGAAGGTGTCCCTGCCCATGGCAGGGGGCTTAGAATGAGATGATTTTTAAGGTCCCTTTCCTCCCAAACGACTCTGATTCAGTGATTTCAAGGGTATCATACTCTTAAACCTGATCTTGGTGACATTTGGTGACATGGATTCATCAGTATATGTATATACTCATAGTTTTACTACTGTTACATATACTACTCTTCTGTCGACTCTCAGAATTTTATCATTTCTTATGCTATTTGATGATATGTTTTCATTTAGCACAAAAAACCAGCAGAGATGAAGCAAGCAATCATGGTAATTTATTGTAATTGAGGATCTTAAAGCCCAGCTCATTGAGCCATGTGAGAATCTTTTTTTATTGCTATCATACTTTTGTAGCTATTGGTGATGTTGTTTATATGGAAAACATTTTTTCTTTATTTTTCTTTTTCTTTAAATTCTAATGAAATCAACTTACTAACAAAATGTAATCAAGGGTCCAAATTATGTATCTGATTTTAGAAAGTGCTTATACCATTACTAAAGTATGAAAGGGGTTTAGTCACATCCCAACTAAATCATAGTTTTCCTACAGCATATATAATTTGTTATGCATATGCGTATTCACACTCAACATACACACACATATATATATAGCTTTTACCAAAAATAGATGAGTATAAAGTAAAATAAAATTTTCTTCTAATAGTACTTTTATGTTGGGTAAGTCACTCATTTTGTGTAGATAAATGGGAGAACTTTTGGACTAATGAAGAAATTTTCCTTACTTTGATAAAATATGTCTAAACTTTTAATTGATTTAATATCCCATAATGCATTTTATTAAAGGTCTGGAGATATTATGTCTTTTTAATTACATATTTATCTCAAAAAACCAGCTATGATGTCATAAAAAAAAATAATCAAGTATAGACACCTGTCATCTGAGTAGTATCTGTAAGAAACAAGCAAAGAAACAGAAAGCCAACCAAAAAACTATTATTATGGTGATCTAAGCAAAATTGTAGGCTAAACGTTGATAATAACCTTCTATGTAAGCTATTGAAACCTATCTTGTGATCAGTGTTGTCAGCATTTATTTGTTCAGAGGGTAGGCTCTGTGCTAGGGTTAAAGCATCATTCTACTCCGAAAATGAACTTTAAAAGTAAAGTTACTGAGGAAAAGGTCAAAAGGTAAGAGATCAATTTTATCCTTTTTCTGGACTGACTTATCCTGATACCCACTAAAGAATGAATTTCCTGGAATTAGAGAAACATAGAATGGTTGGTTCTGGTAATGTGAGCCCACAAACCCCCGTGTGCTGGGCTGCATCCAAAGCCCCGTGGGCAGCAGGGCAGGGAGAGGAATCTGCCCCTCTGCCCCGCTCTGCTGAGACCCCACCTGCAGGGCTGCATCCAGCTCTGGGGTTTCCCAATATATGAAGGACAAGAACCTGCTGCAACAAGTCCAGAGGATGCCATGGAGACACTCAGATGGCTAGAGAACCTCTCCTGTGAGGAAAGGCTTAGACACCTGGGACTGTTCAGCCTGGAGAAGAGAAGTCCTTACGTAGCTTTCCAGTACCAAAAGGGGACTATGAGAGAGGTGGAGAGCATCTTTTTACAAGGACATGGAATGACAGGATAAGGGGGAATGGCTTCAAACTGAAAGTATGTTTAGATTTAATATTAGAAAGAAATTATTTACTGTAAGGGTAATGAGGCACTGGAACAGGTTGCCCAGAGAAGCTGTGGGTGTCCCATCCTTGGAAGTGTTCAAGGCCAGGAGTTCTGGGATTCTGTGACAGTGTAGAAAGCAAACAAAAGGGTTCTCAGAGCTCAATTCACTATTGCCAGCCAAAGTGATCAATGACCAATATCACCTGATTTTTTTTGTCTATTTGCTTCTAGGCCAGTACCCAGTTGAATTTAAATCACTTGAAGATGCATATCAGTTGACTATTTCAATAGTAAATGTAATACAGAATTGTCTTGATCCTAGAGAAACAAGGCATGTCACTACATAATTTTTCTCTCCTTTTCTTTGTGATGCTGTCAACACACAGGGCAGTTGGCATGAGGCAATTGGGTTATCCCCCTCACCACCATAGCCTTCCTTCTAAATGCTGAGACACATAGGAGGAGAAAAATTATCCTTTGAACAGTTCAGCATCTTCTTTTATCACTGAACAAGAAGAGTTTCCAGTCTGAAAAGCAGTCAGTGTATTACCTTCTGTGATGTTACAGCTGTCTAAATATGTATACAATAATTTATTTTGACTTTCTCTTTGGACAGGGGAAGTAGAACGAGAATCAGAATGGAAAAAGAGGGGAAATCTTAATGAAAAGCTAGAAGACCAGTGAGGCTGCAGCCAATTCTTGCTTCCTTTCAACTGCAGCCATACTGACGTCCCCTACTACGACAAAATGATATTTATGTTCTACTTGCCTTACTAGAGTTACTTTTATTTTATCACTCTGGTGATGACTGGCTGGTAATAAAGTTTCAGAGTTCCTATCTCAATAAAATTCATGTTTCTCTGCTTGTGTTTGCTTGATTATACCAGGCCTAGTCATTCAGCCATCAATTTCCATAACTGGGCTATCCTTATGGATTAAAAAAAAGAAAAAGAAATTAGGAGGACCAAGATACTATTTTAATCTTGAATTTACTCTTGATTGAATTGATAAAATCCACAGGAAAATACAAAGGGAAATATTTTTTGTAGAAAATATGGATATTTTAAAAAAATACAAATATGCTTAAAAATTGCTTTTAACATGCTCAAGTATCCAGACATCTTCATATAAAAAAGAATTAATGAGACTGGAAACCATATACTGTCTTATACTTTGCATGAGTGAGTTTCATTGGTGGGCACTTTGTATGATAAGGAATGTGCAGGAGACATCTAGATTGATCATCTTGTTACTTTCTCCGTGAATAGAAGAAATATCAGCATAAAACAGTTCCAAAAAAATCTTTTCAGAATATCTAAAAATTCTTCTACTGATTAGGTATGTAGACATTATGTGAGGACTTGAACCTTCCTGCTAAAGCAGACTAGAGAACTGTTTAGGATTATCTGTTAAAATATTTATTCCTCTGTTAAAGATGTCACAACTTTGACAAGATTAGATTTATTAATTAAAAACTTCATGGATTTTCCACCTTAAGTGTAAGACACCTTGAACAAAATGGAGGTTGTTTTTTTTCTTTGTTTCTTTGTTTCTTTGTTTCTTTGTTTCTTTCTTTTTTATTTTGATTGGTCAAATTGAAATCTGAAGATACTTTATGAACAAGTTATAGCAAAAGATACTTTAGAGACAGAAATTTATTTTATATTCACGTATTTTTTAGCTGGACATAGTGAAATTCTGTTAAAAACTTGAAGTTAAGCATATGATAAACTGAATTTTACAGAGTGGACATGAAGAGAGTTAAAATCATTCTGTAAGGCAGGAAGTGGAAGAGTGTGTGATAATTAATATTACATAATGCCATAAAATATTAAATTACAATACAGATTTGATGATAAATTGTAATGAGAGATGAAAAATTAAACTCATCATACACAGGACTTGACAAACTATGTTTGCTTCATTTGATAATCAAAACCGTTCATGAGATTGGGTACAATTTGGAATTGTCTAAAGAAGTCTAAAGGAGTCCCAGAACTAGCTTTGCTGAAGCAAAGAATGTTGTTGCATGAAATGCTACGAGAGAATCCTTTAACAGTGAGCAAGGAATACTGGGAGAAACAAATATTAATGTCAAAACATATATTTCTCCTGAGGGGACTAAATGCATGCAAGTGAAAAGATAAACAAAAAAAAGAATGTAAATTTAAAAAAAGAATCAAAACATAGCGAAAAGCAACAAAAAACCCACTCAAAACCCCACAAGAGATGTAGCAGGATATTTGTTATTTCTCTAAGTTTAGTGCTATTCAGGAAATCTATGAAAGCAAACCATGAGGAGTTTTGATTAGTGTCAATAAATGGGAAAGAAGCTGAAAAAGCTCCTTTTGAAGCTTTTCAACAAACCTAAGGTGGAACTAACTAAACAGAGAGGTGTTTTTCTAATGAAGCAGTCATGGATGACGTACAAGTTAGCTGGAAGTAGCAAAGAGAAAAATTTTTCACATTCATTATAAAATGTACCTATACATTTCTAGACATAAAGATACACAAGTTAGATTAAATGTTAAGATATATTAAATAAAAATATCCTAGTCATTGTGGTAAAAAATTATGACAATTTAAAAGAGTTTAGTGTTCCCATATATCTTCTAAGAAATATGGATAATAAGAACCTAATTTTTCTCACCTTCTGCAAAATAACATTTAGTCAATGTATTAAGTAGAGAGAAATAAAATAAAACTAATTATGAAGTAAATACAGTACTCATTTTAGCTTTATTTTTTTTTTAATAAACCCCTCAATATCAGCCATACCTTATTTTTTTTAAGAAAACCAAATGTCCTAAAAGATTAAACCCTCAAGGATAAAAGAGGAAGAATTACTTGAAAAATCAAAAGAATTGAAATAGAAACAAGATGGTACAACTGTTCTTTAAAAAAAAAAATTAAATGTTTTTTCTCTTATATGACATATAAAGTTCAATGTTTGCTGTGGTACAGAAAATGTAGGAGGTGTAGCATTAAGTCCAAGAGTGAGTCAAGATGTGTTCTAGCACTTTTTTCCAAAAATACTCCCATCAGTTGATTCAGAATCATGTTGCAAAAACAAAAAAAAACAACCAAAAAAAGAAGGCAGTCTGATGAATCACTCTTGCCAAAGACATAGAAAATACTTTTAAAAGACAACATCGGAAGAGTGCATAGGAGGCAACATCACACAGAAAATCAACATGTTCACATCTCTGGAAGTTGCATTTCACCATTTTCCCAAATGCATGTTAGGTGTTAATTAAATAAACTGCATCTTCTCTAATGTGCTTTGCACATGCCTGTGAGTGTCTGTATAAATAAATAAACAAGAATGTTTCTAAAACTTTTCATTGTTCTATCTTTCTAACCAAGTACCAAATACAGCTGGTTGAGGCATATTTTTTTTTTCTGGTCTTGTTCTGTTAATGTATTCATTTTACTGTGATTAAAAAAGATGGCAACTGAACAGCAGGAGAAGCTGGAGGGTGAGGGAGAAAAAAAATACCGTTTTCTGGAAAATCCCTAGTCCAACTCATTCTTTTTCCTGGCCCTCCAGTCACTTGTTGGTTTGCTCCATCTCCTTTTATGTAGGTGTGCCATTCTGGTGGTTATGGTGTGCCAGCTAGCAAGGTTTTTTTCCAGCATTTCTGGGATAGGAGTCTAATGACTGCAGTGCTGCAGGACAGGTAGCAAGCTTGTTTGACACACACAAATATATATATATATATATTCAACTCCCAGCGAATAGGAAGGCACTGAAAATTAAATTCATCTGAAAAGCTGCCTCTGATTTTGAAAGTAAACCAATGCCGTTTGTAAACTGAAAGCTGAGATGCATTTTTTATAGTACCAGGGAAGTGCTCCTATTCAAAAAGTACATTAGAAGAAATGAAATCCTGTTTGACAAAAACTGGATTTTATGTAGTGAAAGTCAAATTATATTAAAAGCATTCAGACACCATTGAAGTTATCCCTTTATCTGAACAATGTGATAACGCCTGTGTGTTTTTATCTACTCAGTCAGAAATGATAGAGTTTAAGCTCCAGCAAAGAATGAAATAATGCACCCTAAGGTTTAGAAAAATCAGTCCATTGAAATAAAAAAGCAATAATTCTTACTTATTTGATTGTTTATTTAATACCAGGGACTTTGCGTCTGAAACATAACACATTAAGGAAATTTGATCTTAGTACATGAAAGCAGTTAAGTGAACAGATCTTAATGCAATTCCAGGTTCATTAAAAATTCTTTGCCATATGTAGTCTGGAAATCAGAATCCTTTACACGTCTATGTACTACTACTCACTTTTCTAAATACAGACTAGATGTATGACTAGGGTTTGTGATAATTTAGAATTAATGAGTTTGGTCTGACAGCCAACTAAAACCTACTAGTTTTTTAATGGGTAGACTGGTGCTTTGATTTGCAACATATGTGTTTTTGATGTAGGTCCTGCTTTAGCAGGAATTGTCAGTAATGAGAGCTTGGATATGCATAGAGTAAGAATTGTCTAAAGGAAATAAAATCTTGTTCTCTTTGTATATTTGAGTCAGACTCTGTACACAGCAATTATTTTAGATGGGATGGAAACATTATTTTTTTTTCTGTGTCTTCTTTGCATCTGTCCTCTCTGAACATGTAGAAAGTTTGGCCCAAACTTCCTTAGGCTGCATACAGGAAAGGTGAATATATTGTTAAGTATTCCCTTACACACTGGCACCAGATGACAGGTCAATTATTGCTGGTTTTGGCCATTTTTTGTAACTAATTAACCATGCACGATTTTTTTTTTTTTCCAGATGGTATTGCCAATTAGTTTAGGAAAAAATATATGGTCTTATTTTTGATAGAGATTTGGCATTTAATTAAACAGATTGCCAGGAGATTATTTGGCCTGTAGCATTAAAAATAGATAGCAAATTAATTTGGGTTGATTAAAAGAAATGTTCTGTTACCTCAATCAATACAGAACTTGTGAAAATTCCTAACAGTAACATGAAATCTATTTGTAAAGTATATTAGTTAAAGAACTACAGTGTTGTGAGTGTCATATGTCCAATAAACAATGTAAGAGATATTGATGTTTGATATAAAATGGATAAGCTGGCCTAAAAGCATTGGAAAATTCTTCAGTTTTGCGTTGAAGTGTGTGGTCTTCAAATTATGCCAGGCCTTCCTGGGGATTCAATCTGTAGTCATTTCCAGGTAAAATGACTTTTATTTATGTTTTCAAACATAAAATGTCTTAACGTTTTTTCACACTTTACTAATTTTGCAAACATCTGTGCAATGGCACATCATGCTTGCCTCTAGAGCTGAAATAGTATATTTAAGCCTTTATGTAGGGTGTTTTTAAGAGAGAGGGGAAGGCTGAAAAGGACTGCTGGAATATGCATCTAGAAATCCACCTGAATTTTCCAAAAAGAAGTATTACTTATTCTTACTTATTGATGTTTCTCTAGCCCGTTCTCAAAAAACCTCCAGAGGCAGAGGCGTTATCTGTTCTCTTACCGATAGAGTCCATATATCCCCTGTCTCTCTAATAGCTGACTGTTTTTTGCTTCATCTGAAAACTCTTACCAGTCAGGGTGAGGAAACAATGTTTCTTCAATTTACAGATGACACCAAGGTAAGAAAGGTTGAGAATACGCTGGACGAGGACAGAATTGTAAACAGGTGATGAAATGGCTTGGGAAGAGCATGGGAGGAAGAATTGTAAGGAGAAAATATACCAGCACAATGAACTACATACAGAGGCACTATTCAACACTTTGCAGACATTGTATTTCTTTCATGACTGTGTTCCCTGCCTTGTTCCTGAAAATATAATACAAGTATTCCTCTTCTTCTAGGAATATGCAAAACCTTCAGTCACCCTCTGTGAAAGGCAGGTACCTACAGAATCATGAGTGGTGGTGTTGAGTACACTGAGTCTGAGGTGCCCCAAAAAAACTGGGAATAGTGCTGCAGGTTTAAAGGACCCCTGAGCATGTCATCATTTCTGAAAGGAAAAATATCTCAACACTGAATAAATGTCCATTAAATCTCAGTACATTGTTCACTGTAAGAGCAATTTGCTTTGAGAAAGAGAAAATTATCCTCAAAACCAACACAAAATTTCATGGGCTGATATATGGAATTGTGGTCCTTGTGGTCCTGAGGTAACAATCAATTTTGTTTTCCATTGGACCTAAAGAAACCCTCACTCATTCTGTGAGGATCTGTGCATTCTAACACAGAAGACAAACCAGGCATGTTTGCTTGGAAGACTAACCACACGTTTGTGGTTGTCTGAAATGCCAATTTCTGTGCTAGGGAATGCAATCTCCTGTGCTTACATTCCTTTGTACTTGTAAATGTTCTCTTAAACAAAGTACAAAGTTCACGTGGGGGTTTTTTGGTGTGTTTTTTTTTTGGTTGGTTGGTGTTTGTTTGTTTGGTTTTTTTTGGGTTTTTTTTTTGTTTGTTTGTGGTTTTTTTTTTTTGTTTTTTTGTGAATTAATGTTATGTGCATCCAAATGTTACACTGCGGGAAGAAATGAGGTTTGATTTTTTCACCAATGAGCCCACTGAAATCACTACAATTTTTAAAGCAATCTGTGATTATACACACATTGTGTTTATCATATAAAACTGTCCCAGGTTTGATCTGACATCATATTTCAACCAATTCATGACTGAATGTGTTTAACTTTTATTTCCATGTTTCATGTAGACAGAATGGTGAAAAGAGACCCGTTGTCACCGTTCAAATTCTTCTTTTCCTCTATCCCTGTACTTCAGGTTTCACTTGTTACAGCTCCTAAGAGTTTTAAAGGTAATTTCCAAAGTATTGGCCTGGAAAATGTTTGTGAGTGTGATAGAAGAATCAAGGAGATGCAAATTCATTTTAAATAATGTATTAAATTTTTTAAAAGGGAAAACTGTGAAGCATATTAAGCTAATGAAATATTTAATGAATTATTATGCTAATATATCAGTTAATGGTATGTGAAATTTTACATTATCTTACATACCTTGTAGCTGTCACTCATCTTTACCCTAAATTTCTCAAGGTCTCATTGAAAATTTGTGGATGTAATTATCTAACTATCAAGAGGAGTAAACAGAATTTTTCCCTTGGTAAAATCTGTAGGTTAACTAATAGGTTAATAAATGAAAATTATATTTACTAAAAATAGCAAGGGAATATTTTCATATTGACAAGACTTTGAGCATCACTCTATTATTTGTAGCCATCACAGCACAAAAGAATTTTTACTTAGTTACAAAGAGATAAAAAACTGAAAAAGAATGGAAAATAGCTAAGTAGGACATCATCTTTTTGAATACATGCTAAAACAAAATGTAAAATTTTAACTCAATTTGCATTATTCAAACATATAAATAAATTAGAGGCCAGCTTAGATATTTTGCAATAAAAAAGACCAGCAAGTGGTGTTCAAATGCAATTGGTTTTCTAAGAGTTTTTATTATTACTATGGCAAAATTTTCTTACAGAATACAGTGTAACATAGAAAGTCTTATTTATAAAACCACGGAAGATCAAAAATTAAGGGACTTGGTTTATTTAAAATGCCAGGGTTTTACTCTGTCTAAGTAATTGTTACAAAGAAAGACTCAGTTCAAGACTTCAACCCTTGCCCCTTAGAATCTAATAGAAAACCACATTAAAATCTATAAATTCTCTGTTTTTTTCCCACAAAAGATACTTCAAATATTACATATATATCAAATGAAAAGGGTCACAATAATTTTAAACCTTTTGGGAAAAGCATCTTCTTTAATATTTTTCCAACTCATCTCTTTTGATGGCCTTTTGTTGGTAGTTCAAGACTTCTCTGAACTCACCGAATGAAATGTCAGCCAAAAGAGAAGTCTATCAGTGATAATTCTCTCTGATACTTACCCTTGTTTGTGTTTTACTTTGGCCCCACACGACACAAAAGTATTTAAATTTCAAAATCTAAGGTGAAAATGAGAAATTCTAGCATCAAAGAAGGAATTGTGTGTGCAAAGTGAATACATGGTTAAGCAGAAGGTATTCATGCTGTAATCTGTAATGGCAGTTTCAAGTTTCAAAATAAATAGCAACACAATGACAATCTTCAAATAGTTTTGGGATCTTTGGGGAGATTTTTGGTGAAAAATACAGTTAGCTACTCATTTATGCCTTATGATTGTTGAAACAATTAACTTTCATTCCCCATCTGAACAAGCACCAAGAAAAGTACTATTTTTTTCTTTTAAATCACATGAATGATCTATGTAGAAGAATGAGTTTAAAAATGAAATCCTATTAGAAAAGCCAAACTGGGATTACATGGGTACAAGATAGCTGAGAATTTTTGGGGGAAAAACTGTCTGAACATTTACAACAAAGACAGTACCTAGATACAAAAAAGGGTTCTCAGAGAGCTTCATTTGGAACAATGATACTCGCAATGCTCATCAGTGGAAAAGGGCTTTTGTTGTGACACATCAATTTAATTTATTAAAATATATTTCAAAATTAGCAGAAGATTTTTTTTTTGGCTCATATTTCAAGTACTGATTAGTTTCTTTAAAAAATATATTTTTAAATGTTTTTTTGTTGATTTCTTATTGTGCAAAGGACACTTTAATATTCTAGTGAAGTTAAATTATAGAGATAACTGCAAAATAAGCTCTGCTCTTGTCTTTAATGATGTGGCTGGTCTGGCTAGTTTCTGTTAATCATAAGATTAAAAGAGAAGAACATTTCTTTGAAAAATATGACCATAGAAAACTGTCAGATTTCCTGCATAATATGGGCATTAATTCTTATTATTGTATCCGCAAAAAATATGTAAAACATTTCCATTTCAGTCCATTCTGGTTTGAGATGTGCTTGCTGATTTATGAGGCATGGCTGGACCTATGGGTGTCCCACAGCCAGGGCACAAGGAGAGTGTGTTTCCATGAACTGCCAGTGGAGCAGGTCTGTTTGTCTGACATTGTTATTTTGGGCTACAAAGGCCACTCATTTCCTCAGGGACCCATCAGTCACAATTCACAGAATTTTGAAGCCAAAGATGTGTATATGCTTCTATTTTTCCAGGAAATTTTCAATGTGGGTCCTGTAATGAAGTCAAAGTCTAAAGATGTTCCCTAGAAGACCCTTTACTCTGACAGCCACATATATCTATGGTCTTCCAAGTTATTTTAACTTGAGAAGTCCAAGTTATGGTTTTTGTGTTTTAGCTTCGATGTATAAATTTCATTCAGCTGGATTTTATTTGATATCCCTTAATGAATTAAAACAATATCATGTGGTTATCCACTGAAATGGATATGAATCTTCTTGCTAAAAAATATAAATGGTTTTCTAACTAACATTGGTTATGTATAGAAGCAATAAAATGGGCTCAAGGCTGGCAGGATGGGTATGTTGGCTTGACATTCCTTAGGAGTCAGTTTTCCTCTGGCTGAAATTACTCTTTGCCTTTGGAATAGCACAGATTATTGCTCTCAAATCATATTAAATCCACCAACAATTAACAAGTTCAGTGTAGGTTGAATTTCAAGCTAATTTTATACCATCTCAATCATGACTTTTTCACTGAAACACCAGTGGGGCAAAAAATATAAATGTATAAATAGAAATCCATAAAAATATAATTAATGCAAGCAACCATAAACATGTTTTATGGTGATGTCTGCCATTGTTAAAATCACTTAAAAGAACTTTAGGAAAGATTCAAAAATTCAAAGAAAAAAAATCATTACTTATATGTAATTTTTCAGCATTCTACTATGAAATTCCTAGGAAGTAGGATATTAACATGTGAGAAGGCCTTCAGAGATTTTGATCTGGAACACGCCAGTATTGAGCCAGAGCAACAGGAAGAAGATTTTGGTTCCATGTATTTCATTTCCTGGCAACACAGCCTCATGTGGCTCTTTACAGTATTAATACAATTGGCAGTTAATAGAAAATAAGTCCTAAACTTATTAAAGCTTTGGGGAAAAGTAGATTTAATGCAGAATCCTTTTTAAATATTGGAGATAATATCTGCGTGATCTCCTGAGCTCTATCTCATGGTGACATTTTCTCAGGTTGTTAGAGTCACATTTCACTATCCTCTCTAATAATTCTTGGCAGAGTACAAGGAATACAGCTTGATTTGCGTTGTCACAGTGCAATGTGTCCTCAAGACAACTTTGAAAACAAAAGAACAAAGTGCCATAACACAGACTGTGGCTTTTCAGTGGGAAATAAGAGGATTTGTGGTGTGTTTAAAAAGCAGTGAAAGCATAAATTGTAAAAACTTTTCCTCACTGTCTTCCTTGCTTGTATATTTTTTACATTAAAGAGTGGTGTATCCCTTCAACTTCAATGAAACAGTTACAGTGCAGTCTAAAGGAGTATATGCAGTTCAAAAATAGTCTTGGGCAATCTCTTGAAATAGAGGAAGAAAAGAAATGTCTGCATGCAAATTTACTGCTGTTTATTGTTGGCTCCTGAGTAGTGTGCACATGGAGGTTTTCAAAGAGCTCAATGCTGCTGACAGTCAGTTGCAGCTGTGTGACATATTCTCTACATGCCTTTTGAAATTTTAATTTCTAATGGTTATAGAAGCTGTGAAACAGAGAAACCTTAAGGGTGAAGTCTCTCATTATCTCACACGAGAGGTACACTTGAGGTCCTGGCTGCTCAAATCTCCCTTTTCTCCCTTTGGTGCTTCATAAACAACACAAAAATCTTTCTCCACAGGTCAGAGCTTATTTTCTTCATTTGCACTCAAGTTTTTAGCATGCCCACTAAAATGTATTCCTGTTTGTTGGCAAATCAAGACTTTGGCTGTTCATCTTCAATGATTTGTACCTTGCAATATTTAGGCAATTAGGACATGAAATATTTATTCCTTTTGATGATTTGGGGGAGTATTTTTTGGGAAGTTTTTGAGTTTTTATTATCTGTACATTGTTCTGTACAAGATAGTATGGAATACAGTGAGAAAAAAAGAGACAAACCAACAAATGTGATAAAGTCTTCAGTTTCATTTTCTTATGTATTTGTAAAAAAATTCAGTATTTTTAAGGAAAAAGAAGTCCTGATTAACGTTTATGATTCTTACTTCCCCATGACATATTCTGCAACTTCATTTTCAATTTGTTATTCCTAAATTAATTTCATTTTCAACCATAAAAAAATCAAAACCACAATAAAATAGAATATTTCATCTATGGACTTCTATCAGTTTTCAGATGATATTCTGTTGCTGATAACTTTGCCAAAGAACGTGTGTTGGGTATCCAAGAAATCTTTCATGAAGCAATGATTCCTGAGTACCAATAGCTATCAAAGAAAATTTACCTCAAAATAAAAGAATACATTGTAGTACCTAGTACCATAGCAAAGGAAAATATCAATTTATATCTGGCCAGAGATTCGGAAGTTCAAAACAAATATATATTGGAATAAAGTAATAAAAAATTGTTTCAGGGCTAATATAAGCCCAAGAATTAGGGTGGGACTAGCTGCTTTTTTT
>VXBN01008153.1:1027112-1045465 GCA_013397395.1 Sinosuthora webbiana | reverse complement strand
TTTTTTTTTTTAATAACTGCACTGCCTTCATTTTGTTTTCATTGATAATATGTGAGGTTTTGGTTTTGCTTTTTTTCACTCAGTGAATTAAATGGCAGCACATAGTGAACATTTTTGGTAGTTGTTAAATGACAACTCAAGGACATTTTCAAGTAAAATATGTAATCCTCTGTAGTCCTTTTATATACGTAAACATAACCAAAAATTAAAAAGAGTCTCTGCTTTAAAAAAGGAACTTTGACTACTTCAAACATTGCCCCAGGCAACACATTCAGTTAATTTTCTTCTGTGATTTTTTTGTGTTTGGTTTCTTTTTTTTTTTCTCTGTGTGTTTATTTCCTATATCATAAATGATTTAGCAGGTGGTGTGTATTCTGTATTGATTTTCAAAAAGAAGCAATTGAATAGAACCCAGTCCCAATTTTCGAAGAGATTTAACAAATAGCAGCATTTTTCTGAGTCAGACTTTTTCAATAAAAGTAGGGTTTACTTCTTAAGCTTCCTCTTGGAATAATCTGATAGTATATGAAATAAGTTGAAAAAAGACAGTTCTTAAATTGAATACGATTTCACAAAGTTTTATATTGTGTTTGAAAAACCTTATCAAAAAACTAGAAACTCACATTGAAAAATCTCAGAAACAGTGCTCAGATAATATATTTTTTAGAGGTAATATACCCTTTGTATGGTCTTGGTTTCCTAGATGCCTAAGACATATAAACATGAATAAAAAAAGTAATCATTTCACTCAATATAATTTAGAAATCAATCTTTCTAAGCCTTAAATAGAAGGTAGATAATCATTTATCGTTTCACTGTAATTTTGTTAATATATATAACTCCATTTCAATTACTGTGAGATTTTTGAGATTGATTGAGACCTTGGTAATTGGGATATTACTGTCCCTGACCTTTATCTTTACCTACAAGGCTTGAGACGCAATGGCAGAGTGTGAGGAACTGTTCACTTTGTTAAGCTGTAGTGTCTGGAAGAGATTTGAAGTGCACTAGTAAGACATGATAATACATTCAAACTTTTTCTTCTTTCTCTTGACATTTGAAATATCAAGTGTGGTACATAAGTATTTCCGACTCCTTTTCCTGGGGGTTCTTGACATATCTCAGAATTAGGAAAGCTAACAGTGCGTGCAGTTCAAAACTGAAACCAAAACCACCACCCCCAATCCACGCCAGGTGAGTAAAAGGCAGATGCAGTTTGAACCCCAGCCTTTTGCAATATCATATTTTAGCTTGTTCAGAACTTTTTTGATTTTGCAGCAAAACAAAGGAGTTGGGGATTTATTTTGCTTGAGTTATAAAAAAAAGAAGAATACAGGGGGAATTTCTGTCTCTGACATGGTAGCTGCTGTTACTGCAAAAATTCTACATACCTGCACTAGCAAGGTTGCCCAGAAAATGGGCTATCACTGGAATGCCCTATCCCTGGAAATGTTCAAGGATAGGTTGGATGGCACTCTGTTGCGGTGCATTTAACAATGGTGCAGTCTAAATTACCCCTGCGCTACTAACTCTTTTGGTTTTTCCCTGGTGGTGGGTGTGCCAATCATTCTGTGTCCCTGTCCAGAAACCTGAAACATTCTGGGTGGGAAGGGCTAACATGAATGGCAAAGCCTTTAGTATCTCCATCCCGTATCATGTATCAGATTTCCTGTGTATTGTCCTTCTGTCTTGGTCACTCCCTCCTTACCTGGTATTGGTTATGGCTTACCCTTGCCCCTCCCCATGCTCCTGATACAAAAGCTGAAACCAGAACCCCAGGGGGACTCTCTCTCGCTCTCTCTGGAGCAATAAACATCTATCTTCAACCCACATGAGAGTCACTCTTTCTTCTTCCACACTCTATCTACACTTCAGCCTGAGGTTCAGACCCACCAAACCTAAGGATATAAACTTTTCATTTGGACCAGTGATTCCAGACACCACCACAGCGCCCTGAGGAATCTGGTTTACTGGAAGGTGTCCCTGTTTGTGGCAAGGCACTTGTAACTAAATGATCTTTAAGGTCCCTTCCAACCCAACCCATTCTGTGATTCTATGATTCAACACATGCACGACTAAATATTTATTTACATTATTTGCTTGTTAAAATGATGGGCAGAATCCTGGTTTTCCTGAGCTCTATCTTAATATTTTGTATGCTTAAAGACAGTAAAATTCTCAAATGCTATCTTGAAAGAAACCTATGAAAGCAGAAACTATTTTTGAATTCTCTTCTGGGTTAAAATAAGTGCTCTAGAGCCATGCTTGCATTTTACTTTTCAACCCTTATTTAAACTTTCTCTCTCTTTGCCTATGTTGGTGATGAAATTCACAAAACTTTTATGATTGGTATATGGGGAGAAGTGTTCCAGATGGTAAAATTAACTTGATTAATAGAAAAATAACCTGAAAAACTATTGGGAGTGTCTGGAGAAGTTTAGAAGAGTGTTCAGAGTCAACTGCAAGGTAATTTTTGGGTAGAGCATAAAAATTCCTTCTGTTTGGAAACATACATAGATAAGGAAGAGGAGTGAGGATTCCAGGGCACATGCATTGGAAATGAAATGGGTTTATCTCAAAAAAAGTTATGCAGTTGTTTTAAAATGTTAAAGCAGCAAATATGACACAATCCTGCTCATGACAAGGGTGGTTTTTAACTATTTTCTGTGCTTTCTCTTTTTGAACTATCAAGCATATGGAATTTTCAACTGAAATGTTTTGAGCATCTGCAGAATTTGCTATGGTTGTCTGAACTTGTTAAGTTTGTTCTGTGGACATACAATTTATTTCTTATTTTTTCTTGAAAATCATAATTTTTTTTAAAACCACTTTGCAATTCCATACACCACTGAAATGGGTACATCACTCTTATACAACTTTAAATGAACTCTGAGTGATGTAAGTGAGAAAAAATCCTAAATGTCCCCCAAAAGCAACTATTCTTTTCTCTAGTTTATATATCCATGTCTACACTCTTGTCTGTCTGTATATGCACAAATATTGATATTTAATACTTTAAAAATTGGTTTATTTAAAAATAAAACACTGTGGATGATCTGTGTCATGACTTTCACTCATTGGCTGCAATTCTAATGTATGTATAAGGATCATAGAATCACAGGCTGGTTTGGATTGGAAGGGATTTCAAAGATCATCCTGTTCTAACCTCCTGCCATGGGCACAGACACTTTCCACTAGACTAGGTTGCTCAGAGCCCCATCCAGCCTGGTCTTGAACACTCCCAGGAACAGGGCAGCCACAACTTCTCTGGGCAACCTGTGTCAAGGCATCATCACTCTCACAAATTTTCCTACTATCTAATGTAAACCTTCTGTCTTTCAGTTTGAAGTCATTTCCCCTTGTCCTGTCACTCCAGGCACTTGTAAATATTTTCTCTCTCTCTTTCCTGTGGGCTCCCTTCAGGTGCTGGAAGGCCTGAATGTCACAATTAGGTCACCCTGAAGCCTTCTCTTTTCCTGGCTGAACAACCCCAATTCTCTCAGCCTTTCCTCGCAGCAGAGCTGCTCCAGCCCTCTGATCCCCTTGGTGCCTCCTCTGGCCTGGCTCCAGCAGGTCCCTGTCCTTGCTGTGCTGGGAGCCCAGAGCTGGATGCAGCCCTGCAGGTGGGGTCTCAGCAGAGCGGGGCAGAGGGGCAGAATCCCCTCCCTGCCCTGCTGCCCACGGGGCTTTGGATGAGCCCAGGACACGGGGGTTTCTGGGCTCCCAGCACACACGGCCGGGCCATGTCCAGCCTCTCACCCACCAGCACCCCCAAGTCCTTCTCCCAGGGCTGCTCTGGGTCTGTTCATCCCCAGCCCGGACTGGTACTGGGGGTTGCCCTGACCCAGGTGCTGCACCTTGGACTTGGTCTGTTTAGCCATGGGATACTTCTTGAGCTTCTCCATGTCCCTCTGGATGGCATCCCATTCTTTAGGTGTATCAAGAGCCCTGCTCTGCTTGGTGTCATCTGCACTTTTGATGAGGGTTTCATAAATGAAGATATTAAATAACACTGATAACACACAGCCCGTGAGGAATACCACTGGTCACTCATGTCCATGGGAACTCTGAGCCATTGACCACTACCCCTGTTGTGTAAAACACAAAGGAGAACACCTGGAAAGAGAAAAAAACAAGTTTGCCAGCATCATTTGAGGTAATACTAGGAGTAAGCCAGTCACATGGGATGACATTTTGGATGTCACAGTTGTAGACAACATTTGTTTCACAGGTATTTTCTAATCAAAGTATTGCTTAAAATCTACATTACTTATAATACTGACATTTCAATTCCTGGCAGGTGCCATATAAACACACTTTGGGGTTTGTGTGTTTTTTCTACTGCCTTGCAGCCTGAAAACATCATATTCACACAAGATTAGTTCAGTAGGTCAGAGCATGATGCCAATTAACACCAAGGTTAAGGTAGGCTCAATCTCTGTATAAGCCACTCACTTATGAGTTGAACCTGACACTATAAGGACAGTAGAACAGAACAGCATAAGGATAGTAGAACAAAAACAACATTTTACTCTTATCAGGGGCAGTACGGCCTTGTAGAAATAGATAAAGGATGTAACTTAGGCAAACAAAAGCCATGCTAAATGAAAGCAGGATGCCAGCTCAGTTCTGCAAGGCTTATAAAGCAGAAATTGTTCAAAACAATGATATTGCCCTTACGCAAAAGTGAGAGTTGAGGAACAGCTACCTAAAAAGGACACTGGACAATGAAGACAGACCCCAACAAACCACATAAGGACTTCCAATAAGGTGTGTGACTATGTTAAATAAAGTCAAAGGTAGTGAGGATAGCTAATGAATATGTAATCAGTGTGTATGATTAAAACTCAGTTCACTCACTGCTCAAGGCACTCGAATGGAAACAGGATCCCCTGAGTGACCAGCATTCTGTAATAAAGAATGACTGCTTTCAAATACTCAGAACTGTGTTAGAATCTGGGTATTGGTCTGCACTGAATTTCAAAGTTCCCCCAATTAAGTCAACAACAACAAAAATAAGAATCTGTCGAAAAGGCAATATTTTTTTTTTTTTTTTTTTTACTTAAACTTCAAAGTTTATATTAATCCATTTATTTTAGAAAGTCATAAAATGAATATCACAGAATATTATGCATTGGAAGGGACTGACAAGGACCAC
Organism: Sinosuthora webbiana; assembly: GCA_013397395.1. Classification (NCBI taxonomy): domain Eukaryota; kingdom Metazoa; phylum Chordata; class Aves; order Passeriformes; family Sylviidae; genus Sinosuthora; species Sinosuthora webbiana. The sequence continues at coordinate 1,040,307 of VXBN01008153.1, read as the reverse complement.
CTGATACTAGAATCCCCCAGATAGAAACTTTCTAACACAGCTAAGAAACATGTTACTAAATATGAAGAGGCAGTATCAGTAGGCCCACTCAAAAAGATTAAATTAAATTATCATAAAGTTAATGTCTTGTAGTAGAAGGATTGAAATAAAGGTGGAGTTGTAACATGGTTGTGAGATTTTCATTTGTGTTGGGAAATTGTGTGAGCAGCCTCCCTTTTGACTGGAAAAAAATCAGATGTATGAAAAGACCTGGAATATTAATAATTATTAATAAATATTATTAATTATTTTGTGTATATATTGAAGAGTAGAAGTCTCAAACAGCTCATTTCAAATGGCTCTAAACTTTTTCTTACTTTGAACTAGAAATAAAAAAGGCTTCAGAAATATTGGATGCAGTGTCCCAAAAGGTAAAATCAGTTAAACACCTGGGACAGCTTAGGTCACAGAAGGGAAGGCTCAAGAGGATCTTACGTGTAAATACCAGAAGGGACAGTGCAAAAGGACAGAGTCAGGCTTTTTTCAGTGAGCCCAGTGACAGGAGTGCAGGAGGTTCCATATGAACTTCACAAATCTTTATTTTACTGTGCAGGTGACTGAGCCCTGGCTCAGGTTGCCCAGGGAGGTTGTGGTCTCCACCCTTGGTGACACTCAAAAGCCATCTGGACACAGTCCTGGGCAATGGTGGAAGGAGTTAAAGAGCACAGTTGCCTATCTCAAATGCTGTCAAGGCCAAAGGAGGGATTTGCCATAAGATGAGGCACCACAGCAGGAACTTGAGATAAGCACAGAAGGGAATAATTGACTGGTGCTAATTCCAGGCCTTGCAGGGCAAGATCTGGTTAACACATCCTGATGAATCTGAACAAAACTTCTACTGTGGCAAACTGTGGGAAAGGAAGCAACTTCTCATATACCTATCACTGTTCAAATAACGCATCTGTGACAACCAATGACCACCACAGTGCCCCCATACTCATTTCTGGAGCCTTCCACCAGAGGACTGCAGAAGATCCAGTGTAGCATCAGACAATGTAAAACCTCCCCCCTGAGGAGAGATACCTGGGAATTCCCACCTGAACCTGAACCTATATTAACCCGTTGAACTTTATATTTCAGGGACTTCCCTCACCCCTGACAAACCAAGACAAATCACTTTAGCAAAAGGACACTGAAATTTCAACAAGCAGGTCTATTTGCTGCATCCACAAATGGTGATATCTTTCCCCTCCACAATCTGCTCTTATCCTTCTTTCTCTATCTTTCTTTCTCTCTTCCTTGCCTTGCCTTGCCTTGTATTTTTTTCACTTTTCTTTTTTTCATTTCTATAGAGAACCAAAATGGCTGCATACCTCCTTAGCATTGGAACCAAATTGCTGTAAAATAAACCTATCCCATAATATACATATACTGTATATACTGGTCTTTGAGTGTCATTTCACTCTGATCTGCCCCAAGGGATCTGTTAACAAGAACCCACCTCAGGATGTAAAAAAAATGGACTGGAAAAGGCACTGCTTGAACATGGAATCAGAGTAGATGACCTTCAAAAATCCCTTCCACGAGCTATTCTCTGATTTTGCAACTCCATGGATCAAGTTCAGGTATAGTATACTACTATAATAATATTAACACAATATACTACATAGTATATATATATATATATAGTACTATAGGATGTAGTATTAACACAACAAATTGTTGTACAAAAAAAGTTTCACTTAAAAAAAAAGTTACATTTAAAAGTATACAATTCAAACCATGGAGAACATATTATTTATGTGTATTTACTTTTCATCCTCCAAAGCAGCCACAAACTCAAAACCTGTCACTTGAACACTAGTCCAAGATATACTTCTGTGCTCAACAGTTCAGGACTGAAGCCCACTCATGGTGTAAACTAATGGCTAGTCTGCAAAATTTGCTGTGAAATACATTGCAAGGAAGGCTGCTTCCTGTTAAGAATGGTTAAATGAAATTAGGCTGCCAAGAAATGAATTATGTGCCTAAAAATTCATTGAGATAAAGACAACCATACACTTGTGTTCTGGTAATGCACAGAAAGGACATGAGCTCAGAATTGTTAATTAATAGAACATATTCCTTAATGAGAGTACAAAAAGCTAAGTCATATTTTCCAGACTGTTGTGCTCATTCTTGAAATATTCTGAAATTCCAGAGAGTGTTACAGCATCTTCATAAAATACATGAGAACAGTTTTCAATTTTTTTCAAATATTATGATTGATGGACACTTTCAAAGGCATAAGATCACAAAATGCATGCTCACCTTCCTCACCACTCCTAAAATATAGATCTTTTTGTCAACTGCAAGACAATAGAACAATAGACAATAGAACAATATCTATCAACATTAGACATCTTAAGAAACAGAGAAAACATGGAAGAGGCAATATATCAGGGATGAGTAAGACAAGACTCTTCAGAATTCTATACTAACAACAACAAATGCAACTACCTACCTTACTTATTCCTAACTTTTTAACCTGCTGAGAAAACAATAGGATGATGGGAAGTTACATTTTTACAATGTACTGCTTCTCCCTACAGTGTTCAGAGTATTTTTATCGTAAATCATTTGATTTTTTTAAAATTTATTTTCTTCTTTTTTTTGAGGAGCATCAATCGAATTAAGATAGCAACCAATGTGACTAAAAGTCTTCCCAAAATTTCATGGGAAATATTTTTCAAAGTAGATGTTAGTATTCAAATGTGAATCTGCCAAATCTAATACATTTTTCTTCTCCTGTAGATCATTTTAGTGTGACATATAAGCAGTTAACAACTTCATTAAAGTATTGGTTTTCCATTGTCATAATCAGTCCGTCCTCTTTTTCAGGGCAGCACAACTTCAGCCTTTCTGATCTATCTAGGGATAACATTTTAGTACTGAATCTAAGTACGGTGATGGAAAGTTATACTAATTTGTATCCTGTATCTTTTATGTAGCAGGGCATCTACAGGAAATTATTAGTTTAAAATAGCAACAAGCAACCTTGAGGAATTCATGTAGCATGAGAGAAAGACTGACCTTAGTAAAGAGTATGCTTTGCTTTCTTTAGAAACTGAATTTCTGGGACTCAATTTGAAAATCTAATTAATCTTCAAGGCTTTTGTTACTGCTCTTTGATTGGATTTGCTGCACATTCTCTGCTGATGTATAACAAAATGTCAGCAGATGAGTACCTGTGTACTTGAAATTGCATTCCTTTTATGATCTTTCTTGTGATTATGTGGCAAGTATGTTTGATGTAATATTTTATTTTATTTGTTTTGTAGAAATGAAATTAGTGCATATAGGTATCAATACACTATGCATTCATTATGAAACTCTTGAAAAAAAAAAAAAAGAAGAAGAATTTAATGAGAAATTTAATGGAGCCTCTATATCTTGATTTTTATGGTAACATTGATGTTTCCTGCTGAAGTCATGTATCTGAGTCTGGGTTTTGGCTGTCTTCTTAGTTACACAGTATTCATGCCCGTATTCACTACATATATCCTGGGTTCCTCCAGTGAATAAACCCATCTAGTAGTTAAGACTTTAGGTCCTAATTCCTCTTTGGACCAAGCCAACTACTCCTTATGAAGATGACCTGTGTTTTGCTTCAACTGTCTTCTTGTTCAGTCCAATTAAAAATATTTCTTTTAGAGTTACTACAAATATTTGTTACAAATTATATATTTCTACACATCTAATTATGGCTTAAAATTGATGCTTCCAAGAGAACAAAATGTGAGGGAAGTTATTCTCCACACTCTGTACAGCCCTGGTGAGGCTGCACTGTGGATGCTGCAGCTGGGCACACCTTTGAAATGATCCAGTGAGGGGCTACGGGATGATCAGGGGCCTAGAACACACCAGGCTTGAGAAGAAATGAGGGGATTTGTTTCCTCATTGTTTCTTCTGACAAACAGCCTTAAATTCCTTTGAAGGGAAATTTCAAAGATGATGGAGCCAGACTCTTCTCAGTAGTAATAAACTTAGGTGTAGTATGAGAGGTAGTTTGGGAACTCAAATACAGAAAATGTCCTGTCACCAGACAAGCAGTGTTGAATAGGCTTCCCACAGAAATCATGGCTCTTCCACCCCTGAAGGTTTTCAGTACATGGCAGCTAAAAAATGCCAACATGACCCATCTAATAGAGAGAGGTCACAGTCCCACTTTGCTTTTGGAGTTGAGCTACATCCACACAGAGATTACCAATGCTCTAAACAACATTTTATGGTGCTATGGTTCACTAATAAAAAACAGTGACTAGTGGAAACAATCCTGAAAGCATGCTGGTGACTAAAATATTTTTGAACTGGTGTCAGAAATATTTTCTCTTCACGAGAAAATGTATGCAACTTTTAGTTGCAGTTGGTTTGCATGTTTTGGGATGTTGTTCCTAAGCAAAATTGAAACCAATTTAAAACAATTGTAGATAACTGTGAACTGATATTGAAATAAAAATCCCCNAAAAAAAAAAAAAAAGTACACAATAGCTTTTTAGAAATATACTTATTGAAAATCAAAAATCTTAATGCTGTTTCCAGGACCAGCCTGGTATATTCTACTGTTCAGTGGCTTGTAACAATACTTTTAAGTACTGGAAGGGCCAGAAGAGAGGAAAAGGATGACTTTCCTCTCGAATGGATCTGGTTGTACATGCTGCATTGGCAGATGCAAAATCAAGGAAGACTAATTAGCCCTTGGTGTTCTCAGAAGTGGTGAATGACTAATGCAAAGCTGAACAGGATATCTATCTTTCTTTTCACATGGGATTTCCACGGGGTCTGTCTGCAAGTATGTGAAATAATCTTAATGTTAAATCTTAACAGAGAGATATGTTGTCTTTAACTTCACACTGCATGAGTGTAAATATTAAATAGGCATTGGACAGATACTCTGGGTTAAGACATAATTCTCATTCTTTTCACTTTTAATCTGATATGAATCTTACATTTTCTGACCTTGGGGAAATCAGCTAACCTTAAACCTTGTAAAACAACAAGTGTTCTGAAATCTTTTGCACAGGAAGTTCTTTTGATTTTCCATTGACTTTTTTCTTCAAAATAAACTGCAGTTACTATCTTCACAACTGCTGGTCACTGCCCCAAACTGGCTGTTTTGATTTAAAATGGAATTGAGGAGGCGGTTTCATCCTTATGACTCAACATTCTCTTTAAAATTAATGCTTGCTTGAATTGCAGTTCCAGACTAGCACATACAGTTTGCAACTTTTGGAACCTCAAGACTCCATAGAAAATTATTTCCTTACTTCTGTTTCTTCAGAGAAATCTCCAAGCTAGTTTGAAATCTCTACATCTGGCATGTAGAAAAGATTTTAGAAACCTGTCTTATAAAAATAAAAAGCACTTTTTCCTGTCCAATTTGTGTCAAATTAACACAAATGAAATATGCAACAATATTGAAACTGTCTTTCACAGAACAAAACGTCACAGAGAACAGAAGAGAAATCCTCTCACTAATAAGTAGGGAAATTCCTTTCTTACCTTATGCACTTGCACTGATTGCTGAGATGAGGGTCTAAAATGACATTTTTAATTATCAGGAACCTCAGGCAAACTCAATAAACTAAATAAATATGGAAACAAGATATCTAAAGCAAACTTTACATGAAAAGGGGAGCTTAGGTGTAAATTATTTAGCATCCTTTCATATCTTGAAAACCTCCAGAGACGGGGATTTTACCACATCTTCAGGGAGGTTGTTCCAGTGATTAACCCTTCTTGCTGCAAAGAAAACTTCTATCAAAGTGAAACATCTCACAGTACAGTCTGGACTGCTTGTCCCTTATTTTCTCTCGTGTGATTTCTTTGTGAAAAGAGAGCCTTTACCTGCTGTGAAACTACTTTTGAAGTACTAGAATGCTGTCATGAAGTATCTCCTGAGAAAAGGAGGAAATACCTAATGTCTTAAGTCTTTACACATAGGTGAGCTCTCCAGCTCTTTGACCATGTTCATGGCTCTCCTTTGAGTCAACTCCACCCTGTTCTTCCCTGCTCTGAATTGTAGGGACAGGAAGAGGACAGTGCTCCAGGTGTGACCTGACAAGTGCTGAGTGGAGGGGGATGATCCCATTTCTCTCGCTGCTGGCAGTGCCCCCATGGACGACCCCGGGACATGTTTCACCTCTGTTGCTGCAGTGGTGCACTCCTGGCTCATCTGCAGCTTTTTGTCCACCAGGACCCCCAGGTAGCCCTTTTCTCACTTGTTAAACTTCATTCTGTTCTTGCTAGCTCACTCTTTTCCAATGTGCCTGGTCCTCCCAGTAAGATATCTCTCCCTTCTGAAATGCCCACCTCATCCCTCAGTTCAATGTCACCAGCCAACTTGGTGAGAATATTTTCAGTCCCAACATGCCAATGATTTATGAAGATGTTTAATGTTGTGGAGCCCAGTATTGATCCCTGAAGGATCACATTTGTGGCAGGTTGCCAGACTGAGCAAACCCACTGACCATCACTCTCTGAGTAAAACGTTACCCAGCTTCCTACTCAGCTCCCAGACTATCAATCCAGTCTTTATCTTGTGAGTTTGAATAAGAGATGGCTGGGAAACAGTACCAAATGCTTTGCTAAAGTAGCTCTAACTTCTATAAAACACTACTAACACTTCTGCTATAGTCTGTTGATTTATGGGATAACATTAAATTTGCACTTCTAAAGTAACTATTCTTATTTTATTTCCTGACATTATAAATTATGCTCCTGCTCCCATACTCAGTTATTAAAGAGCTACAGCGGCTAAACTTGATTCTGGCTAAAATTAAGTAGAACCAATGAGTGTTTCTGAGGCTCTTTTGATCTGTCCATCAAAGAGATGCCTATCTGCCATCAAGATTTAAACAAATAAATATTTTAGTTCTTCAAGCCTTAAATTACTGATTATGAAAGTGGCCAAAGTGAGGAGCATATTTTAGAAGGTATTCTAAGGAGATAAAAATCCTGCAGCCCTTGTCAAAACAAGAAGGAGTGTGTTTTCATTCATGAGCTGACTGAGGTAATTAGGAAGGAATACTCTGCTCACTGAAGCATGCTGCTTGGAGTTAATGGCCTACAGAAAGAGAGGCAGTGATCTAGGAGGCAACAAATTCTTGCTGCAGAGCTGTAGGGAGGGCTGTCTGTGCACAGATGGGTGAGTGACACTAAATTATCCATAAGCCATGATGAAGAGGCACAGGAAGGTTGACTGTTGGTGCATCCCTTGGACAAAAGCAAGCACTGAAGGCTAAGTGCCTTTAGTTTCCCAAAAATCACCCCCAGTTCATCCCCAGCTATTACATGTCCTGAATCACTTGCATTTTTATGATTGGTTCATGGATTTTAAATTCCATGTGAAAAATCCCATCTTTCAAAACAATTTTATGGTAACCTTAGTGTTATAGAATAGTTGGACTTGGAGGGAACATTTAAATGACCTTGGACAACTTATTCAAATGTTTGTAAAAAAATTTTCCTTATAGAAATAAGAAATTTTCCTTGTAATAAATAAAAATTTTCCTGTGGATCTACCATCTTTTGGTTTAAAACCAACACTCTTTGTTCTATACTACAAATATTTGTCCTTATCTTTCGTATAAGTCCCCTATAAGAATTGAAAGGCTGTAATAAAGTCCCCCTGGAGTCTTCTCCAGGCTGAACAATCCCTGTTTTCTCAGACTTCTTTCATAGCAGAGACTGTCCTCATAAGACAGAGTGTCTTTCACTGTCATAACTTCTCTTATTAAAGTCATAAAGGGAGTATGGAAGGGGTAAAAATACAGTTCTCTGATGTTTGAGTGCAGTAATTTTTTTAACTACCCCATTTGATAAGATACTATTAGGATGGAAGAATAAGGATTAATTCTCCACAATTTTAAGAATCCATCTACATTTTCAAGTATAAGCCCATCATATGACTTTATAATAAAAATGAAACCCTCTAATTTATCACTTAACTTGTATTCAGCAATGACTTCAAAAGCATGAAAGAGACAAAGGTTATAACTGTGGGGAGCATTTGACCTCATTTTTTCCCCTTGTTTAAGCCCTAATATTTTTTCTGTCACTCTGCTAGAAATGATGCTTTATTAAGTAATATGTGGGAATCTTGCTTTAGTAGGATTCTCTGTACTATAAAGACGAAGGTAAGAAAGGACAGATGTTTCTCTTCATTACAAAGTGTTTAAAAAGATGTTTCCTTTGATCTGTCACTCCTCAGTCCCCCCCTTGGGAGCAAGATGGCTGAGGGGTACTTCCTCTTGCTCTGCAAACATGAGTCCTCTATTTTATATAACATTATCAGATAATGACTGCTGAGATCGCCATTTACTTTTGCTAGAAATTAGACTTTTAGCCAGATTTTAGGAGGAGGGGACCATTATGTGATCAGAGTCGATTCTGCTAACCTCCCCATTGAAGAAAAAAAGAAAAGAAACCTCAAGAATTATAATGCTCTGAAGTGGTTTCATTTGCTTAACACATCTGAAATGTTTAAATATTTCCTAAACCAGCTGGATTGGCAATCCAGCCTTGTGTTTAAGACACTCTGGTAATCTGAATGTTTAATCACAGATGCAAAGCTGACAGACAGAGTCTAGATGAGAACCTGATGTGGAATCAAATATGCCCTTTAAAATAAGTTGACAATCTATACCATCCTACATTTGATTAACACTTCCTTTGCAAGATCAGAGATGATTGGTTTTTTTTTTTTCTGTGCAAGGTAATAAGAATTCCTGAAATTTACTTGATCTAAAATGTTTTATTTTTCTCTGATTGGGATCAAACCTATTTATATCTTCTCTGATGTAATGTTTAGTTTCAGAAAGTTTGGACCACAGTATTTTGAATCATGAAAAATTTTCCTAGAATACCCTATACTCATTTGCATAGGTGAGAAAGGACATTTTATAGCCTCTTAATCTGAGGAGTAATGTAAACTGAGTTTTGAACTATTAATTAAATAAAAATAATAGCAGTATCATCTTTAACAAAAAGTTTTGTTTGCCTGAGGAGGGTATTTTTACATCTAGATGTTCTTCCTCTGAAAATTTTCTTCCACAAACTTCGCAATGATTTTTAACTCAGCTGAAAGTTTGGAATTGAAATTCTTAACCAGAAAAATTCTTCCACTTCTGGTGAACCAGTGACTGAAACAAAAGCTTTGCATAGAGCAATCAAGGTGTTATACAGCATAAATGTTGTTCAGTGAAATTCTTAGTATTCACTCACTGTTTTATCTTTTTGAGGATCTTCAGGCATTAATTAAATAATCTTCTGAAATTTCCTGAGAAGATAGTAGACAATTTCACGCCACTTGACAGACTGAAATATTAAAATTTTTCTTGACCCTGATTTTTTTTTGGGAATTTCAAATTATAAGCATTTTTTGGTTTCATGCTAACATTTTTCAAAGTTTACTACAGAAGTACTGTAAAAGCACACCTCAGTACATTACTTGATTGAAGAAAACTGTACCTTGAACACTTCCTGTATTTAGGAGGTGGAAAAAAAAATACACTCTTGTGCAGAACTAATTGAGCCCAGAGGAGAGCAGAGTGAGAATCTATGAGAGCAACAGCCCTGCAGACACCGAGGCAGGTGAAGAAGGAGGAAGAGAAGGTGCTGGGGCAGAGATTCCCATAGTGCAGCCCGTGGTGAGGCAGCTGAACCCCTGCAGCCCACAGAGGTCCAGGGGGGTGCTGAGATCAACCTGTAGCCTCTGGAGGTGAGCCACGATGGAGCAGGTGGATGCTTGAAGGAGCCTGGACCAGATGATCCACTGTGATCCCTCCCAGCCTGACCCATTCTGTGATTTATTGAGAATACATTAGGTGTAGGAATGAAAGGAAGAGCAAACACAAATGTTAGTTAAAAACCATGGAATCAGCAGGTTAACAGTTATATGGCTCTGGCTTTGCTGAGAACAATTTACCTTCACAGTGCTAGTCTGAAACTGACATCAGGTATACAATGGATACAATTCATAACCAAGTCAGATTTCACTATTCATGAAGTTATTTACATGTTGGTTACTTATATGTTGCTCCTTTTTGTTATCTTCTAGTGTTCTAATTTGGATTATTAATAAAACAGATGCTTTTGTGGCTATTTAGGTGACTTATTTGCTAAGATCAATTAGAATAAATGATTTTGAAAGTTTATTGAAAGATTGGAATACAGAATGTCAGAACCAAAAAAAATAGATGTAGCTAAAAAGCCTCAAGGTTCAGCTTTTATACTGAAGGAAAGATAAGGTATAAGTGTCCAGCTTTGTAATAATAAACAAAATTGAATAGAATATACTTTATCATCACTTCATAAGGGATATTTGGCTTCTTATCAGTGCCATGAAACGAGCTCTGTATTATTAACATCTGGTAGCCTGTCCAAATGCAATGAAGCAGTTTTCTTAGTTTACTTTAAGACATGTGAATAAGACACAGGGAATAAGCCCAGTAAAAACAGTGTAAGTGTTCTGTGAAAATTAAAGTTTATAGTAAATATTACAAATCTTATTGTTCTTTTTCCAGCTCATTTTTTCACAGGTCTTAATTTAGCTTCTCATTAACTGATATATTTATCTTGAAATTCAGTATTAGCAGTTAGAATTCACTGGAAAGGAATTGCACTAATAATCAGATTACCTGCAAATGCATAGGGTGGCTTAATTAGTATTATGTAGAGCATTTATTTTTTTATTTGTTTTGTGTGTTACTTTAGTTCAATAATATAAAATCCATTAAAAATGTTTTCTCTTTTTAAAGCATCCAATTTGAGTGGAAAAAGGTTGAGTTAGAAGAGCAATAGATTGTATGACCTCATGTCTCAGTGAGTGTCTGATGCAAAAACTAATTAGAACATCATTTGTAAATGAAGGCTAAAATTTTCAGAAAACAGAAAAGATGGTTTAAAAAAGTGAAATATTCACTGCTTTTACTTTTATTCAACCAGATGACACTAAACTGAAAACAGATCTTTGTGCATGAATTCACACTGCAAAACAATTTTTTGTAGGATATAGTTCTAGTTTGGTATTCGCTATGTTCAAGAGACTTTGAAAATAAAGGGTATTTACAGAAGTTTTCAAAATTCAGTGTATACTATTTTAGGAATCTAAATAATTATTGAGTCATAGAATTAGTAAGGTTGGGATGACCTCTAAGATGAAGTCCAGCCCTATACCCTGCACTGAACCACATCCCTCAATGCCACATCCATGTTTCTTGAACACTTCCAGGGATGGTGATTCCATTGCTTCCCTGGGTAGACTGTTCCAGTGCCTGACCACTCTTTTTCTTCCTAATATCCATTTTTAACCTCTCCTCATGCAATAACGCCTTTTTTTTTTTTTTTTTTTTTTCCTGTAAGGTTAGCTGGTCTTATTTCCAAGAAAATGTATTTTTAAAACAGTGGAAATGGTTGTTCCTCAGAGTTGTTCACCTGCAAAAATTAGCTGGGATCTGCTCTTCACAAGCTATCAAGAGTATTCTGCAGTGCCTTTATATGTGAGTTAAATAATGCCAAGAGGATTTAATACAGAAATAGTTGTTCTGTTTTCTACACTGAGAAGAGCAACCTGAGAGTTTCATTTTCTTCTTATTTTTATATCAGCTGACTTCATGAAAAGATTTAATGTTCTTACACTGAATATTTGAATGTAAAGGGAGTCTGGAGACTGAACATTAATGAAAAGGCATTTAAAAAGGCATGTAAGCATCAGCTGTAAGAGTATTTTCCCTTTTTAAAGATAAATATATATATGGTTAAGATATAATAAGTAACAGTTATAAACATTCAGCTTTAGCCAAGTTATAATCCAACCATATAAAAATCCTTGGCATCTGAACATTCCAGCATAGTCAACCCATGTTGTATTATGAAAAAAAAAAAAAAGAAGAAGAAAAAAAGATTCTTCTACAATTGGCTCTATTTTTATGAAGTTATAATAAATCTCCATGTAAATGTAGATATCACTGGCAATTATACTATAGAGGTCACATCGAATTTTTAAGGTTTGAAGCCTACACCAGTGATTGATATCGCTGTGCTGGGGTCTGAAGTACCAGTGCAAACACCAGTGATATCAGACATTGATAAGCTGTAAATAAACTATCCTGACTGTAAAAGGCAATAGGTTTAAATAAGTAAGTGAAGGTATTTGAAAATATGCCAGTAATTTTTCATGTGTTAAGTGTTGTCTGGATCTCTCTCACTTAGATTTTACACACATAGGTGTCCTTAAATAAGTTTTCTTTTTCCTTGGAATTTATGTAAATCTAAAGTTTAAAAAACAGATACCTTAAGTCAGCAGAATTACAGTTCTCCACCTGTCAGTTTTGCTCATCTTACCCCAGAAACAAATCATAATAATTTTTACATTCCTTATTACTAGGGACTATTTCAACCTGTATATCATTAATAAATTACAATTTCAAGGCTTTGGGTTTTTTAAAAACCTCTTATAATGTCAACAGCCACTGTTTTGAACTTCTCACAAATCTTATGCAAAAAACCACCATGTTTATGGCTAGAATGAAGAATAAATAAATCAAGTTTCTCTCTGGCCTTTGTAATAAAGCAGGAACAAAATTAAAAGCATAAAAATATTATTTTAACCAGAAATATTAATAATTGATAGTATTAAGACTTCTCTTTAAAATTTTGTTACAGCTCCCACCATCATGATCTCTTGTAGACATCCTTAAGGACGCTTTCTGTACTGATATTATTCACTGAAGTTTTATGAAGGCCTTCAAAATTGGGACTGGAACCAAGGTCTCCTTTCTAGCTGATTAGATTGATTTCATTTGTAATCTGTTTGTCCTTTCCAGTTCAGTGAGCCATTAACTCCTTTATGCAAAGTGAATTAGGACAGGAGTAATGATACCTTACTATAAAAGTCTATAGTCTGCTGGCCAGGGTATCCACACCTGGGCACTTCTCAGTAGTATTTGCAGGTGACAGGAAAATAAAGAGGGAGTAATAAAACTCCTCAGTGTGTATTCAGCAGTTGATTTCTCGTATAAAATAGGATTAAGGAGGTTATAAAGTATGAAAAGTGAAGAAGTGAAGAACTTCTTTTCTAGTTCTGTATTTAGGGAAAGGTGTTCCTTTTGTTACTCTTTGATTTTTTTTTTTTTTTTGGGGGGGGGTTAAAAATTGAAAATTTGTTTTTTTTTTA
>VXBN01008153.1:1005604-1016285 GCA_013397395.1 Sinosuthora webbiana | reverse complement strand
TTTTTTTTTTTTTTAATAAGATGATTCATAATCTCCCATTTAGGTTTACAATCAACACTTGTCAAGCCCTCTACAGGGTTGTGTTGGGTAACAATTCTATGAAATGACTAAGAGCTTTAGTTAACAAAAAACTGTTACTGCTGTAAGGGACTTAGTGACCTAGACAATTAGCAATATATGTGCAAAACAGAATTTGGATATATTATTGCCCCTCACTATCACTTAGAGAATTTTTACAGGTGTGATTGACTTCAGCTGAACATCTTCATTCCATTCATTGATTTCAGCTGAGCTGGTAACTTTTTAGTTGTCTCAAAATTACAGATGGAAAAGGTTTTTTTTTCCAGTTGTAGACTTTCAGGCTTAAACTTGTAAACACGGAGAATTTGTTGAGTTCTTGCAGTTGTCTTTATTCTAATATTTTTCAACAAATTAACCTGAAATGTTCTTGTGTAAATTAAGGTGCTTTGCTTTGCTTTGCTTGACTCAGAAAAATCACTTTTGCATCATGCCTCCTGCAAAATCAATAACACTTATGGATATCTTGAGAACATTCATCAAAACAATTACATTTTTATGCATTACATGAAAAATTTGGATAGGATTGGTCCTATTAAATTATGATGGGATACTCCATAAAAGCATAATAAATTAGAGGTTTCCATTTTATTTAGTCCTGACATTAATATGCTTTACCTTACTCTAGTCAGCCACCACTGGAAATATTTTTAAGATCATAGCAGTGGTTTTAAGGCAGCTCTGTATATTCCAGTACTTTAGACAAAGGACTATATTTTTTCTTTTTTTTAACAGCTGTTTGAAGACATCCAACAACTTTCCTACAGAGAGTATATTTAGAAAGAAATCTTTTGAAAGAATAAAACTCTTTCTCTAGTAATATATGGATTTTTCCTTGCGTCACCTATACCTACAGCAAAATAATGGCCAGCTCTGAAAGCTGTTAAGATTCTAGAGAGTAACTTTGTTGCAAAATAAAGTAAAGCTTTATTAATGAACCAACCCTGTACCTTATGAAAGCACAGAAGAAATTCTGAAAGTCTTCTTTTCCATGAATGAGGTTTTTGAAACAAATTTATATTTATTACTCTCATATTTCAGGTAGACTACTGTTTATTTGCAAGAGCCAGAAAAGAATAATTGAATTTAAGAGCAAAATAACTTGGCTGATGTTCTTCTGAATAGAAATTAACCGTGTCTAGAGATAAGGGGCAGAGAAGATTGCACTCCTTTTTTTATTGCTATTTTTAAAAGAGAAAAATCAAGTTAGTGATGTTTTACTTCTGATAGTGCTTGAAGATGAGACTTTAGACAGGTGTAAATTGGTTCTGAAAAGTAACTTGGGTTGATTTAGTTTTCTTTCTCTGTAACGTAGAGAGGTCTGTTTTGCCTGCTATTTGGGCAACATACATATCAAAGTACAGGAAAAGCTATTTTGCAGGAACAGTGAAAATTCATTCCTGCTATTTTCTACAATTTTCAGAGGTTGTATTGATTAAGAGGGTTTTGGTTTTTCCTATAGATTTTTTTTTTTCTGTCGGGCATTTAAAAACCCTTTTCACTTTATGTGTGAATGGAATAGACATTTGAGCCGATGTTTTAGAAACCTTTCAAGGTTGAACATCTTTGGAACTGTCAGAGATGCTCAGAGTCTATATTTGATTCCTCAAGGTTACTAAAGATAGACCTGGGTTTTTTTGTTGGCCTGAAGATGAGAAGGGTTGGGGAGAACTTGTTTTGCATTGTTTCAGTATCTAATATTTGGATAGAGGAGATGGTATCAGGCTCTTCTTAGAGGTCAACAGAGAGAGAATATGATACAGCTATCACTATAAGTGGCTGCAACAGAAACCCAAAGGTAACAAAAACCTATAAAAGCATCACTAAGCACTGGGAAATACTGTTTAGAGAGTGTTGGGGGGTATCCATTTTCGGAGTTTTCCAAATTTATTAGTGCTGATCAAGACAATCTAAGTTTTGGTTAGTTTAACTTAAACTTTGAGCAGGAGATGCATGAGGTGGCTTCCAGAAATCCCTTTCCAAACTGCAAAACTAATTATTCTTTGCATCTACGTAAAGAATTACTTAAATATACAAGGTTCTTTGACTTTTGTTTGATTATTTATTTCTTTGTAAAAATAATTTACTCCTATGAAATACACTGTCTCTGCAGTATTCAAATACTGACAATTTTCTTGGTATGGTCACACAAAATTACTGTGTAGTTCTCATCATATTGGATTCCATCAGAAATATCTGGTTTGGGTATTGCTTCCCTCTGCTGAATAGCTGCAGTCACTGTGTTAGTAAATAAATGTGAAAACTTTGTCATGTAGTTCGTGCTTCTTTTCTTGTCACACTGCAGCTGACATGTGCTGTGTTCATGTTTGTGTGCCAGCATCAGGCTGAGCAATTTCATCTGCATTCAGGTCATAAAATCCATTTCTTTCCAGGCCAGTGGAAAGCATCCATTGACCACAGAGTCATTTAGGTTGGAATGCAAGATCTCTGAGATCAAGTCCAACCTTTGACTGATCACCACCATGTCAAATAAACCACAGCACTAAGTACCAGATCCAGTCATTTCTTGAACACCTCCAGGGATGCTGACTTCATCACCTCCCTGGGAAACCTGTTAAAACCCTTACAATGCCTTACAACCCCTTCCATGAAGAAATTGCTCCTGATGTCCAACATGAATCTCTATTGGAGCAAACTGAGGCTGTGACCTCTTGTCCTATCATCCATTGCCAGGGAGCAGAGCCTGGCCCCCACTGGATCCACTGGATCCACTGTCCTTTCAGATTGTTAGAGAGAGTGACAAGCTCTTCCCTGAGCCTCCTTTTCTCCAGGCTAAACACCCTCAGATCCCTCAGCTCCTCCTCACAGAACTTCACCAGACCTGTTGTCATTCTCTGCAGTGATTCCAACACCTCAATGTCTTTCTTGAAATAAAGGGTCCAGAACTGGAAATAGTTGTTGAATCTATTTCCTACATAGATTCTTATTCTACTGCAGACAGAAAGTGTGTAATTTCAAATGTAAATATTTCTGTATATATGCCTGATGTTTACAAGCTTCCAATGGCAGCATCAATTGTGAACTGAGTTTGTTAAGTATTATATATTTTGTAATTTGTTAGATACCTTTCATGCATACCCTTACCTAGAGTGGTTTTTTTGTTTGTTTGTTTTTGTTTTGTTTGTTTGTTTGTTTTTAACTACTACTGATGGCAAATGAAAAGGACACCACTCTAACCACATATAAAATGTGATTAGAGCAGTCTTCATTTGTCATCAGCAGTAGTGGTCTGGTATGTGAGCATTCTGTCACTTAAAAGCAAACTCTGGAAGTGCGGTGTTGAGCGAGATAAAAAGGAATTCAGCAAGCTTAAATTGACTCACTTAGTGTAGTCATTACCTCACAAGTCTTATAGCACTGGTTCACTGAAATTCACATCTATTGTCATTAGTAGCTGTGGAAAATCTTATCCAATAAAAGTATTGCACCAATTCTTTCCAGCTTTTACCAGGATTGCATTTTGACAGCCAGATTTAAATCTAGCAACTTTTCAAAACCAAGATGATATGCAAAGAATCCTTATCTTAGTGTGATTTTATAGCCTAAAAATGCCGCAACTGTTTTCTGTTTTTAAAGCAGGGGAGGAAATAAAAACTCTTGTTTTAAGACATAATTAGTCTATAGAAAAATAAAATAAAAGGTTAAAACAATTAGCAAATTTTAAACCTCCTTTTTATACACTCTCATAAAAGTATTTTGAATGTTGTTCTACAGTTGGGCTGTAGATTCAATTATCATGGGATTATTTTGCATAATATTTTTAGAAATAAACTGCAAGCTTACACATTTTTGAGGTTTTTGTTAGTTTGGTTTTGTTGTTGTTGTGGATTTGGTGTTTTTGGTTTGGTTTGGTTTGGTTTGGTTTTGCTGGGGTTTTTTTGAAAATGTGGTCTGCAAATGCCAGGCAAAGAAAGCACTAAATTTTAGTATTTTATTTGCCATGTTCCAGCTATCAGGCATCAACCTGTCAAGAGTAATCTTATTATCTCTGGACTTTTGTCTGAACACTGAGCTTCATACTTTGCCAGCACAGTTTTTCTCAAATTAATTCTTCTGCTGTTCTCAGCCTTAACTGAGCTACTGACAGAAATCTTCACTGGTTATTTTCTAATGTCATGTTTTCATTAATTCTCTCTTGCATTCTTTCAAGCAGGCTGACAAGAATGCATAGATCAGAAAGCCTGCTAGTATAACCTCACAGTTATCAAATCCCACAGTCTCATTCCTTTATGGATTTTCAAATTGCAGTGAAATAAAAAAAGAAATCCAGTTGTTAACTTACTCAATTTTTAAATTGGTATTAAAAGGGAATAGGTAAGAACATTCTGTTTAAATATTTTATGCAGATGCAATTTCCAGAGTCACTGAGGAGAAATGAATGGTTAGTCTGGAACTACACAAAACAGAAACAGAGGAAAAGAAGTGTTGAAAACAATTTTCCCTTTCTTTTTCAATAATAATTGGTCAGAGTTGCTTAAATTTATGTCATTTGTACTCTTTTAAATAAACTTGGACAGCACTCAATGTCAGTTGTTTATGAATTTTGCATGACACATTTTGATGCAAATATTCCTTCCTTGTGCCTTCAAAATTTGTGGGTTGGTGATCTCAGGCAATTATCATTTCCAGACAAACCACACACTTACTGCAGTCATTCAGTTCCATTGCTGCCTGATGTCTGGCTGTCAGACAGAGCTCACTCAAATCTTCCCAACAGAGCAGGTAAAATTCAGCTCCATGTTCAGTGGATTTGGGGAAAGAGGAAAATAGCTCAAGGGATGGAAGGTGCAATTTTGAAAGGCCAGAAGGTAGGAGTAAGTGCAGCCTCAACTCTGAGCAGGACACGAGGGTTGTGTGCCTCTTAGGGTCAGAAAATATTTAATTTTACTTTCAATTTCCTACGAATTTTAATTACCAATGGAACCACACCTTTTTTTTTTTTTTTTTTTGGGGTGGGATATCCAGATAACAAAGACATTGAAACAGGAGCTTAGTTAGTCTGCAAATTTGCAAATATCTATGCAGCATCTACTTCCCTTTTCCAGCATAGCAATTATGGGGAGCTAAAATCCCAAACAATTTTTGTATCCCAAACTCTTTTTGTAGTTTCCTTTTCTGAACCCTTATTTACCATTATGTTATCCTAACACATTTCTCCAAACTCATTAATTTCCTATTTTTCCCATCCTCATAACCTGTGTCTTATGCTATAAATCACTGATGACAGAAACAAGCCCTGTACAGAGCGAGGTCCTGCAAATGCTTGATTTTCTGCAGAAATCATTAAGGGAAAAATGTTGAACAGATATAGACATGTGTCAGCTGGAAAGCTCCCTCCTGTGCAAGGCAAACATTTTTGTACAGATTTGCTTTTATGTGTATGTTCCTTGCTGGTGAACTTGGAACAAGATTGGTTGGGGCCTCAGTCTTCATAGCTGTTAAGTCGTGTGAACTATCTGTGAATCACAGCTTGGTTCACTCTACACAGAAAATTTGCAGGGAAACCTTCCAACATTTTCAAGGTCACCTGAAACAAACACTTTTTTTTTCTTTACCATCATTTGTGTAGCTGTTCCTACCAGCTGAGCAGCCCTTCTTAAATTAAACTCCAAATCCTAGAGTAATCAGGATTTTTTTTCCTCCTTTTTCTCTCTTTTTTGTTTTTGTTTTCAGAATATTTATTTTGTCATTAAGGAGGCCAATTCATTTTTTTTTTCTTTTTTTCCCATAGATCTTCAGGCTGTTTTCTGAGCGACTCATTGGTCACAAGGTATTAAGGCTTTAAGCCCAAACAACATGAACAGTGAGAATGAAACTGGGATATTTATTTATTTTAAAATTGAAAATTTTATTATTCTTCAGAAATACTTTATCAGGAAGAATTTTATCATTGTTAAGAACCTCTGCTGCCTAGGGAAGTGGAAGAGTCACCATCCCTGGAGGTGTTCAAGAAAGAGCTGGACATGGCACTTGATGCCTCAGGTAGTGATCAATCAAGGGTGGGACTCGATTATCTTGGAGGTAAATGATTACCAACCCTAATGATTCTGTGATTAATAGAGTTTCTTTAGGTGAATGGCAGTGTGTATGTAAGAAATAAATTTTTATTTATGTGCAAAATTTTTGAATTCATCATCCAAATTAATTGTAGAGAAAGAGAAACCTTGTGGAACCTTTTATTACTTCATGGCAGCAGCTTAGCTGCACATTTGCACATGCAATTATATCTTCAAAGGTTCCTGCTTCATAACCTTTTCAACAGACTGTTGACTGGGGCTAATTAATTCTTAAGGAATAGTTCTCAGATCATGGCTGAAGGTGATCTGTCTTTTTTTTACTTCAGACTGACTTGTGGTATTATGAAACACTGTATCTGCTTCTTAATAGTCATGTCATACTGCATTAAGTCATGCATTACTATCCTGAAAAGATTGATGCAATGATTTATCTCATGTCATATCTTGATGTGTCAGTCAAGGAAGTAGAGCATATATAGATGAATCCTATCTGTAAAAATGGCTTGTACATGTGGAGTTCTAAGAAAAAAAAACAAAACATGAAAACCATAGAACTTGAGAAAAACTGCTTTTATACTAAGTATAATGTTTAGAATTATCTGTTAAACTGCCATATCTTTGATAAGATATGATAAATTTGTTTAAATCGGGATAGTAGGATATATATGACAAATAAAGAATCCTTGCTGTAGAAAGAACTGTTAGGGATCCATTTTGAGCATTACAAAACAGGAATCTTCATAGTAACCTTTGAGGACCTATTGGAGTCTAACATCTTAAAATTTTAGAATTAAATGCAGTTTGTGGGGAGTATTCAAACCAAAACTGTGTTTTGGTATATTTGTTCTTGTTTGGCATTGCTGGTATCCAATACCAAAAAAATATTCACAGAGAAATTGGGGGCAAAACCTGAATTTTTTCTTTTAAAATTTCATGCATAAGATAAGGAGTAGACAAAGTTATCTGAGCACAGAACAGTTAGGAACTGCCTGTTAGGTCCTAGCTACTTTAAATATATAAAACTTCATTTTTTGTTGGTAGATAATAAATTTTAGGCCCATTTTCATGACTGATAAACTGTTTCTTCAGTGTGCCTAAGTATGTGAGCAATGAACACCAAAGGCATTTTTGGTAAGGATAGTTGGCATCTATGGATTTGTTTTTGGCTCCTAAGATGAAAGATTTTATGGTAAGTATTCAGTCATATAGGTTCTGTACAGCATTTGATGATGTCCGTGACTTCCAGCTCCATTAGGAGATTTTGAGGCCTCAAGAAGCAACAGCTGATTAATGCAAATATGTAAAATTGTATTTTATACAAAAATGTCTCTAAGACACTAAAGATAAAATTAGCAACTAACTTTAATGCCGTGTCCTAGATTTTTGAAAGACATTGCTCAGGATGATGTTTTATTTCCATGTTCTAATGCAATTTCTTCTAGTTATATTTTATTTTTTCTGTCATTACAGCATTTCTCAGAGAATAGTAACAGCTGCTTGTGCTCAAGGTAACCATATTTTCAATTTTATATTTTTTAGCAGATATTCTGAAGACAATAATGGCTGAAGGCTATGATGGTGGATCTCCCAGTTAATGTGCCAATCTACTAATTAATTTAACGACTTCACAATAATTTACAAGGAGCTGGTTATAAATTGCTTACATTGCAGATAAAAATTCTGGAATTAACAAGTGGAGACTCTTCCCAGGATTTTAGTCCTTTGTATGAAAACAAACTATTATTTATAATAAAAGAGGTATTTACACATTAGAGGGTGTTAATTTTTATGTACTTTTATGCAAGGAGTGTGTCAATAGCAGATTTTTCATATTTTCTGTCCCAGTTATTTTCCTGCCCTGGATTTTATGGATGTCCCATAATTAGATGACCACCCCTGTTTCCATTTTTTCATCAAATGTTAATCAATTTCTTTTCCTGAAAGAAACATTTTAGAACCTCTCAGCTACAGTAAGAAATGTGCTTTTAAAATCCTTCAAGCATTTTGATTTATCAATAAAAGTCACAGTGGTTGATTTCTTCAAGAAAAAGCACATGTCCTTCCCCTGTTCTTTTACATCTCTAGCTTTTAAATTTTCTCTGTCTACTATGTCCAGAAAATATTAAGACAGTAACAGATAAATAGTATCTGATAGTAATAGAAAAATAACAGATAATAACAGGTAAATAATGTTTAATGTGGAAATCACCAATTCTTTTATGATTTATTTAAATTATGTCTCCCTGTGGCAGTTACAGAGTTAGATGTGCATTTGGCCCATATTAATACTTTAGGAGGACCAACGCATGAAAATTTTTTAATGCCATAAAATCAAGGTGCCCTCAAGAAACACAGGGGTCAGTAGATAATAATGAGATCAAAAGCCTAACAAAGTAATGAATATTAAATTAAACTAACCCAGAAACAAATAAATTAGTGGAAGTATTGTCCCTACTCACTCAGTTTTTCAGAAATCAGTAAGAGGTGGGTAGATATATAGGAACTTCTCTGTGTAGCAGAGGTTGGATGAGGCTTTTGTTCAACATCAGAGTGAGGATATTAAAAAGAAGTGACTTCTAAAATTGCAATAAAAGCATTACTACTTTATTCTGGCTTTCTTATAATGGGCCTTTATTTTTTCACAGAATAAACATATAAGTCTTAATAACTTTTTTTACCACATACTGTGGCGCATTCAGTTTGTAAATAGCAAAAACTAAAAGTGATTATCTTTATGTGATTTAATGTTTCCGTTTGTTTATTTGGTATGACTTTGATAATGGAGTTTATGAACTCCATTGTCTCTTGAGATTCCTACTAAGAAAATCTTATTGCCAGATAATTAAATCTTACATTCTATCCTAAAAGCTGTTACATGATATATGTTTTTGTTGTTGTTGTTGTTTTAAACAAAGATCTCAAAAAATTTTGATTTTATAATTCTTTTAACACTGAGTTGCACTTCCTGGAATTTTCCTCAAGAAATGCAATGTTTCATAGCTCCCTCAGGCTACCTTTTTTGGTTTTGAACTCAAATAAGAACGTGTCACAGAAGCAAATAACAACTAACACTCATCCAGGAATTTTAAAACCTGGTTTGGTTTGTGTTGAGTTGGGTTGTGTGGTTTATTTTTAATAGTTCTATAACATATTTAACTCTACTTCAGTCTTCATTTTGATGACAAAAAGCCAGTGTAGTGTACAAAAAACTGATGTTTCATAGGTTGAGGAAAATTGCTCTACTCTCTTTGCTAGCCCTTGGAAAGCCTTTGGCCAAAATTCAAGACCAACGTTATAATATGTAACACTTGATGTATAAAGAGAAATATTGTACAAAGTCAAGGGGTTTCACAGTCTGGTCATAAGGGCCCAAGAATCCAGTCATATCAGCTGAACTCAGGACTCTATTGCCCAACTAATAAAAAGGTTTAAATATTAGAAAATTTTGTGGGTTGTTTTGTGGGTAAGCGTAACAATGTAAGTTGTATGGTTAAACATACAACATATGGGAGCAAAGGTGAAATAATTGGAAAATAAGGAATAATGCCTTAACCATTACACTATGTCCATATAGCTCATTAATGCCGATTAGTCTTCAGTTTAATATCTGATCACTTAAATGGAAGGCAATTTATAATTGTAATAGTAATTTGTATATTTGTAATTTGTGATTTGTCATTGCAAATTGTAATTTGCTTGATTATGAAGAAAATATCTTGGAACAAAGGGAATACTGTTATATATCTGACCAGTTACTATTATATAACTTGTTTCAGTGACCACATAATTGAAATTTAAAGCAGGATTTTCCATTGTAACTGTCACTAAAATATTCTTTGATTCTGTACGGCTTAGAGCCTCTAATCTTTGAGCTTCAAAGGGTGACAATGATTTTATTAAGTCTTGCAGACTAATTTATCATATTCAAAGTCAAGTACATCAGAATATTAAGCTTCCTCACCTCTCTGACATCAACAGTTGCATTAGCTAGTTGGTTTTTTTGAAGCTGAACAGTAAAATATCTGCTGTTTTCAATTTCAAACTACTTGCCATCCTAATATGAGGAATATTAGCTTTTTCTGCAAGTGTGGAAAAAAAAGAATTAGTAGATGATATATACATACTGAAAAAATTGCAATAACTCCATTTTGAAATTACTTTTGATAAATTTTTTTATACAACTCTGAATTAGAAAAAACAAATTCAGTCTCTTTCTAAAGTAGAAAACTCTGCTTGATAGGCTGTAATGTATATATGACCAAACCTATATATGATATATATATCTTATCATGTTATATTGTTCCTTGTGAACAATTCAAACTTCACCAGTAACTAAACTGTGGCTGCAAAGCATGAGTGCTTGGTCCTTTTTGCGATTTAAATTTCATTACCAAAAAAAAATCTCTGTCTCTATCTTAAGTAATCTATTTGTACACCAATCTATTGGATTTTCCTTTGTAAATTTGGAAGCTGCTTGCACTTTCAAACTCAAAGATTTGTAAAATGTCGCTTATTAAAAGTTGTAAAGGATTTGAAGTGGCAAAATACATGACTTAAGAAGTTTC
>VXBN01008153.1:952654-1005583 GCA_013397395.1 Sinosuthora webbiana | reverse complement strand
TTTTTTTTTTTTTTTCCTAATCTTAACTTCTATTTAACAGTTAGGATCATGATTTTTATGTAACATCGGATTTAGGTTAAGGAAATATACAATTGTATGGTAGCTCTGAATGCTCACAACCATTTTTTGGGGAAACTTACTTCGGCTACAGTGAATGGAATAAAGAGGCAACAAGTAGGTGAAGATACACAAGAATTGCCTGTAAAGCCTGTAGGCTTCCATTATATTTTTTAGATGATATTTTTACATTTTTAATGTGATCTGACTAAAATACTAGCAAGTTTCTCTCCTGTGTTGTGTTAAATTTAGCCTGAAACCTTTCTACTAAGATCTGGAAGCCATATGGTCTTGTTAGTATTTAAATAAGACTTCCCAAGAAAACTCTGATACGGCAGCATAAGGCTGTTCAGCCTCATTCCCTTCTGTTTTTCTTAAATTAATCCTTGTTTTGAACAAAGGTACTTGAAGTACTTCCTTCAATAACATTTCAATGGAGTTTCAAGTAATTTGAGATTTAAATCTGTAGTAGAGTACTTTGTAACCTCAATGTTATTTCTTTCTCTTACAGAGAAGTAACTGATTTAATGAAATGGTGGTGTTTCTCTGATCTTGTGAATTTTTGTTTTTTTTGCTAATGACCTTAAATATGTGTTGATGATTGCAATGTATAGGTGTTGATAAAGGTTAGATCTTTTAGTCAGTGTTCTTTGACAAAATATTTGTCTGAACATCAAGGAGAGAAGACAATAAATGGATGAAAACTTGCATGAATTAGGTAGAAATTATTTTAATAATTTTCTATACAATTGGGTAAAATATGTTTACATGCTATATGTATTTTACAGCCATCTTTGGTAAAAATATTAAAAATTTCTTATTAATATTTAAAAGATAAAATCTGGCCTCAGCAAAACCCTGATTGTCAACAGATTCTGTATTTTCTATCCCTGTTTATAGTACTTTTCAAAACACTCTGATAAAATGGACAAACCAAAAAGACCATAAAAATATGGGGAGGGGCAGCAGAAAAGGAGGCAGTTTTACATGTAAAATATGTATCAATTTCAATATTCTTTTTTTGATATCAGCTAATGACAGATTGGTTTGGATGACCCTTGACTTTACACATTTGAAATTTGGCTTCAGTTGTTACACCTTTTGGCCCGAACATCACTGATGATGCCAAAAAAGAAACTGGGTACCTGTTTACAATAAAACTGCCAATTCCCTTAGCACCTATAGATTTGAGACTCCTTCGAAATGTAGCTGGTAATTTTGCTTTTTCAAAAAATACATAGATATTCAAACAACTGGGTTTGTTTTTCTGTTTTTAAGACTGTGAAAAAATTATCTCTTAGTGGGAAAATCGTAACTAGAAATTATCAAAGAAATATTAGTATTACATGAGGGCTTAATATTTTGCATTTTAGAAACCACCAGTTATTCAAATCAAACATTAATGATTTCAGGGCATGGAAAGAAAGCTGAAAGAGCTGTTTTGATCTTCCAGTTTAAAGATTTCAGATTATTGTATGCTAATGATATTAAATATCTTAATCCTGTCTTAAAATAGAAATGTATTTTTCAACCACATTATAATTAGATTAACTGAGACTGCTTTGTTTTCTCTGCCAATTTTCAATGAAAATAAAAGGTATTAACTGTGATCTCTAGGATTTATATGGAATATTTGCACACTATGGAGCAAATCGAAAAATCACTGGCTTTCTAAGAGATCCATTTTAATAAGTGATTCAACCTCTGAACTAGGTAAGCAGATTGATATATTTTTTCAAAGATCAAACTTTCAAATGCTCTGCCTCAGCTATATTGCCTATAGGAGGTTGGATTCTTCTACGCTTTATGAATAGAAGTCTACAAATTATAAAAGCATTCTATAAATTTCCTTTAATCTCCTATTACACATGCTATTTGCTACCTATTGACTAGTAGCCCCCATTATTGAATTTATTGAAGGTAGTTTTAAAAAGGAAGGGGGTAGTGCCTTTATGATTCCTTCAGAGGGGTAAAAAACAAGAAAAGGGAAAATGTCAAAGTCAGTACCAATACAGGGAACAGACGAAAGAAATTACAGAAGAAGAAACTGTGTTCTGCCTGTGAACTGTTTTGGGGTATGAAGGTGGTGAAGGGTCAGGAGGGGAAGCCGTAAGACGAGCATCGGAGGGGATTTGGTTTGTTCAGCCTGGAGCAGAGACTGAGGGGAGGCCTTGCTGCAGGTACAGCTTCCTTGTGAGGGGAGCAGGAGGGGCTGCCCACCTAGCTGCTTGTTTATTCCCTGGGCTCAGCAGAGGAGGAGAAGAGATTAAAATGGAACAGCTTGTGGGCAGAGATAAAGAGGGGATCACTGACCAGTTTTCATAGTGAGTAAAACAGACTCATCTTGGGGAAAATTAATTTAATTTATTGCCAATGAAAATAGATTTAGATGGTGAGAAACAAAGACAAAACTGTCGTGGTTTTACAAAGTCTGGTTTTCAGTTGGGTGGGGTGGTTCCCTGTGGGGACCACGCAAAGCCAATCAGCTGCCTAGCTTTTGAGAGCCAATCAGCTGCCTAGTTTGGAAGATTGACACCCAGTTAAACCACTAAGAAGGGCTGAATACACCTCTCTGAAAACACATTTAAGGGCGGGCCAGCCTGCGGGAGGCTCTCTTGGCTTCTGGTCTTTGAAGAGGTAATTGGCTCACCTGGCCCCATGTGGCTGCACACCATGCCGGGCCGGGCTGGGCTGGGCTTGCCTGTCCTGCATGGCCTGGTCAGCACGTGGCTTGGCTCTGCCGCCGCCAGGCCATGCCACTGGGACTACCCCAATGCCGTAAACAACCCCATGGCCAGGACTGCTTGGCCAGAATCCACACAGCTGGGGCAGTGCCAAGCAGCCACGGCTATCTATCTCAGCATGGCTTGCAAATGAACTTTGTTTACTCCATGACCAGCACCGGAGTGGCCCCGTGGCCAGCACTGGGGGCAGCCCTGAGGCCAGAAGTGGCCCGGTCCAGGAGCAGACACATGGCCAGGACTGTTCAGCCAAAATCAGCGCAGTCATGGCTGTGCCACGCTACCATGGCTGTCTCAGCATGACTCGTAATGGACTTTGTTTGCTTAGCTGTTTTTAGCCCCCTATGCTGTGGCCAGAAGGACAAAAGCAGTGGTAGCAGTTTTATTTTGTTTCTGACATCCCATATGAAGGAAGAGCGCAGGGGTGGCACCGGCCAACTTGGCTTGCGCAGTGCTGGCAGGGACCACATGGTCAGCAGCAAAAGACACAGCGATTCCTCGGTGCAGAGCCTGGACAAGATCAACTTTTCAATGCTGCAGAACTCTGTAAAAACTTCTTCAATTGATAAAGCTTGAGAACAAATCAACCTATGAGCACCAATTCTCACCTGAATCAGGAAAAGGAAAGAGTGAAGACATGTAGAAAAAACAACATGGGACACTGAGGTCAGTAAAGAAGTCAAATTCTAGATGTGAGGGGATTGACGAGATACCTTAGTCCTAAGCTGAAATTCATTTGTGAGGCTAGGGTGAAGATACATTTTGATATATCACACTTTGTTTATTTTCCCTGTAATTCACGAAGTGCATGAGGGTATGCAGCATTCATCCACAGCCCATGAGAAAAAGTCACTTCTGCTGGAGCGTGTGGATGCTGAAGAGCTGTAAACCAATGAGAAGCTTGAACAGAGAGAGAGGAGAGAGATGAGAAACTTTGCCCCAGGGATAGAAGAAGAAAAACCTCTGTTCCCAGAGATAAAAGGAGAGAACTTTTGTTTTTATGCTAGAACAGCTCATCCTTAAAATAGTATCCCATAAGTTGACATGGCCCATGAAAGTAGCTTTGGGAAAGCTGTGAGGCATGGGAAGGACTTTCACACTGCAAACAGATTTTCCTTTCCCAGGTGGCTGGTTAGCTGTGACACTGAAGTCGCAAGAGAACTGTTTCTTGTAAAGAAGTCTCTATGGCATGGGAAGAGAGACTCCTCTCCCTAAGTGAACTGAAGAAAGATTATTTTAGAGGTGGTAAACTGACTGAAAGTTCCAGGGTTTGTCTCTACATTGTCAGCAGGGAAGAAAAGAGGGTGTGGGGGGAGAAGGTTTATTCCGATTTTCTTACCATTTTTCTTTTAATTCTGTTAATAAAGTTTTGTTAATATCCTTTAAAGTTTTCAGCCTGTTTTGCCCTCCTCCTCCTCCTCCTAATTCATATCTCACAGCCAAAAATGAGTAAATGATTTTAGTGGGTGCACTGGTGTTTGGCCAGTACTAAATGCACGACAAAAACCTAAAACAACTTTGAGTTACTCCTTCCTCTTCCCAAGACCAACTTCAGTCCCTCATTCCCAACTCTTCTCATTCCCTTGAGTGGTCTGGGGGGATGGGGAATGAGGAGGTTGTGATCAGGTTATAGGAGGTTTTCTCTGCCCACTCTTCCTCTTCAGACTTTTCCCCCGCTCTGGCATAAATTCTTCCCATGGGATGCAGTTTGCCTCTGGACATATCCAGCTACTCCATCATGGTACCCTCCACAGGCTCCATCATTGACCTCTCCATGGGTTGCACTGCAATACCTGATCCTCCTTGGTTTCTCCAGGGGCTGTGGGGGAACTCTGCTCTGGCACCTGAAGCAGCTCTTCTCCTCTTTTTCTCACCTAGCTTTTGGTGTTTTTTCTTCGTCACAATGAACATATAATTTCATCAGTTTCTTCCAATGATTTCAATGATAAATTAATACAAAAACACATAAAATTTCTTCTTTCTATATAAAGAAATCAGAAATTCTGGAATCTTCCCCAGTGATATATCTGTGTGGTCTTTGGAAACTGAAAATACACAAATCATAAAAAACATAGTAACACCACCAAGTGAAAAGTAATTTACAATTTATTTAGATTAGTCATTTATTTAAGGATCCAGACCTTTTTGGCATCACTATTGGCTCTCTGAAGAGATATCCAGAAATTATTTTGCTCACAGAGCTCTGGCAGGTGAAAAAGTGAAGCCTTGTCTATCAAATTTGACATTTCATGCAATTACTCTTTTAAAGGCCATCTTTCCATAAAAAGCATTTCCCAATTTCAGTTTGTGCCATGTCTACATTGTTTTTGAAAGGCATGCTATGATCTTGTCTAATTTTTGCAAGGGTGATTGTCAGGAAGGCCAGGATATGCCCCCAGTGGTCACTGACCTCCATGTGACTGATAAGGATTGGCAAGTCAGCAGCTGCCAGCAGAGCATCTGTTGTCTTGGAAAGATTTGGAGCACGAGCATCAACTTAGCTTCAGTGTTTTGTTTTTTTAGGGTGTCCTCTTCTGCCCTCCTTTGGCCCCTCCCAGGGAAAATATGTTGGGTACTGTCTCTCCAGCTGACTCTTGCAAATTAAGTACACATTTCTGAAGTCTCCACAATTTTCTGTGATGAATATTCTATCTAATCTATTCTTTCTGAAATCAGCCATGTAAGTAAGAAGTCTAACCCAGTATTTAGTTAAATCATGTGTATGAGGCTCATTTTTATTTGATTAGTATTTTTACCAGTTCTGAGGAGTCTGAATTGTAAGTCTGTATAAGGTATAAGATTTGCCAAATGTTTTCTTTTACCTTCTCACCAATTATTACTAGAATCAAAATAAAGCACAAAGAAAACAAATAACCCTTGAAAGGGTGAATAAATAGGGTATCCTAATTACTGATGTTTACTCAATTAGTGTCTCTAATATTTAAACTTGGGAGTACTTTATGTATCTAAAAAATTATAAAATTCTTGTGTGTCTGCCATTAAACTGGATCTTTGAAAATAATTGAGTGCTCTAAAAAATGAAATTAATAATTTATTTTTCATTTGGTGGTGTTATTATAAGTTTGATGTATTTAATCTTGAAACAACTAAATTATATTCCTCTTTAAATATTAAATTGAATAGAATGAGCAATAGTAAACAGTGAAAATCATTATAGGGGTATGAAAAAAAGAAAAAATATAAAAATCTCTTAGTCTATGTTTGAAACAGAGACAAGATACAGAAGACCTGTAAAAGAAAAAATAGTACAAAAAGGACTTGAGATAATTTTAAGTTTCAGGTTGAGATTTTTGGCAGCCATAGGTCCTCTGCCCACATTAATTACTTTGCTAATGTCAGCTCCTGCGTCTGCCTTTGTACCTCTGAATGATATTCCACAAGGCATTTCTCTTTTTCCTCTATATCTGCAAGTGGCAATAGTACTCTTTAGAAAATTTCATCACATCCTCACATCCAAAGATCTTTGGCTGCCTTTATAGATTTCCCATTTGCAGTATCTGAGACATTAAAATTGTGGTGAGCTGGGAAATACTTTTCAAAACAAAATACTTACCTGTCAGAACAGAAATACAGAGGAAAACTGATGAAACAATGTCAATCAAAAAAGTTTGTGTGCTTTCCACATTTTACTTTTACTAAATTTCCACAAGAGTGAACTTCTTTTTTGTATTTAAGCGTAGTGTATTTGTTTTTCTTTCTAACTAACTAACTAGTATGTTTTAAGTCTCCTCACTAATAAAAGACTCTTCTTACTGACTTTGATACCAGGGCTATTGGACCTACTTATTCTGTTGCTACGCCCTCTGCCATTAATGTATTCTGGAATACCTGGCATGAAAATAGGAAAACATTTACCAAATGTGGTGTCTAAAAAAAACTAGAACAAATCACATATTTTGTTACATGTGCCTAATGTGATTCAAATCTACGGTGATTCAAATCACTGAAATGCTAAAATGGCATTCATGATAATGGAGGAATTTACAATAATCTATTCAGTGGAAAACTAGTAGGAAGTAATCAAAGTTTTAAAATATCTGGTCACATTGTCACTTTATTCACATGATAGTAATGTGTATTGCGTGGTAAAGGACAGAGCAATTTGTGTTCTTATGTTTAACCATGTACGTTTTAATAGACAAAGTCAGACATTTTCAACTTTAATCATAGGGGCTGCTTTTCTCTCTCTCTTTGTTTTTTTTTTTTTTTTTTGTTTGTTTGTTTTGTTTTTTTTGTTTGTTTGTTTGTTTTTGTTTTTTTTTTTAATAGATTACTAAATTTGGTAAATATTATTACAGTGAAATTGTAGGGTAAGGTACTTTTCTGCTTGTATTAGAAAATGGAAGACGATTCTTATTCTAAACAAACCGTAATTCTGGGGGGAATACCATGTACTATATGTCAACATGCAAAACAAATGTGCAGAGCTTCCAAATCTGTAGTGCTGTGTGGCAAACACTTTTAGAATATTAGCTTCCAACTTTCCACAATCTGATTCATTGCCTTAATTTCAGCTTTAAACTCAATGCTGGAAGCCTTCAGATTCTTTTCTCACAGGAGTTTTCAAAAGTATTAATTAAAATATAATAAAATAAAGTGAGCGGTTGAATGGTTTTTGGAACTCCTTTGAATTTTACTACAGAGAGAAGCCTGGCAGGGTGCACGTGGCACATTCCAGGGAAGCAGCAGCAATGTAGGGCAGCTCTGCAGACGGTGCTCAATTCATTTAGCTCCAGGAAGCCGTACATCAGAAGTTGTGCCGCTGGAGAAATTTTCCAAAATGGTGATTGCTTCTTCTGAGGCAAGGGAGTCCAAGTCACTTCAAAAACTTTTCAGAAAAAGTGCAGCACTGTGGGGTTTAAACCCAGGAGGCCACATTCTGCACTATGGCATTTAGACACCAGTGGTGGAGAACACTTGAAAAAGTGCCAGCTTTCTCGATTGGAATCACAAATTTAGGATGTCCAAAACGGTATCACTTCTCAAAAAAGTTATATATCCCCAGTTTATATTGGCATATTTCTGTGGAAAGCAGGAAAATCACGATTTATTTAACCCAAGCAAGGGTCTTCCCTGCTATTGCAGGCCTCATTCAAGTAACTAGTTTTCATCAAAAGTTACAGTAACAAAGAGTTACATTCCTCAGATGACAAACTGAAATACCTTAGATAACTGCTTAAAACATCATATGGAAAGGTGTGCCTCATAAATATAAGGATCAAGCTAACTCATTTTCCTTTTTCTGGGTATCCACTTCAGAGGCTCGGGAAAGTAAATCAATATGTACTGTGAGGTTTTAATTTCTTTTTTCTTTGCAAATGATTTTAGTTTCTGAAAAGACTGAGGGTAAAGATTCTATCAACAAATGTCTCAGGAAAATCAAAATAAAAATAGTAGAAATTAGTATTTACTGTTTTTAATGGAAAGAGACAAAGATGGTAAAAAAATGTTTAAGGAAACTTTTTAAACAGTACTCAAAAAATCTGTCTTGTTCTTTTTTGAACATATTTATGCTTCTAATTTTTACATCTTATAATAGGTCCAATGTTTATCTACGTGGTGCCTGGGGAAAAATGTTCTTCTGGCTGGTAGTTTAGAATTACTGCCTGATTGTTTAATTGTGTGTTCTTTGCTCCTTGCTTTGGGGGCAAATTCATTAGAAAAAATTACTTACCATTCTTCACAGTAAATGTGACTTTCTCTGTGGATGAACTATTTTGGACGTGTACTGGATTGCTTTCCATAAGATGTTGGGATTTTTTTTTCCTTGGATGCTCTATTCAATTCACACTGTTATGAGAATTGTCCCTAAACTATATTTTGGAAGAACAGTGTAAAACGTGCATTTTCTCTGAGAAGTCCAAGTGCCTGTGTTTTTTTCCAACTGGTTTGAATTTTGTTATTTTTCTTCTTAGTCTGACATGTGCTTGTCTCCATTATTGCCCAGAAAATCTCACTAATGACATGCATTAGAGTATTCACTTAACTTGAGGGATATTACATGTGATACATTGATGGGAATTCTTTTATCCTATATGCTTATTTTATTCCTTTTGTGTTTTATTACCTGCGGAGCAGTCTGGTCATTTCTCGCTTGAGATGATAAAACACAAGATTTTTTGTTATAGTTCTGTTAGATAAAGCTCTGAAGAATAACAAGAGGTCCTTCAGCAATGCTATAACAGGTAACAAAGAGGTGCTAAAAAAGCATTCCACATGTACACAGATGTATTTTAGCACAGAATTTCATTTTTGTTAAGTTTTTGTTATTTTGTTTTGTTTTCTTTTTGAAGATACTGGGTTTCACCTCAGCTCAAGAATAGATCCTGAATAAAAAAATAGCACTTTTCATCTAGGAAGTAAGATGTCTCTAAAAACTCAGACAGACAGAGGATAATGTTAGACCTCTTTTTTTTAATTATTATTTTTGCATAGAAAATTTACTGTAATCTGAGCCAATCTTTTGTCTTTCCATTTTTCTATTATCCTTAACAAGGAAACATAGATGTATCCCAGTTGCTTTTCAGCTCTATCTTCAACAGTAGGCATTCTGTAAAAAAAAAGTTTGTTTTCATTCATATAACTTAAGAATTAATTCTGATTTCTTCTTAATCTATTAGTTTCTTTTAGAAGCTTAGATTTACTTTAGATAAACTAAATCTTCTAACGCTCTGGAGCAAGAGAGACCAACCTAAAAATATATCTGGCATTTTGCCTTGATTTTTTTCTAACAGTTTCAAAAAGAAACAATATATAACCTAGGGAAGTTATCCATGTGCTGAATTGCTTTAGGAGATTCTCTTTTATCACTTAAAGTGCTCAGTGAATTTTACTTTATGCTGCAGTTAAGGACGGTAGCACAGGGTTCTGAGTCATCTTTGAAGATATTTTCTCATTTTCTATCTCATGAAGGGAGGAATGACTCTTTCTTTGACCCTTACTTGGTATGTTTAAAGCTCAGTCATAGAAGAGCTTGCAGTGGCTGTTTCGTTTTGCTTTTTGTAACAATGTTAGTAGTGATATTGAAAAAAAAACAGGTGTTTTCATAACATCCACTTGTTATATTGCAATAAGTCAAATGTAAATTAGCATAATGGAAATATCTCCATTTGGAGATAAGTGTGGAAGAAACCACACATTTAACAATGGAATTACTTTTTCTTCCTTGTCCTACCTTTGACCTGACATTATTGATAGATACCTTTACATCCTACTTCTTTAATGGTTTAGGGTAATTCACACATGACTTTCCTTTTAATGAACAGAGAAAAATCATTCACTCT
Organism: Sinosuthora webbiana; assembly: GCA_013397395.1. Classification (NCBI taxonomy): domain Eukaryota; kingdom Metazoa; phylum Chordata; class Aves; order Passeriformes; family Sylviidae; genus Sinosuthora; species Sinosuthora webbiana. The sequence goes on along the minus strand of VXBN01008153.1, from coordinate 995,481 downwards.
TTCATCTTCTTGATCCAGTTTTTTTGCATTCCCCCCCCTCCCTTCCTTCTCCACTCTGATCTTCCTATTCTCGGAAAAACAAACTCTCTTGATAACAAAGTACACAAAGATTATTTTCTACCTCTCCAATAGAAGTTGTTTTTCTGAAGTGAGTTTTCTTAGCCTGTGGCATCCTTAACTGACCCTTTGTCACGGTTTCAGTGGGATAGTATTAATTTTTGGCAGGGGATTTTATCAATGCCTACAAATATCTTAAGGGCAGGTGTCAAGAAGACAAGGCCACACTTTTTCAGTGATGCCCAGTGACGAGGGGCAGCAGGGACAAAATTAAGCATGGGAAATTCCATCCAAATATGAGGAAAACTTCTTTACTTAGAGGGTGACATAGCACTAGAACTAATCTAGGCTGCCTGGAACCTTCTCTGGGGATATTTCAAACCTGACTGGTCACAGTCCTGTGCAACCTGCTCTAGATCAACCTGCTTAAGTAGGGGGATTGGACTAGGTGGTCTCCAGAGGTCCCTTCTAGCCCCAAATACTCTGTGATAATATGTGAATTTATTTATTTATTTACATAATTATATTATTAAATTGTTTTTATTTCACTCCACAAAGTTTGGTCACTTTTACCCTTCCAGTTCCCTTTTCCCCATCTGCTGAGGGGAGGAGTGAGCAAGTGGCTGTGTGGGGCTTAGTTGCTCTCTGGGGTTAAACCACAACAAAAACCATAGATCAAGAAGAACTTTTCTTTGGACAGGGAAGATTGAGATGCAAGAATAGAAGAAAAAACTTACGGGTAGACTATGAGAATACAAGTGATAGATGAGGTGATAAAGCAGGGAACAGGAGAGATTAACAGGTTTAGTTCTCTTCGATAGATAGGAAATTCTTAAAACATCTCAACTTCTTGTCAAAACAAACCCTAAACTCCTACAGTCTTTCTCAGTTGGTGACACTAAGTTTTCTCAACGTGGTTAAAAAAAATAAAATAAGAAAGCAAATAAGGAGGTCTAAAAAGAAAGATTTAGTCACCCAAAATTTTCTATTTTATGTGTCTTCATAATTTAACCATGGTTTCTTCTGTTTATTTCTTGGTCTCACACTCACAAAAATGCAGCTGTTTTGACAGTTTTCAGTTACCCTTGATACAGGGCACTACACATTTCCAATTTTTCTTTTACTCATTTTGCTCACAAAGATTTGGCATTTACAGCTGCTCTTATGCTTCCCCAGAGCATTCTGAAGAAAAATCTGACAACGCCATACTCAGGAACAGATTGGCACAAGGGCAAATTCCTGGTGTCAACTCTCTACTAATTAGGTAAATGTACACTAGAGGTTACATTTAGACTATCCATTTGCATCAATATCTCAGATTTAATAGTATAGTCACTATTATGTCTCATAGCTTCTTTGAAAGCAATTATTTTGACAATTATTAGGAGGTGTTCTAAATAATTCAGGACATAATAACGCAAAATAAATCCATTAAGAAAAAAGCCCTAGGGCAGAAAGCCTGGCTCTTGAGAAGTCATGAACAAAACACTTTTCTTCAAGACCAATTTTCCTACCATATATCTGTGTGTAAGAAGGGCCAAAGCAGGTTATAAAATATGTACCATTATAATTCTAACATTGTAACTGCCGTGCTTAACACTTAGCTAATGAAAATAAGGGGACTGAGATTCCTTTAACTAAAAATAACAGAAATATTGTCTTGAAAAATCTCGGGTAAATTTGACAGTGTTACCATATCAAAACTGAAGACTCAGCAAAGATAGGAGGAAGGGCTGGGTTACCCTCAGAACAGAGATATTCGGTGTGCTGGAAGCAGAGACCTCAGTCTGCTCCACAATATGTAGCAGAAAGTCACAGTTTCCTGGATATATGCAAAGAGAACTTTTCAATATTTTTTTCAAGTTGCTTTAGGCTGTTGATTTTTAAATCTTCAAATAAAGATAATGAAGCTCAGGGGGATAAGCAGCACCTGCAAAGCAACCCCTTGCATACTGCATTGTTTCCTTTCAAAGCATTTTTTGTGGAGATTGTGCCAGGCTGTGTTTAGTTCATAATTTGTAAGGATTCTGGGTAAAACAGTATAGCTGTGTACAATACACCACACAAGAAAACTATTCGAGGTGGTATCTGGTTTGCTAGTAATAAAAAGCATGATTGCTTACATGTTTTATTTGGTACAATAAGATTGAGTAATACACTCAAAATATGTTTTAATTGTTTGAAAAATTGTCTGATTAATGTAATAGCCAAGGCTTAATGATATGCATAAAATGCACAGTTGTTTCCGTGATGCCTGCAAAATCTTTGTAGCCAAAATATTAGCATATGTTTTTCTTTCCTATTTTTTGTGAATAAGCTTGTGCTGTTGCAATCCATCTGTGCCTCTTGGATCCCATCCAAAGGCTGCCCATGCTCCATTGCCAATACCTATATGTCCAATCATAGAATTAAATAAATGGACACATACAGATACTTATAAATATGTGACATTTTTCCATTAAAATTATATATTGAAGAGATAAATCATCGAAGACTGGCAAGGCATGGTTTCTAAAAAAACACAAACCAATCCACTAAAACAATTTATCCTGTTTTAAGGTACAAAAAAAATTTGGTACAGCGCTTTCTAGAGAGATATTCAAAAGTCTGACTTTACTACAATTTGTCAATTTTTTTATTGTCAAAAGGAGATGAGAAGTTCTGAGCAATTATGATCAGGAATGATTAATTTAGTAGTATTTAATTGTACATTTAGAATGGAGTTGCTAATTGGATTATTTGGCTTTCTGAGCCTCAGTACCCATCATAAATTCTGCATGCTGCATGTTAAATATCGGCTAAATCATTTGATCCTCTCTACCACCAAAAAAGGTGAAAATTAATATTTTTAAATTGCATGTCACCAAGAATTGAAAAGAGATATGTATCTTTGCTCAAAACTGCTAGTACTTAACATCTCATAGCTGGCCAGATTTTTTTCAGTCTATCTCCAGACAGAGGAAGGACAAGAAGATGTCTGAGTACTGCCAGGTGGATCTATCAAAAGTTAATTGTGTCTGGACAGTGTAGTTGCCTGTTTTAGTGAAATGACTGGTTTTGTGAACAAGGACACATCACAGGATGTTACATGTTGAAGTGGGTTGACCCTGGCTGTATGCTAGGCACCCATCAAAGCTGCTCTAACACTCACTTCTGCAGGTAGACAGAAGAGAGAATTTAAGACAAAAGGTTCTTGAGCTGAGATAAGGACAGAGAGACTCACCAGATACTCTCATGGGCAAAACAGAGTCAACTTGAGGATATTGATTGACTTTATTACTAGCAAAATCAGAGCAGGATAATAAGAAATAAATCTTAAAAACACCTTCTCCCCACTTCTACCTCCTTCCTGGGCTCTGCTTCCTTCCCCCAGTGGTGCAGGGAGATAGGAATAGGGATTATGGTCAGTTCATCACCCATGGTTTCTGATGCTGCATGGAGAACATTCCATCCCCTGTTCCACCTTGGGATCCATTCCCATGGGAGACAGCTCTCCATGTGTGAGTCCATCCCACGGGCTGCAGTTCTTTTTGAACTTCTGAAGTGTGGGTCACTTCCATAGAGACTTCAGGCACAGGCTGCTACAGAGTGAGTCCCCCATGAGGTCACAAGTCCTGCCAAAAAAGCTGCCCTAGCATGGGCTCCTCTTTCCATGGTCTGCAGGTTCCTGTCAGGAGCCTGTTCCATGAGTCCTCTCAGGCATCCACCTGCTCTAGTGTTCACCTTTTCCACAGGCTGCAGGTGGATCTCTGCCCCTCCATGGACTGCCCTGTGCTACAGGACACAGCTCTGCCTTGCCATGGTCTCACCACGGCTGCAGGGGAATTTCAGCTCCAGCACCTGGAACAGTTCCTGTGCCTCTTTCTGCTCTGAGTGTCTGCACGACTGTTCCTCTCAAGCATTCTCACTCCTCTCTTCTCTGTACAATTACATATTTTTATTCCCTTAAATATGTTATCAAGGATTTGATACTATCATTCGTGATTTGCTCAGCGGTGGGTCCATCCTGGAACAAGGTGGCATTGTCTCTGCTGGACATGGGGAAAACCTCTGTCAGCTTCTCTGAGAAGCCACCCATGAAGGCCCCCGCTACCAAAACCTGGCCACACAAACCCAACACTTATGTCTCAACTTTGTCCAGACCATCAGCAAGGTCTCCCATGGCATTCTTATAGCCAAATTGAAGTCACTGGATAAGCAGACAACAAGGTGTGTGGAAAAGGGACTGGACCATCATGTTTAAAGGGTCAGGTCACTGGAACAACATCCAACTGGCAGTTTGTGACAAGTGGTGTCCCTCAGATATTAATATAGAAGGCAGAATGCCCACTTAGCCAGTGTGTGAGCAGTGCCAAATAGAGCCGGAGGACTTTCTGCTCAGACGGTGTCCAGGAGACTGGAGAAATGGGTTGAAGAAAACCTCTGAAGATGAACAAAGCAAGGGTGAACTCCTGCATCTGGGATGGACTAAGGTCATATAACAAACAATAGGATCAGGGTGGCCGCACAACACTGTGTCCAGTTTTGGGCTCGTCATTGCAAGAAAGAAGTGGGCATACTGGAACAAATCTTTTGGAGGACCACTAAGACTGGTATAGGGCTGGAGCACATGGCGTATGTGGAGAGGCTAAAGTAGTTGAGTTTTTCCATTCTCAAGTAAAGACAAAGAACTACCTAATTGCTATATTTTTTGCTGTCTAATGGAAAGAGAGAAAATTAATTCACAATTTTACTGGAAAGTTCAACTAAAAACAAGTAAAAACGTGGTCACCATGGGTGCTTGTATTGTATTATCCAGAGAGATTATGAGATCTCTGAGATTCTTAAAATATGACTTGTAATTGGACCAGAAAACCTCAGGAAGGCCATTTTATTTTTCACGGTTTTCATGGTTTCCACAGTTTTCAGAGCACATTCTAAGTTCTTCAGGCCCCTTTAGGCCCATGGTTTAGGCCCTTTTATTTCCCTTGTTCTGTGATTGTACCATTCTAGAAGGCAGAATCCAGAAATGTATGACAACTCTTTTCCTCCAAGCTCCATTAACAACATAAAATAGAAGAGACACCAAAAATTCTTAATGTCAAACTTAATGCTTGTGTTCATCACTCTGCTGACCTCAAAAAGTCATGCTTACTTGGTAGGCAGGTAAGAGGGCTGGCTCATTTTGTCTATTGCAATAGTTGCAGCTACAACACTAAATGATAAGAAAATATACTTTACAAATGATAGATTGCATAAGGTTTACAAAGTTGTTATTTTATTAACATGTTTATCAAAATCTTTCTCAAGATTCCAGTAGATGTCATTCATTGATATTCATATCTAGCATCAGTTATAATAGTTCTAAACTATATTCTTTATTCCTTTGTTGTATGCAATCAGGAATTTTTTGCTGGCAATATTAAGAATTTTGGAGGCCACAATAATTAATAGCTTGCAGTTTGCTAAGAACAGTTTGTTCCATGTGCTGCTATTAAGTATTCAATGATAAATCAAAATCAGGATTTAAATTGTTCTATAAAGCCTAAACATTTGTAATGTCTGCATATAAAAACCTGCATTTTGTTTTCCACTATGTAAGTAATATATCAGTCTAAATTAATTTTTTTAAAATAAAAATTTGTTCCAACTTTGAAGGATAGAATATTGGAAGAGAAACAAAGTAATCTTGTACTGTTTAAAAATCTCTGTATTCTAGAAAATATCTGGATCAGTGGTCAAAGACCTATGAAAATTAACAGGATTCATCAAATTATCTTTTGTTCATTTAAATCTAATTAATCCAAATTAAACTTAATTCTGGAGAGATTTTTAAAGGAAATAAAGCATGTTATGTCTCATTTAATCATAGGAGGGTATGAACTATACACAAGTCACTGTCACAAAGACAAATAGGCATGTGCTACTAAATTTAAAGGGCCTCAGTTTTTTGTTTTTTTTCTGGATTCAAATATTCTATTTTGGTTGGGGAAAAAAGAGTGTCACAACTGTCCAGCAGGTCTCAGAGGGTTAGTTTAGAAGCATCAAAAAATATTTTCATTTAAATTCATGATCTGGGCTTATTCAACCTATACTTGAACACTTGTTCATTCTTAGCCTCATAAGGATTTCTTGTAGGAACATTTTCTCAGTTGGTAAGCTTTAGCAAATGAAAAATATCTTTCTGACTTCAGGGAACACCCTTTCATGGGCTAAGGAGGAACAACTTACAAAGAACTGATATTTTTAAAGCACATGAAAAAAGTTTAAGAAAGTTTTTTGGTTTTTTTGGTTTTTTGTTTGTTTGTTTGGTTTGGGTTTGTTTTCTGTTTGTTTTTTTTTGTTTGTTTGGTTTTTTTCTTTGTTAATAATTGGAAAAAAATAAATTCCATATTCTTTCCACTTTTTTTTTTTCTCCCTTATAAATAGGTGTCATAATAAAACTCAATTTGGGCCTTTCTGTCAAATAAAAAGAGCTGAAAACTGACTAGGTTTACATTTTTAAATTACTTCACCAAAACCTCTGAACTAAAGAAATTTCTTGGATGGGTTTAAGTGGGGGGATGAGCACAACTGACAAAAAAGATTTTACAGGTGCATGTTACTCATGCTGAGATGGATTTCTGCATGTACAGTGGAATCATGAACAAGTGAGCTTGGTTGTCCTTCCATGGAAATGATGTTTGCTCTTAATTCTGTTGTGAAGATGGTAAATCACTTAATTTACACAGATATACAATGATGAACATGACCTCGGCAATTAATGTTTTTTCCTAACTAGATATTAATTTTGTCAAGAGGTATTTTTCTATTAACACAAATAGGTGCTGGACTTTGAGCTCTGAAGAAAGCTTTGTATTTGATATAGGATTTATGCCTCTATAAATCTGGAAAACACAAAGTGAATGTATATCATATGCATTCAAACAATAACTTCAAATAAAGCTTGAAGCATTACTTTATTTATTGCTGCTGATAAAGTGTTTCTGCAAAAAAACTGGCATTTATTTGCATGTTTCTTAGCAGCATGAGCAAGTTCCAAAATTATGAATTAAAATTCATGTCAACCTGTATTCATGCATTGCAAAAGATTAAGGGGAAAACATATTCAAATTTGGCTAGACTAGGTCAAGGCCTGATTTGAGACTGTGTACTGCCATTTGCAATGCAAGTGTGATAAATAGGAATTGGATGCTAAAAGAACTCTTCAGTTAGTTATGGTAGCAAAATTTGCATCTGCATTTCTGATTTAAAATTGTCAATATTTGTTGGTATCTAAAATGGGAAAAAAATTGAGCATTATGCCAGAAAGGATCTTGTCAACACCAGGTTTGGGTTTTCATGAATTTAATCTGAAGGGGTATTTTATTTCTGTAATAAAAACCTCTGATGAGAGCATTAACTTCTCAGTAATTACAATGAGGGACTCAGGGTTCAGGGTCTCCTGGAGTTTCTGCTCATGTCCACACAGGGACATTTCTCAGGCAATGGGATGCTCACTCCATTTTCTCAATTTGCAGCTTGGAGCTTGATGAAGACATTCCACAATAAATGTGGCATCCCACAGGAGCTGGTGCTGAACATCAGGTACAAGGATGTTCTTCTTCCTGAGCACTTCCATGACCCCTTCCTTATAGAGAACGGAGTCTCCATTGTTCTCTTGAGCTTTGCTATCTCTGATTTTCTGTAGACAATGGATAACTGATTTTGGGTCTTCAAGTCTGTAGTAGAAAGACAGGGGTGGCAGCCAAAGAAGTGACAGCAGTTATTGATCCACAGTGAGTGTCAGAAATATTTATTAGCCTCTAGCTGTCTTTGTTTATTGCAGTCTCTGAAAGCGTGTCGGAGGATTTGCTGCAATTTGAATACTTTCAGAGTCCTCTGTGAGAGCAGCAACAGCAGCAGCTCTCATTGTTTTTTATGAAACACCATGGACACAGCACACCAGCTGTGTGACTGTAGTCACTGAGTGTGTCTGACCTTCCTGAGAAACCCAAAACACCATCCTGTTCCTGACCATTGGTGTCCATGTGCACTTCCCTTGTGAAAGTGCCACTTCCCAGCTGCAACCCTCATTAAAATCAGGAGCATCATGCTTCCTTCTGTTGGGCCCTCCAGGATCTCATTGAAAATTGGATTAAGCCATGTGTCAGTAATCCTGTCAACCCTCCTCAGGAGGCAATCTTGGAGTGTGGTCTCCTGCAGTGCCATAAATCCTTGTTCAAGGATATTGGTGAGAAATTTTGAAATTATATACTTTTTATTTCACACCAAATTTGACTTTCTGCCTCTCTTTTTATTTGTCAGAGTAAATTCAGTCTAATAAAACTTTTATTTCAAACAAATGGTCCCAAACTTTTCCTATAATTTTTGACATTTTCAGTGGTTTCTAATGCTAAACCTTACAAGAGTGGGCATTTGGCCAAGGTCTAAATATGTAAATAAACAAAACACTGAGGAACTTGGAAATTTAAATAGCCAGTCCTGTTCTAGGCAGGTTATGAGACCAGAAAAGCAGAGAAATACCTCATCCTTTGTCATTACTTTATATAATATGAATAATTTAGAAAATTATCACCTTAAATCACTGACTTTTAAGTTGAATTTCCTTGTGTGCTTATAAAAAATACATTTTTTTAAAGGTCTCATTGCCAACTGCAATTTAAAATGAGTATTAAAAACTTATAAGAAAGTGATAACAGTGAACAGGAATAAAACATTTTAAAGGTTTAGAAATAAAGAAATTTTACATGGAACACTTCATAAAAAAGCTACTCTTGTAGTGGCAAAACTATCCAATTAAACAAAAAAAAATCTAATTTATATATCTCAGAACTTATGTACTTCTACAAATCTTCAGTAAAATTACTGGGAAAAGGAAATGTCAAATATTTTTGTAAAATAAGAGTTAAGAGTAAGAGACAGAACTGCAAAGAAATCAGAAACTTGACAGTTATTCCAGTTATTAAAATTTTTTGGTCTGTGAGCCTCTATACTTCAGTAACAGTGAATTTTATACTAGTCATACATGTTTCACTTTTAAAGATCCCAGAAAATGGAATTTTGATATGAAACTGACAATTTCAATTGACAGCTGCTAAATTCAGAACATATTTTATTAAGTAGCTTTTTTCATTGCTTTTATCTAATATTTCTTACGTGCATTTACAAACCAATAAGTTGTAACACATAAAAATAAATCAAAGTAGATATTTATGTTTTACTGGAAGATGAAAAACTCCACATCCAGTCTGTACAGGAGGACTTGAACTTCTGACACTGTAGTAAGGAATATTTAAAAATGCATCCTAGATTAATTTTTAAATTTTGAAAAATTAAAAGCAGATAAACATTGTCTTTCCAGCAAATGTAGAAATCTGTTTCCTAAAATAATATTTTTTAAAAAAAGCATCCATAATTCTATGTTGTCATTATTCTTATATAACATCCCACAATACAATTTTTTTATTCCAGTTTTTTATTCGTTTCTTTGGTTTTCTTTTCTTGTACTATGATCTCTTTGTTACACATCTAACTAAAATTTATTTCTACATAGGTTTATTTCCTTCATTTTTTAAGTCAACTTCAGTGTATACCATATTAGGCCAGTAAGGAATTCTCATTAAAAATGGGAACAGGAATTCTGCAAAAAAATTGGGTATATTATAATGGAAATTTTAATGTGTAGTACCTGTTGTCTTCAGAAAATATTGTATTGTTGGCATTGCAAAGAAGAAAAGACTTCAAACAAAAATAGATTTTCAAATAAACGTTTTTAAATTGCATGGGCTTCCATAGGAATTGTAATTCAGTTGCCTTTGTGTACGTTTTTGTTGTTTTGTTTTGTTTGTTTTTTTTTTTTTTTCCTCGGGTTCATATCCCAACCTGGAAAACACTTCCTATAGTGTATCATTCTGTTAATTCATCACAACCTTCTTTCCAGGAGAAAATCTGAGAGCATCCTTTGGGAAATAGAATAAAATTTGAGAGTTTGGCTTGGAGAGGAACGTGAAAACAAAGCTAATCAAACTGCAATCCTCATAAGGCAGAGTAGAATCTTTCACTCTTTTTTATCATTATTAAAATAATTTCATACATTGCATTTAGCCAAAATAAATGGCTTTCTGAGGTAAAATTGGAAAAAAAATATGATTTAATTTCCTTAAAAACATATATCTTTATTAGTCTGTAGGCATTTTCTCAAGGAAACAAACTATATCAATTTAACAGCACAGGGAATCCTAAACCATTGCTTTGTAAAGCTTAGAGAAAAAGAATAAAAGTATCCTTTTATTCCAGATGTGCAAAAAAAGACAGGAAAACAGAATAATTCTTGTTATCTACCCGTATTTTTTTTCCTTGGTGCATGATACACAGAGGATTTATGTCAATTACAGACGTTCCCAGAGGATGACATGAGTCTAGACAGCAAAAATCCTGCCCTGGGAATTTCTGTGCTACTAAAGTATTTGATGCCTTCCAGATTTTGTAATGCAATAGGCTGTCAGGTATTTAACTTAATTAAATAATTAAATTTTTGGCATTTTGGGGGTTTGTTTGTTTGCTTGATTAAATATTTTCTCCTTTTGAAGGATAAAAGGAATTTTTTTTTTTTTTTTTTTTTTTTTTTGTGGGGATGTCAAAAATTTTCTTCAAATTGAATTTTTATGTCAGTTTGCATTAAAAATATATAAAAAGGGTGAATTTTATTAATCAAAATGGTTTGAATTTACAGTGTAATCTTTTCATGAAATTCAGAATACCATGTTATGAAATCTTGCAAGTGTATGGGGATTAGATTTAGTCGTCCACCTTCACTGGGTTGTTAGTGGTGACAAAGGAGAAGGAAAGAACTGGATGCAGGCTGAGTTGAGTTTAAATTTCCTAAATATTTTCTTTTATTTAGGCAGTTAAAAAAACCTGTTAGTATTCAACTCTACAAAAATATATATTAAAAAAAAATCTCCAAGCAGAAACATATTACATTTGTATAAATATCTTTGGACAAATATGTTTGTGAACTCAAGCCATTTTTTATTAGTCTGTAAATGGTATTCCATTTTAAATAAGAATAAAGCCTTTGTTTCAGGTAGCCTACCATACCAATGCTATCTCATACCTTACTGATTTTTATAAAGAAATAAAAATGTGCACTAACAGTTGGTGAGTCACTATCTGGGTTACTGTGTTCAATGTTCCATTGACTTAGATTTAATTGGAGAATGGGGAAAGAAGGTAAACACAGTGATTGATGTTTCAGTGATAAAATATATCTACTTACAGATATCTTCAGTTAGTTTTTCAGAAGTGAGGTTCTATTCTGTATAAACATATGTGTTCTGAAGTACATATGGAGTATTTAATTATGTATCTCTCAGTATCTTTCTCAAGCACATTTCACAGAGCCTTAGCAGTGCTTCACTTTTTTTTTTTTTTTTTTTTTTAAGATTGTTTTTGAGCATTGATATTTTTATCCCACTTTGTACCATACCACATTCTTTTCCTCTGTGCTCTGATTGGACTGGCAAACTGTTGAAATGATCCAAATAAGTGCAGAAAACACAAATAAAAAAATTATTGAACTGGATTTTGACCTAGGATCAAACAAAATTCCAGGAAATGTATATTTTTAAACAGTGTGTTCTGTTGTCTAAAAGCAATGATTTCTTTTTTAATTTGTTGTTGTTGTTGTTTTAAGGCAATTGAGAAACTTGCAATTATCCATTTTTTTTTTTTTAATGACAACAAGAATTAACATCTTTCAGAGGGGGATATCTGTGAAGAAAATACTCTAGCCATCAGTAGAAAATACTCTAGCCATCAGTAGAAAATGACTCATGAATATATGAAGTATGCATTGTGCAGTGTTGGTCAAGGGGCTCCTGAAGTTTACTAAAACGTGCATATTAAAAAAAAAAAACCTTTTACAGTTCATTCACTAGATTTATAGCAACAATGAAAAATTCAAAGCAATATGCCTTACAGAACACACTGTGTCTTCAAGATGGTTATTTATTGTGTGACCTCCCCCAGGCAGGCGTCAATAATAAATCTTATTTGGTTTTCTCATGAACAGTGTGTGGGGGGGTGTTGTCTGTCTGAAAAACATTGCTTTTGGGTTTGTGTCATTTTAATTTTGCTATTTGTGCAATTTCATATTTGAATCCAGGCATTGAAACTCTGTGGAATTAGAACAGCCATGCTAATAATTTTTTTTGTTTTCCCCTATTGTCACTTACTGGAGCTGTTCGGCTTGCAGGAAACATCAGACTTCTTTGAAGATATATTTGTATTGTTTTAAGAGATTTTTTTATTTCTACCATATAATGGAAATTTAATATTACAATGATAATAGTAATCATTTTGTGTGATTTGTTTTACATTATGACTCTTGCAAGTACAGTACATCATGAAGTCATAATAGTAAAATGATTTGGAATCTAATGTGACCTGAAGGGCAAAATGCTTTTTTTTTTTTTTTTTTTTTTTAGATTATTATGATACTCCTATTCTCCTAGACTCCTAAATCTCCTTATCTTTATCTTATTAACATAATTTACAAATGTGACTGAGATAATTCTTTGAGAAAATGTGAGCTATAAATAAGAACTTTTCCAGAACTGGCTTAGAAATACCAATATATTTTTTCTGCTACTACTGGAAAACTTAAGTATTATTTTGGAGGAGGGATGTTTCGAAAAAATACCCCAATTCTTATGAGACTTCATTGAAAAAACCCCAAAATAATTTCATGCTTCCAAATTCAACATTGGACTTTTCAACATAAAAACAATATTTCCACTTTTACAAGTTTGCTTTACATAGGGAGTACCTCAATATGAAAGATATTTTTGATCTGATACATGGTAACTTTCAACTTGAAAAATGTTGATGTTTCTTTAGCCTTTTTTTTCCCCTAAAGATAAGTTTTAATGAGATTTTATTGTTTTAAGAAATTTGGTCTTATCATACTTCCTAAAACCAAAAATCAGAATTTTCTCAAAATTAATTATTAGCCAGGTGTTGCACAGAAATTGTACAAAGCTTAAAATAAATAGAGAAATTTCCTTTAAGATCTTATCACCTTTTAATGAATCTGTCCAGAAATATTTCTGAGTTTAATAGAAAACATCCTGAACTGAAATTAGAAAGCAAATAAGTGAAAATGTTTTCCAGGAAAAAGTGCTTTGAAACTCTCAAGTGTTCTCAAATGTTTTTATTCTTTATAAGCACTTTCAAATTGAAAAAGCTCTGCAAGGTGAAGATTAGATTGTTTCCTAATCTTTCTCTAATTTAAAATATCTTGGAACTATTATATATTAATTTCACAAAGTTTAGAATATATTTCCCTATGGAAAATTTTCTAGATACTTTTCCAGCTGGTTATGACCATTTTCATATTTCCCCTACAAGTAGTTCTTAACTTACATTAGGTTTAAATTCTTTTGCTTTTACTATATTAAAAATAATAACAACAAAACAATAAGAAACTTTTCTTACCCTTTTATAGTTTCAATTGTTCTTTTGACTTCTCAATCCTATACTCTATGTCCTCCCTGTCCAATAATATACTGCTTGCTTTCTTTTTGATTTGAAAGATTATCTAATTATTATTTTCCATAAATAATTATGAAACTTTAAATCTCCCTTCACCTTGATAAGGTTGATAGAGGGCATACACAAAGTACAAACTCATGTTAAGTCATGGAATATTTACTGGACTTCTTGCCCCTGCTAGACAGCCAAATGTTTGTTGAGAACAAGTTTTTTCACATTATTTCTATGTGGTCTATGGCTGTCTCTTACTGTTTCCATTGACACTATTAAAAGTCTAATGAGGAGGTGTTAAATAGAGTATTTGACTGTTGACATATGGTAGATGATGGGTTTTGAGCTGATCTAGAGCCTGACATCCTCAACTCAATCCAAACATGCATTAAAAACCATAAAACCCATTTACTCAGTCACTTGTCACAGAGAGAATGGGATAATAATTAGAGCACTAGTCATGAATTTGTGAAAATAGGATTCAATTAAATACATTGCCATTTGTATATGACCTTAGATAAATTACTTGGGTTAGATTTTCAACAGTATTTGGTAGTCAATGTGGAATTAATCTCACTCGAATTTAGCTGTCAAAAATGGAAGTATTTAAGCTAAGTAGTTGTATCCAGTCTCTTTGCAGGCAATGAAGGAGGAAGATATGTCCCTCTAGAGCAAATGTCATCCCACTTCTCTTTTTCTGCCTCAGAGAGAACCTACATAATTAGCTTCAACTAAATGCTTTGCTCTTATCATTATATCCAAAAGAAGCTGATGATTTCTGTGGCTAAATGTTACTTTCTCTACACCAGCAAAAACCTGCAGAACACTGTATTATGTGACATGGGTCAATGAAAGAGTGACATGGTCGTCCTGAAAGAAAACTGTATTCTTGACATTCAAGTACATGAGACACCTACAACATTCTGAAAGTGGGCGAGTGATCTGCCACTGCAAGTGCACGAAGTCCCCTTCGGGGACAGATGGCTTTGCATGTAAAATGTATTTATGGAAACAATGAGCCCTCGTACATATTTACACACAAGAATGTGAATTAATGCAATACCTATGAACTCATTTTCATGTTGAAAACCTGCTGCATTTGCCTTCAGCGTTGCCATTGCCAGAGAAAGTCATCACAGGGTGTTTTTCCTTAAGGGTGTAGAAATACATTCTGAAAGTTCGGTCTAAATATGTGCTTTAATGAAAACATTTTAGATATTCAGTATGGGCACAATAGAACTAACAACTGTGTCAAGAGAGGAGGAAGAATAGTGATTTTGGAGCTTTATATAACATAATTTGGCACTTGACAAATTATATGTTAAGGATTTAATTATGCAAATAAAAACTCTGGAAGAACAGTATCACAAGACTCTCCAGAGTGCACATTAGAAAATGAAGAACAGCACAATTAGAAATGCAATATATACAGCCCTTACTATCAAAAATGGATCTCTTTCTTTTGTCATTGAATCTTTTTTTTTGTTTTGATTTTACACTCATTAAAATGATTTTTATGAATATATGTCAGTATTATTCCATTATTTATCTGCAAGTCCTGCTACTAAAATTGCCATTGCAACTTTGCCTTTGTATTCTGGGGCATTTGTTTTGATTTTTTTGTTTGTTTGTTTGTTTATTTGCTTCAGAATTAATTTTTATTCATTTCCTTCAGTCTAGTTAAATATGATCAGGAAATTTAAAATATAACAAAAAAAAAAAAAAGGTCTGATTTTTATTACAAAATTTTTAGATAATTAAAAATCCATATTTTGAGCTCCACTTGATTTTGGCAAGTAGCCTCTTTTTATCTTTAGTTGAACATGCAAATATGTAAAATATGTGTCCTGCAAAAATATCCTAAGTGTTTATAATGTAGTAGAAAATATGCTTAGCTTTTAATTTCCCTGGGACTGGAATTCTTACATCTGAAAGTTCCTTAATGGAAGTCTGAAAACACCTCTGGGAGGCAATTTCTTTATTTCCTTCATTTCTTCATTTATTCAGAGGGGAATATATCACTCAAAATGTGGCAAGGATCTCTGACTCATTGTTTTTAGCCATTTTGAGATTCTCTAATTAAGATGCTCTATAGAGTTGAATATTGGTCTGAAGCTTAGTTAAACCTGTTGCAGCAGTGAAAGGTATTGCCCTTACCCTTTTAGCACAGGAGGATGAAGAACCAGAGAGTGTCTGATCTAATGAAACAGTGGAATGAAATACAGGTTATAAAAATCCCAAGTATTAATGTGTAATTCTAAATTTCAGCAGGTGAAAGTTGGCAAAAAGAGGAAGTCAAGAGGGCACAAGCCTTAAGCCACTTCCAGATGTGTAACAACTGAGTAAATGTGGTTTTCCCAGTAGCTCTTGTCAGGCTGTGTTGGGTCCCACGGGTATCTGGGCTGCCCTTGCCCTGAGCTGGGTTCCCCATTGCCCAGCTTTTCTGAGCTCCAGCCCTGGGAATGACACCAGGGAAAGGGATGGCAGACCCTGGCAGCTCCAGCCATGCAAATAGCCTCTGGAAGTACTGAGGGGGTTGGGGGCAGTTGTCACCTCTTTCCTGAGAGGAGGGAGACAGGAGTGTCTGGAGAAAAAGAACTGCGTAAAAACATCCCCAAGCAGACCCAGGAGTGAGAAGGAGTACTCTGCCTCCTCCATGAATATCATACTCCTCCTGACAAAGACAGGATGCTGAATGCCAGTCTCTTTTTTCTCAAGAAACACTGAAACAGCCAACTGAAAGTGCCCAAGATGTGTTCTGGAAGACTGAGTGTAAATTAGGAAAAATAAGTATATAATAGTATGGCTTTTTTCACATAAAAATTGTATAACAATCTATAACTCTACTATCAATGAGGTTTTTTTTCTGATTCAATTAGAATCTGATTTAATCTGATTTGGACTGTAAAACTATGAAAACATTAGTTGGATTGCTAGTAAATCCATGGATCTGAGACTTTTGTGGTTTAACCTCAGGTGGCAACTGAGAACTGTGGGGACACCCACTTGCTCCCCCTCATTTTCCACCTCTCACATGAGGAGGAGAATTGGAGAGAAAAGGTAAAACCCATGGTTTGAGATATAAATAATCTAATAATTGAAGCCATTAGTAATAATAATAATAACCAGAAGCAACATATTAGTAGTCTTAATATTACTAAATATTCTGATAATCATAATAATGATAATTTTAATGATAAGAACAGAGAGACAGAGTAATTGAACCTGACATAATTACTCAGATTACTCAACACCCACTGGCTGATGCCTAGCCCGTCTCTGAATAGAGATCAGCCCCCACCCAGGTAACTCTCCCATTTTATCTGTTGGGCATTATGTTCTATCGTGTGGAACATTCCTTTGGCCGGTTCACATCATCCATCCTGCCTGTGCTCCTTCCCAGCTTTTTGTGCACTTCCTCACTGGCACAGATAGGAAACCAAAAAGTGCTTATGGTAAGCACAATTTAGCCACAGACAAATAATCCAAGTGCTATCATGGCTCTTTCTCATGCTGGATCAAAAACACAGCACTCTACCAGCTACTACCAATAAAATTAATTCTGTCCTGGCCAAAACCAGGACAGTGACATTCTCTCATTTTTCCATAACAAGACCTCAAGCAAGACAACATTTAATTACAAGTTCAGTAGTAAGTGATATGTAGTGAAACATTTCTCACACTCATTATATCTCTTTCTGCTTTTATTCAGCACTTCACTGTTGGCAGAAAACAAACACGTTATTAGTAAAATCTGAATTAAGCATCCTAGCGCCACAAATTCAAGACATGACTTTATAGAGCATAAATGCAATAGCAGGGCTTTCTTCTGTTGGTGCTCAGCTCACAAAAAACAAAACAAAACAAAAAACAAACAAACAAACAAAAAGCATGTAAGATTTTTGTGAATAAAGCACCTACATTAAATGTTCAAATACTGCCTTCAGACACCACTGCAATGAAAATGGTTATTACTCCTCTGCTGCTAACATTTTTCTTAATATAAAAAAGTACATTGACTATGAATAAGATACTAGTATTTCCCCTAACATAAATATTTATTTGAATTCCAAGTTCAAAATTTCACCAAAAACATTTAATTTTTTCAGTGCTGAGCTCTGCTGTCCCAGAACTAAAATGTGTTTGCTTTTTAGCATCTTTGAATTCAACATGTATTTAAATCACTCTAAAATGTGTCCTGTAAATGCAGTACATTGTGTGAGTTTCACTGCAAAATATCCGGTCACAGTTTGTTTAACTACAGAAAACAGATTAGCCCCATCCCTCTTCTTAAATGCCACAGACATAAAAGTTCTTGTTTTGGTTTTAGTTAAATGATGCAAGGGATCTGGAGCAGAAGTCTGGTGATTGTCTGACAGAGCTGGGTGGGTTCAGGCTTGAGAAAAGGAGGCTCAAGGAGGAACCTTCTGGTGCTCTACAACTCCCTAATGGAGGGTGCAGCCTGGTGGGAGTTGGGCTCTTCTCCCAGGCAACAAGTGATGGAAGAGGAAATAGCCTCCAGTTGCTCCAGGGGAGGTTTAGATTGGATTTTAAGAAAAAACATCTTCATGGAAATGTTTGCAAGCATTGAAACATTGCCCAGAGAAGTGGTGGAGTCACCATATCTGGAGGTGTTTAAAAGAGGTGTAGATGTAGCAAGAGGGGATGTGGTTTAGTTCTTGACTTGACAGTGCCAGGTAAACAGTTGGATTACTTGATCTCAAAGGTCTTTTCCAACCTAATTCTATTATTCAGTGTGTTGGAGTTTGTTATTTTGTTTTTTTGGGGGGGATGGGAGGATGGGGGGTGGGAGGACGGAGATTGGTTTGGTTTGGTTTGGTTTGGTTTGGTTTGGTCTGGTTTGTTTCCCTCTGTGATTTCAAGTATTGGATATTTTGAAGTGTAAGAAAAGAACATCCAAAGGTGGCACAACTTCAGGTATTGCTTTCAAATAAATATTCAAAAAAGATTTCAAAAAGTACAGTACAGTGCTTGCTGGCATAACTCCTTTTCCAAGTTCACCTCTAATTTTTATGGCTATTATTTATTATTCCTTACTTTAAGGATCTGAACATTTATTAACTTTGTGATCAAAGCAGTGAAGTTTTAGGATATGACATAAAAACTTTTAAAAAAATTCTGTATTTTTGACACATGCTGTTTCAGTGGATAGAACTGCAAAATTTTATCATCATTATTAGCCAAAATTCACTTATTAAACAACAGGCTTTGGTTCAGTGATGAAAAAGTCTCTTTTTTATCTTTTACTTGTTAGTGTGTCTATTACTATAACTCACGCTGTGTAACTGAATGTCACATCAATAGGCTCAAGATGATGCAGTGAAAAACTTTGAGGCTGCTTTGAATTTAACTCCATAGGAGAAATACAAAAGATTTATAGTTGAATATTTTATAGAGATTGCAACCAGGTTTTTACTGTGTTATTATTTACATAGGAGTGTATGTATAGACAGCATGTTACCTCTTATCACAGTGACTGACCAATGCAACCCCACAACAGAAAGAGTCTCAGAGAAGGGCACAAGTGATGTGCTGGTGAAGCTTCCCATTTTGGAATGTTCTTTGAATTCCTGAGTCAGCTAATGCAATGCAGTTTTGTCTCAGTCATTTGTTTTATCTGTCCATAGCTTGAGGTGAATAGTAGGTGCAGTTTCTGTTGGAGAGAGCCTTAATGCCTTTCTGTGAGTGGTGCTCTGTGGCCCTGTAGAGAGACAAGGAGAATACACTCCTGCCCTTCTTGTCCTCCTCAAATAAATATCTCTGTTGTATTTCAACTCTCATTTGAAATATATACTCTTCATCCTAGATAGGGATTTGTCTCTTGGGTTATGTATTTATTTTTCCTTAGCAGGAAGAAGTCCCAGTCTCTAAAAAGTCTTTGTGCAAAAAGTCTGTAATCAAATTAAAAGAGTGTTTTAATGTCTTCGGTATTCTTAATTATTAATTTCAAGATACACGGTTCTTAGACGTCATCAAAGGGATTTTAAAGAGGCAATTTTACATATACATAAATTATTAAATTGGCCATTATACATTAAGGTGTCTAAGTCTCTTTCTTGCTTTATCTTCCTTTCTTTTACATGGCTCTACCTTCAGTCTTGCATTCTCTGTCAAGTTAGCTTTTTAAACACTATGTTTCTTGCAAGAACTGCAGAAAAGAAATTTACATTATGCCCTACTAACAGTAGGTAGGAGAATACATGTGGATAGATAGTTATTTGAAAGCTTCTGAGACTGTTTGAGCAACTCTGAGAGCCCACCTGCCTCTCCTGCCTTCACCTTTTGGAAAGTAGGACAGAACTTCTGAAAGCACCCGTCCTCTTAACTGTAAGAACACTCAGCCTGTCAGGTGATTCATGCATTTTCCTGTTGTTTGGAAAACTGAATTATTTGAATTATTTGAGCTTCATTTTTGCTTATGTGTGTCTACTAATACTGTTAGAATCACATTTAATAATTTTATTTAATAATTCCCTTTTAAAGCTTGCTACACATGTACAGATTTTAACAGCCGCTGGAGAGATGAACATTAGCAACAGACAGAAAAGATGAGAAAGTTGAGAACTTTTTTCTTCATGTTTACAATTATTTTGTAATGGCTGAGCAGAGATGACCTTAAATCAACTACTTTTCCATTACCTTGCAACATGTTTTCATATTTAGATTATTTCTTTTCAATTATTATTAGCTACTGAAAGAGCAATTTCCCTCTGCATTAGGGAAATACAATAGTAACCTGACAGCATATTGGGATATATTAAAGAATATTTCTCTTTTACATATTTAGCCTTGACAATTTACATACTTAGCCTTGACAACTTAGTGTTTTTGGGGAGATGGGAAGTAAGTGTGAGGTATTTTGGGGAAATAAAACTGTTCTCCTACACTGCTGAAAAAATCAATGGATAGTGGATGATCTGAAGGTTGCTATCATATAATCTTGGATTTGTGTATATAGATATACATTACTCCTTAAGGAATGTCTTTACTTGTCTTTCTAAAGTTCCACACATCATGTAAATTCACTTAATCTCTGAACAAACAATACCTGAGATTTTCAGGTGGAATATAGATAATTCTTCACTTCTTTCACTTCAATTCTTTCACACTTGTGCAAAATTAAAGGTTTTCTACTTCCTTTTGCAGTGTCATCAGATCATAGAATCATTGAGGTTGGAAAGGACCTCCAAAATCAATCATATATTCAACCTGTGTAATTTTGATTTTTTTCTTAATGTGTGAAAGAGAATAAAAAAAAAAAAGCAAAGAAAATAAATCTAAAGTGGTGCTGTTGCATTGACTGACAAAAAAAGAGTAAAAGGTGCTTTTAAGGTAAATCAACAGGAACTTCCCCATCTTAGAATTATTACAAACTTTAAGCTCTTCAGTGGTGTTTTTGTGCTTTTTATTAATCAAGTTTTATATTAATCATTAATATCTTTTAAAATTATTTCACCTTCATACAGAGGAGAGGCAAACATTTTGGTGATAATAAACTGTTCTGATTAGTTATGTCTGAGTTTAAATTTAGAGTATTACCTGGTTACTATTGTTATATTACGTGCTTGGGAAAACTGGGTTTCGTTTTAGAATCTATCTTTCTAGAGAAAAGCAGCAGAGGCTGTAAATGCAATGTCAAACAAAAAAAAATAATATATGTGGTACAAGATCTGTTGATAGCTTGATACATTCTGATAAAAGCAATGAGCATTTCTAATTTTAAGATCTCTTACTTGTTCCTTCTTGCCTTTTTTTTTCTTTTTTTTAAAAATTAAATGAAGTTTATTTGCTTCCGTTAGCATAATCAAATATTGTTTAATAGAATCCTGCAGACAGCAAATCAACCCCATGGATAAATCATTCTCCTATCCTTTTGGAAGAGCATGAAATAAATTTCTGTTTGTAACTGTCTTATTCAGATCAAGATTAGTGTTTTTACTATTGCAAGGATGCATTGGTGGAAACTCTAAGGAAAACTTACAGACCTCTGTTGGTGTGATTGGCTGGTAGAACTACCCACAGAGTATGTTTCATCTGTTCTTTAAATGCTATTAATTAATGTGCTTGCATTAAAAAAAACCAATTTGTGTTGTACCTTGACATTATAAAGAACTATTCAAGTCTTTAACAACCAATCTTTTCAGACCTATGCACACTTGGGAAAACATGCAGATTATGTGGAAGACAACAGGAGACAAAAATTATCCAGGTGTTTTCAACAGAGTTTATCATTCTGTCTTCTCTGAATATGCTCACAGCTGGCAACTTACAGGGTTTTAAAAGTTTCAAAGTAATTAAAAACAGATTTAAGAAGTTTTTTTTGAAAATTACTTTTAGTATTTGGAGTCCTTAAGTATACTTTAAGTCACTGATGATGAAAAAGGAGAAGAGGAAAAGACAAAGCATACAACATAGAGTATTTAAGTCACCTGATATTATTAAGCAAATATAAAATTAATTGAAATAAAATTAAACTAGTTTTAATTTTTTTTTTTTGAAGAATGTTGAAATTTTGGCTCTGAAAAAATCCTAGTTTAAACGTTTTGCTATAGGATAAAACATTGTTCAGAATAAAAAACCTCTCTATTTTATGAGTTTGAATTGGTTTGTTTCTAGTGAAAATCCAACTTTTCCAAGAGTGTAAAAAAACCACTCTCATTCCTCAACAGATCTATATTCTGCATACAAAACTAAACTTTGGGACAGCTACTGGTAATGTAATTTACTCACATACTAAGAGAAGTCTCAAAAAGGACAATGCATTTGGGTCTGTTCTTTGGTCTGGGTTTGGCTTTTTATTCCTATATTAACTGTTCCTTGCAAAACAAAAATTGAAATGCATTTATTTTTATATAATGTATACACACACATGTATTTTCTAGGATTGTGTGGCAAGTGTTTTTTAATGCCTGCCTGTGAACAGTTTTTAAAAGTTGCTGTTTTCAACATCTTTCAGAGTAGCAGAAAGCAGCAGCCTCCTTGCTTCCTCCCTTTCAACATTCGTTTACTGTCTTTCTCAACAGAGATTCAGCTCATCTGTCATCCTCAGCAATAGCTAAAATTATTTTCAGCTCTGTCAGCTGGGAGCTCACAAGGCAAGAAGACTAGACCAGAATTTCTTTTAGAAATTATTTCTAAATGAAGTGTGGGCTTTATGTTTCCTGACCTATTTTTGCAAACGCTTTCTTCTGAGTCAATGTTCAAATGTCATTTTTTTACGCCCTTTGAATTTATATTATTGGTAATGCTTTATGAAATAATTGCTTTAGTTCACATATTGTCTCCATGAATGTCTATGTCAATATGACCATCTAACATTAACAGTAGCAGTAGTTGGGTTGATCCAAATATATCAATTACTTTTGAAGGATCAGTTTGTACATGATTATTTTACATGGTTTTCTAGACAACATAGATGGAGAGCTCTCATTCAAGATTTTTATTTCTGATTTCTGTGCTTATAGAGGATAAAATGTTTGGGAAATTCACTGGGTTTTTTGCACATCTCATCAGGGAGAGATGCTTGTTTGGGGAATATATTTGTCAGTGGAAACTCTAGTGGTGACATATAAAGATCTCCCTATTGGCATGACTCAGAGTCTTGACAACTGTGAAGGAACATACAAAGGATATCTCAAATAGTTTCTCAGCTATGGAAGCCATGAAGGGAAAAAATACTCTGACTGAGACATTTATTGCTCAGGTGAAAGAAAGATTAAGAACATAGGATTTTTCTTTTTCCTATTGCTTGGCGGCATAATATACAGATATTTTATATATCAATTGCTTTCAAATATTAGATGAATGATTTTTCTTAAAAAAAAAAAAAAAAACCCCCCAAAAGAAAATAAGGTTTTTTTTTTTTTTTTTTTGTTTTTTGGGTTTTGGTTTTTTTTTTTTTTTGTGTGTGTGTTTGTGGGTTTGTTTTTTTTTTTTTTTTTGGTTTTTTTTTTCTTTTTTTGTTTTGTTTTGATTTGTGTTGGTTTGTGTTGGTTTGGTTTGGTTTGGGTTTTTTTTAATTTTTTCTTATAAAGTAGATGGCATTTTGCTACCAATTCTTATGTGGGGGACCAGGAACAAGTGTAGGAGAAAGAAGATGAGTGTGAAGAAAATGATAGTTCTTCTCTGCAGAATATCTTCTGTGGGTTAAGTTAGCAAATGTTGCTGCCACTGCAAACAGCAATAACAGATTCAATACACTGCAGCACTAAATTAAATCTAATGCTGCATTTTTTCAACCAGTGCTGTGAGGTACTGATACTGAGATGCAAAGTCATGCCTTACTCTTTACCTTTTACCATTGCAGTTCCCTGTGTCCTTCAGAAATAACAAAACAAAACAAAAAAACAAACCAAAAAAGCACTCTGAATATTTGATCAGATATTCTGCACAGATAAAAACCTCAAAAGGTTGAAATGGAGAAAATAATTGTAAAATCATCATGTAAACCAGATTTTTTTTCTTCTTTTTTCCCAAGAGATGTAACAGTGCTTAAAAGACTAGAGTTGGAATAGTCATCTTTGTTTCTCTGTTGTTATAACCTACATTCCAAGATCATTAAAATTCATTATATGTTTAAAAATATTTTAAATAAAATTACAAACAACATGAAATATTATAATGCACACACTGTACTAAATACTAAAGTTCTGATGGGGAGTAAATGAATTGACTCTTTATTTCAACATTATTCAAAGATACATTGTTTACTAAATGACCATCAGAAGGGGATTATAACTACAATAATTATCAATGCATCTCTCTGATTAGAGACTTAGGTGGAAGGCTGTGAACTTTGTGGCTAATTTCCTCCTTGCAGTTCATTTTAAAAATTGTGCGAGGAAAAAAGAATAAAAAGTATTCTCTCCCTTCTAATGTCCACTGGTATTAAATTTTGAGTCCATTATGAGGAGGTAATATAAATCAATGGATTCCCAGGCAAGGGTCAAAAATTACTCCCTGAAGTTTTCTTCAAAACTTCTCTGTTAGTATTGCTACTGTATGATATAAAGAAAAAAAAAATCATAGAGACAAAAAAAAGAAAAAAAGACAAAAAAAGAAAAAAAGACAAAAAAAAAAGGCAAAGAAAAAAGATAACAAAATATCAGTTTTCTCCTCCTTTTGCTGAGTTTTCATATTTCTTGTAAACTGACAGTACAGACTATTATGTCTTTCTGTTTTCAGACCATCACCAGTTCCACAAAAGGTCGATATATAATATGTAATATTGTAAATATGCAAAGTGTGTGAATAAGCATAAATCCCATAACACACATCCTCACTGTGCAACAATGCATTTTGACAAATTATTTGAAGGAAGACAAGGTAGTAGGATGAGTATTGAGGGCAGATTAGATATCTTGGCTCTCATATCTGATCATGAGTGCTTGCTAACGCTAAATATCTACTCCATTTTTATTCCCATGAAAAGACAGTTTAATTGCAGCAAAGCGTTATTTTCAATTAACAAATGGTGGAAGAAAAATATCCATCTAAGCATTCAATAATAGTATCTGAAGACAGAAATATAAGGCATTTTCAGGGCAGTCTGATATTGTTTTATTTAAAAAATATTATAGGATACAAAACATAAACAAACACAAACCATGAATCTTCCTTTTAAGAACATGAACATTTCCTTGAAATTAAAAAAAAAAAATTAGAAACATTTTCTTTTATTCTTTAAGTGAAGTTTTTTGTGATGCACCAACATCACTTGTAAGAAAAGAGAGGAATGTATAAATTCTGTGCACTGAATTGAATATACCTTCAATATTTTCACAGCCAACAGAAACCCAAAGCCATTTTAAAGATACTTCCAAGAACACCTGATGCTATCTAGCAAATGGGCTCCCTCTCACTGCTGGTTAGGATTATTTGATGTACTTCTCCCCCAACCCATCCCAGTGTAGGAAGAGAGCTTATCTCCTTCAGAGAAGGCAAATGTGCATTAAGAAAATCTTAAATGTCACCTGTTTGTTTCCCTGATTTTTGATATTTTCAAGTTATTGTTCTGAAACAGGTTCAAAAATAAATAGAAAGCCTGCTTCTATTTGTCTTTTTGACAAAGTCTGTAGATTGCAGATAACAGTAGAAATGATAACTACATCCAGGCAGACACTAGTAGAAATGTGTTTAAAGACATACTTATCTGCTCTTTTGTTTCGCTATTTACTTATTTGTTTGCTTTCCTGACCTTTTCTCTTGAGAAGCTGATGAACTGCAGCTGTTGCTCACAGCTCCACCTTACAGCTTACAGCTAAGTACAGCTTACTCCATGTGGAGTCAGACTTCCACATCTGTCATGAATAGTTAATACTGTACAATTTAAAATGCACTCGTAGGCTGCCATGCATTGCACGTAGGTTTAAGTGGGTCAAGTTGAATTTTGCCAAACAGAGAAAAGTAATAACACCGTTGTAATACCAGCGTTAGTGAAGCAGACTTGATTTACTTCTCTGTGTCAAAACATCCACAACCCAGTCAGGAGTGTATTCAGTGATACTTGAAAGCAGAATAAGGAAAATGATCAAGACATTCAAGACATGGATGAACACACGGAGGAACATAGTTGTCCTCATTAATCCAAAATTGAAAAAACTTACACATTTGGTTCTGGTTTNGATTCTCTTTTTACTTTTGATTTGTTTTGGTTTGTTTGGTTTGTTTTTTTTTTCTTTTTGTTTTGTTTTGGTTTTGGTTTTGGTTTTGTTTTGTTTTGTTTTGTTTTGTTTTGTTTTGTTTTGTTTTGTTTTGTTTTGTTTTGTTTTTTTTCGCATGGTGAGGCCTTGGGAAGGCTGACCTGGAACAGAGACTGGACAGAGCTAAGAGAATAAAATAGATATTTATTAAAAGGCCTTTAAAGATACAGCTTGGGCAGAACAAGAATCTGGCCAGGGCTACACCCAAGATGGACCCAAAATGGTCACAAAAAATGGATGACCGGTCATGAAGTCTTACACTTTTATAAGTTTTGGTCTATTTTCATATTGGGGTTTAATTGTCCAATTACAGCTTCAGATTATGAAGTCCCATCCTTGTTTTCTTTCTTCAGTCCACCGTCGTTTATGCTTTTGGGCCTGAAACTTGTAATCATTTTCCTTGGTCTTCAGCAGGAAAGGATTTGTTTTGTCCACCTACTCTGTGAAGAGAGCTGACTGACATTTAATATGAGGCTCAGAACTATACCCCTAGGCAGCACAGAACCTGGAAAACATGGAAGTTAAAGGTTAAGGCATCAATGGTGGCCTACAATACCTGCTTAGGGAATTATTAAAAGAATGAAGAAGCTATGCTGTGATCCCCTCCCTGACAGTTGTCTGGTTCTGATGATTTTCAGCATATCATTTTTTTTTTAATATTACAACTTTTATACACAGATTTCTTCAATGATTTTTTAAATTAATTTTTAACCAATATGAAGGTCCTATATATTGAAAGTATACTCTTACAAGTCCAGACTCATTATACAGTGTGCGGTCAAAACTGTCACCTAATTGTGTCTAATGTAATCTAACTTTTCTGTTAGAAATAATAATCAAGACTATTTTCTTATTAATATTGTCCTGCTGGTCCTGTCATGGACCAGTGTGGTTACCTTGATTTTAAACTGAAAGGCCCTGGTCTCTTTAACATATCACCATAAAGAAGCTAAATTCTAATCATAAATTATTAATTATTTCATATCTTATTTGCCCTTCTTTTCGTTCCACAATATTTTTTGAGATGGTAGATGCACTGTGCAGTTTTCAAGAAAATACAATTTCTAGGATGATTATGCTTTTCATGTTGCTCTTTATTCCTCACTTTCTAGCAGTTCTAATTTCCTTTGTCATGATATGAACAAACTGAGAAAGAGTCATCCTCAGTGACCTTTTGAGTGTTATTTAACTAATGTTAGTTTGAATGTAACATGTAAGTAATCTTAGGCTGAATTGGTTCAATTTCAAGGGAAAAGCTTGAAAACAGGATCTAAGCACATCTGAAAAAACATAAAAGACAAAAAGAACAGCAAATAGAATAAAGAAAAGCTAAAGCTTGTCAAAACCCGTTTACAAGATGAAATCTCATAAATTATTTGGCTGTTCTTATAATTATTTTTAGCCTAGTGTTGACAGTATTGAGTTTTCTTTTCCTTTTTCTTTTTCCATCATGCATTATCAGCTCTCCACACTACCCTGAGTTTTAAAATATCTTTACTAAAAACTTTTTTTAATGAAGTTCCATGATTTTTAATGGGAAATTTTAAATAATAGACCTGATACTGTATTGAAGATTTAAAAAAAAAAAAAAAAAAAGATGGTTAAAAGAGAGATTTATTGGAGTGCTATGAATACAATATCATATTAAAATACCCTTTGGGTTGTTTTTTTTTTGTTTGTTTGTGTTTTTTTGTTTGTTTGTTTTAAATCATAATTAATTTCTAGTATTGGATACTTAATTTTCATTGCCAGCCAATGTCACAGATTTATTTTAAATTCGTGAGTGTAGCAGGGAAAATGGGTAGACCCTGTGGATGACTTTAAAAAGAACTGAAAGTATGAAAATATTTATCTAGTTTTGGAAAGCTCCTTCACTGAAGTTAGAAATAATCACAAAATCAGTCTTTCTCTCATGCATACACACAAAACCCAGTAAAATGTATTACAAAATGAACCTTTGTGGCTTTATTTCCAAATAATTCCTTAATAATTAGATTACTTTCCTAATTTACGGTGGCTGATTGTTCATTCTTTCAGTGAAGAGTAGGTTAATTTCGTTTTGCTCGAGACATCTTTGTACTTTGCATAAAACAACATAATATCTGGTATTTTTCTTTAATTTTGAAGATATTATGATTTGATTAATTAAATATTGAAAATGACTTTCAAGATTTCAAAGGAACAAGAAAAACAAGTCCCATTGGTGATACAGTATAAAAGATTCTTTAAGTAGAATGTTAGGCAGATACATTATTTCATCATTCTTACCTTCTTAGACTTAAAAAACTTATATTTAAGCTTTTCTTTTTCTTAAAAATTATTTTTATTCCGGCTCTACAAGTTCTCATGAAGGAAATTTTATTAATAAAATATTTCATCACCAAAACTTTCTCAATGGAAAATTAAGTTATCTTTGAGAGCACCCAGTGTGTAGCCGTTCATCCTTTATCTATTGACTGCCATTGAAAACACTGAAAAAAGATTTATATTTATCCAGCATTGATTTCCTTTCCAATGGTTTTGTGTAATCCACATCAACTAGGATAACAAAAACCCTGCATGATCATTTACTTTTAAGTTTACATAATTCTGTTACTTATAGAGCCTCTTTTAGTATCCTGTAATAGAAGTCTATTGTGCTAGGGAAGGAAACTTGATTATGGTCTTCAGAGTAGTGATTTAGGCCTATGAACACCTCCATGGTTCTTACTTGCTGCTCAGATCCCAGGATGTCTCCATGGATCTCTTTTCCCACTCATATTCATTTTGACAAAAACGTGATTTGCTAAAGCTGGCCAAGTGAAGGTTTTGATAACCTTTTCACATTTTCTCTGATCTCAAAGAGAACATTTTGCCCATTATAACCATAGAATGCTGTGGGAACAGAAGGCAGATCATGAAAAGTGAGGCTATGGCACTGATATTAAATAACTATTTAATGTCAAAGAAGTGCTTTACCAGAAGTTTCTACAAGCTGCTGGTGTTTCATTTCTAATGAGATAACAAGATACAGGAATTCTAAGTATTTGTAAAAAAAAAAAGCCATGACAGATAAAGAACTGATTTTTTTTCCTTTCTTATGGCTTATATTATTTAATGATCATCTGGGGAGAGAATGAAGCTTTGTACCCAATGTCATTTGTATCCGTGTAATAGAACTAAAGAGCAGAGAATTTAAAGACTTAATAGAGGATATGGCTGCTATTCTACTTCATAATTGGGGAGGGGAGAGTGAGAATGAACAGGAAAGTGATGACATGGCTGCACATCATGATTATTAGAATGTCCTTCCAATGATCCCTATTCTGATAAAGGGTAGAATTTACTTTATCAACTATTATGATACTGCAGAGAACATCTTTCACACTGAAACATCCGAAAATTCTGTGCAATGATGAAACAATGCCAAGCAAACAGGGTAAAACCTATGTTTTCGACATGTGTTCTGTTTTCCATAAAGTTTAAGAATGTATATCTTAAAATATTGAGAAGTTTCTGAACTCTTTGTCAAGGGCTTCCTAAAAATTTGATGTGCTGAAGTAAGGACTAGGAGACCTGAAATGGCTTCGAATGTATGAATTATTGTTCCTAGCGTATTTCTTATTCACTGTGTTCAAACATTGAAATCTATTGATGTCAATAGAAAGCCTCCAACGGATTGGGATATGCTTTGGATAAAATGTGAAGAAATTTTCCTTCACTCATCACCCTATTATTGTGAATTCATCTGGTTCAGGTGCATTAGCCTGGATCGATAGAAGTGTGGATCAAAAGGATGAAGGCAACTGATCCACTTCCTCTCCAGCAACGTTGACCATACTGACATACAAACTCTCAGCCACTGCAGTATGGCTGGGAACTTGGGAAAAGTAGCATGAAAACTGGAAATGTTTTTTTGTTCACATTTTTGTTCAGATTTCCAACAGCTATCATGTTAAGAACTCTCTAGGTCATTCTGCTTACTCTGTGGTTTTTCTTATAAATATTTTGAACACATGTATTCAGAAAGTTCTCTGAAATATTTTAATAGTCAGGCAAAAAATAACTCTTTTCTGATTCGAAACTTTTTATGCTCCAAAGTGTTAGGGACAATATGCAAAAATAAACAATAATTCCCTATTTCTGTATTCTCACTGTGACCTCCTCTCTCCTCCCTGTGTCTTAAATGAATTGTATATTAGGTTTGTAAAAGAGCTAGTAAAGATAAATGGTGCTACTGTTAAAAAGCTCAAGAGTCAGGTCATTCTCAGGAGGTTTTTTTTTTTTTTTTTTTTGTATCCAATATTACCAAAAAGTGTCCAAGAACTGTGGGACTTCATCTGCAGTGGGGCTTCAGCTCTTGGACCCTGACATAAGGACCTGGACTTGTTGAAGTAAGTCCAGAGGAAGGCAATGAAGATAATCAAAGGGCTGAAGCACCACTATAGAGAGAAGTAAGAGGAAGTTGGGACTCCTTAGCCCAGAGAAGAGGAGGCTCTGGGGAGACCCTTCCAGTTCCCAAAGGATGTCACAAGTAAGATGGAGAGGGAATTTTGACAAGGGCAGTTAGTGATAGAACAAGGGGGAATGGCTTCAGACTGAAAGGGTTAGGCTGAAATTAGATATTAATAAGAAACTCTTCCCCGTGGTGGTAGTGAGGCATTGGAACAGGTTACCCAGAGAAAGTTGTGCATACTCCACCTGTGCAAGGGTTCAAGCACAGGCTGGAGGGGCTGTGAGCAACCTGGTCTTATGGAAGGTGTCCCTACCCACAGCAGGAAGTTGAAACTGTATGATCTTTAAGGTTCTTTCCAATCCAAATCATTCTGTGATTCTATGTGTAATTATTTTAGTTGATAAGAAAATTTTCCAGAGCACTGTGTCATTGATAGGTCTGAGACTTTCTGCTCTCCTTTCTACACCTGACTTTCCAAGAGGAGTTGGGATTTCTCCTGCCTGTGACCCCTGTTATCAGGGGCCCTCAATGCACAGGTCATCATATACCTTATGGTGCTCTGCAAAATATCCATTCAATACTTTTTGTGTCTTATCCATTTCTGCACATGCCAGTCACGATAGGTCTTATTGTCTGGGCTCCAACTAAACAGTTTCCCTAATCAGACCATAAAAACTCTTTTATAATCCACATCTTGAAGCAGGTTTTTACTGTTTTATTAAGATGCCATTGAATTTTGGGAAAGTGGAAACATTCCCTCACTGTCAGACTGACTTTTTCTGGGTGAAATCTTTTCTACTCTATGATGATTTCTAATGCAGTTTTATTAAATTTATTTTTACTCAGATTTTTAAAATACCATAAATTTTCAACCCATAGATTGGTGTTAAAAACCCCAAAACTTTATTGTCAAATTACCAGCCAGATATGATTAATGGAGAGAATAAGGAAAGGAGAAATATTAATTTCTATCTCATCTAAATTGTCAGTAGCTTGACTAGGCCTTAATGAATTGCATTGGCAACATAGTTTATTTACGATACCTGTCAAAATTTCCCAGAGTACTGAAAGAGATTTTAAGTATCAGAATAAAACATTAATACTCAGGTGCTATATCAATATATTGGAAACAGCTCCTTGCATCACAGATCTAATCAATAACCTAATTTTGGTCAAGTGAATGTGACATACAATGAGAATGAATGGAATAAAAGATTATCAACCTTTCTTTTTCCATCATTGAAAAAGCATTACGTGTGAAGAATAATGATAGTGCCATGTCAGAGCATTGGGTACAATTCTCTTTCAGAGAATCCCTGAGACTTTCAATTAAAAAAAAAGAAAATAATAGGGAGGTAAATAAAATCTGGGTTTAGTTACTACTGTCATCTCCACAGTAATTTGCTTATCGTTGCAAAATAATTTCCTAAAACATAACATTGTTCCAGATTAGAAACTTCACAGGAATCCATCTATCCCTATAAGGACACAGTATTTCAGATGCTAAATTTTATCCTTTTCTCAGTCTACAAGAATTTCATTGAAGTTCATGGAAACTAATGATAAACAAAGTTGATTGTCTGGAGTGTTTTTCTCTGAATGGCCTACATGCTTTTATTCCATTGGCAAATGTGACATAATGCAATATCCTTAGCTAGAAAGCAATTCTCCTTAAAAAACCCTAAATCCAAACCACACTGTTCATACCATCTACTAAGTGTTTTCACCTTCTGGCCAAATTATTTGTAAATCTAGGACAGTTGCTTAATTGCACTTTGGTGTCATGTCCATCATGTGGACAACAGTATTTAATTTTTTGTTATGTCAGCCAGAGACTCTATTTCATATATGAGATTATTTTACTTTCGTAACCACAGTACCATTTCTGATTTTGTGGCTGTCTTTATCTGAACTGTACTTTGAACTGAAAAACCTGATAAGTTAATCCAATTCCTACTCTACCCAGCTATTTTGATTTCTCTGTAGTAAGTCTATTGCAGTAAAGGTGGTTGGATTTTTTTACATAAAATAAATAATCCCTAAAGCATTTACATGTAAAGATATTTTACTGCTCCTGTGACATAGTACAGAAAGTTGTAATATGTCTGATTCAGGTTCCAATTCTACACCTTCCATGAATATCTGCATTTAGCCAAGCACTAAACCTCTTTCCCTTAAAATGAAGACCATTTTAAAATGACATGCTGCAAAGGTGTCCTGCCCTGCCTATTAAGATCTTATTGCAGCAATACAATCTTATTATTGCTTCCAGCCATTTCCACTGCTTATCATTTCAGAGTTAAAGTGCTTTGCTTCTCTGGATTCTTTCCTTGCAAAAGAAAGTTCCCCAAGGCATTCAGCCTCATATTCCTTACTGTAGCTAAGTGACAATGGAAGGTTTTCAGTCTGAGAATTAAAGGAGGAAAAAATTGCAGAATATTCCTTATTATTTCCTTTTGGGGAACAGATCAGATGGCAGAATGATTAAAAAAAAAAAGAAAGGGAAAAGATAGAAAACACAAAGAATAATAAAGTGAACAGAGAGAAAAGAGGAGTCGACAGGAAGGAGAAGGAGAAGGAGAAGGAGAAGGAGAAGGAGAAGGAGAAGGAGAAGGAGAAGGAGAAGGAGAAGGAGAAGGAGAAGGAGAAGGAGAAGGAGAAGGAGAAGGAGAAGGAGAAGGAGAAGGAGAAGGAGAAGGAGAAGGAGAAGGAGAAGGAGAAGGAGAAGGAGAAGGAGAAGGAGAAGGAGAAGGAGAAGGAGAAGGAGAAGGAGAAGGAGAAGGAGAAGGAGAAGGAGAAGGAGAAGGAGAAGGAGAAGGAGAAGGAGAAGGAGAAGGAGAAGGAGAAGGAGAAGGAGAAGGAGAAGGAGAAGGAGAAGGAGAAGGAGAAGGAGAAGGAGAAGGAGAAGGAGAAGGAGAAGGAGAAGGAGAAGGAGAAGGAGAAGGAGAAGGAGAAGGAGAAGGAGAAGGAGAAGGAGAAGGAGAAGGAGAAGGAGAAGGAGAAGGAGAAGGAGAAGGAGAAGGAGAAGGAGAAGGAGAAGGAGAAGGAGAAGGAGAAGGAGAAGGAGAAGGAGAAGGAGAAGGAGAAGGAGAAGGAGAAGGAGAAGGAGAAGGAGAAGGAGAAGGAGAAGGAGAAGGAGAAGGAGAAGGAGAAGGAGAAGGAGAAGGAGAAGGAGAAGGAGAAGGAGAAGGAGAAGGAGAAGGAGAAGGAGAAGGAGAAGGAAAGGAAAAGGAAAAGGAAAAGGAAAAGGAAAAGGAAAAGGAAAAGGAGAGAAAAGAGAAAAAAATCACATAATCTGAATTAATCAATTGCAGTGTAAGACATGGGCCACTTTCATTGCCAGTCACATCACTTGATGTAGTAAGTGGCAGATTTGATATGTGTTACATACCTGGCCAAAAGAACAAGAAAAGAGTTAGTTTTGTATCCTTGGAATGTTAAAAACTTTACTTCTGAATCCACACTGGTAATTTTACATTCACGTGCAAGGGAGAAGTTGCCATATTATGAAGAACATTTGGAGACCTTTTTGATTTTTTCTCATGGCTACTTTACAAGACATGCAAAGAATGACATGTAATGAGTAGCAGTAATAAAACACAGTCACAAAGGAAATTAAGAATTTGTTTCGACAAAATGAAAGTATTGATGAGGAAGTACCGCTGTTCTTTGGTGCTCCGTGTCGTAGCACCCACAATCAGAGCTAAGTTTCTACATTTTTGAGAAATTAGATCACGCTGTAAATTGATATTTCACATCAGATATCATGGTACAGGCAATGAGGTTTGCATTTGTGGTTGAAAGGAAACATAAGCAGCAAATGAACTGAAGAATACTTGGTCACATAGATTGCCTCATCTTGCTCTCACCAGGGGTCACCATGATGCCCCATGCCCAGACTGAAAGGTTGCTGATGGCAGCAAGTGACAAATGCTGCTGCATTTCATCCCTGGTTTAGTAGGTCCCTGCAGGGAGAGTTACCACGGCCTGGTCAAATCTTCAGATGTATTCTCCTAGTTTCTGTCACTAAAAAGTCCTAGTCATTTTCACTGAAAAAATAGGCAAAATTATATGCAATGAGTGTTATTAAAAGCATAATTATTTCTGTTATTTAATTAATTTTTATGTAGAGTCATGTATTAAATCTTTGTATAATTCATTTATGTCATTAATATCTCATGTTATACTTCAATACATACAGTGTGCATTTATGTGAAATGAATAAGTAGCCCTTGTATGACAGTCAAATAATAGTATGTATGAGTAAGGAGTTATTATTATGACTTGCAGAAGAAAAATATGTAATGGTCTGGTGTAAGAAAAGACAGTAGTGTTGAATTTTTCATTGTAATTTCAATGGTCATTTATTAGATGAACTTGAATGGGTTTCTCATAATTTTCTGAATTTCCTTCCAATTTTTCTTTCAATGAGAAAGTGCATTTAGCCTGAAATGTCATCTTTTAATACCAGCGCCAGTATGGGCTGACTGATTGAAATTTCAAACACCTATTGTTAACAGAAAATCAAAAGAATAGTGACTAAATAATTTTTTTTTTTTAGGAAGTGTGCTTGTTTTATATATAACTGCTGCAAAAATTTTGATGTGACTTTGAAGAAATCTGTTAGATTTCATATTTCAATCTGTTTTTCATAGTTCACAGCACAGTGACTTTTTATTTATTTATCTTTCTTTCTTAAGACTGACTTGAACCCAAGTAGCCTCTATCAGACACATTTCTGTGAGGTTTTCTGTTATGCATTGATAACATTAGCTTAAAAGGAAAAAGGATAAAATAAAAAGAAATATAATTTTCAAAAAGATCAGTCACAAAGAATGCATGCACAACTCTATTAAATTAAGAACAGTATTCTGGAAATACAGAAGACTGGGAAAAAATGTGTACACAGCTTAGATCACAATCGATTCACTCAATGTTTCACAAGATAGATACAATGGAATAGTAATTAACTGGTTTTCTAGCTCAAAACTATAAACTAAAAAAAAAAACAAGAAAAAAAAAAAAAAACCTCTTCCAGTCTAATTATGTTTAGTTAATTTAGGGTCTAATAAAGGAATGGAGGGATCAATAGGTAGAGTTGGAAGGGAATAGTGCACATTCAGAAGAACATTTTGTTTTAACTTCATGAAGAATCTCTGTAAAAGTTGCCTGTCTTGGATAAATAAACAAGATAAGCTAAAGAATATAAGAAATATAGTGAACTTGGGGTGCCTGCTGCAATGCCAACTCATTTAAAATCCAGAATTTGAATACTGAGGTTGATGAAAGATATTTTAACCAAACAGGAATAAAAATAGATACCTACTGAATATGAGTAAATTAAAAAAAAAATATTAATGAAAATGTTCTAGTCTGTTTCTTAGAGGGATTCACCAAGATGTATGGAACAGATAACCAATTTTCTGTTCAGAATTTCACTTTGCTCCAGCATTTGTTTTTCAATGACTTTGAGCTAAAATTATCAATCTCAAGTTAAAATGAACACAATGATACCAAGGCTATTTCCTCTCTTGACAGAAATACCCGTGTCACTCACCTGTGATCAGAAAACAACTAGAAAAGTCAGCAATATTATTATTATAAAAAACCCAAATTTCCATTATTTAGTAGCATCTTTTAGTGAAGACACTGCCTACAGTGTCTTCACATGGAATACTGTCAGATCATCTTATTCACCTTATTTAGGAAATCTCAGCACACTACATGAGAATAAAAGCTAATAAACATCCAAAAAAAGATTGGAAATCACTTTAATAAAATAAGTAACTGCACAAGAATTTTAACTGTCCATATCTTCTTTCTTCTCTATAAATCTCATTTCTTCTCTAATAAGGAAAACAATGGAACCATCAATGAAATTTAAAAAATAATAAATTAACTATTTAGAAATGAGCAGGTAAACTCAAGAACAGAATATGTTCCTGAGGTTCAAAATATCAGATTTAAAAAAAAAAAAACAAAAAACAAACAAAACCAAAACCAAACAAACAAAAAAACCCAAAAAACCCTTTGTGGCCAGTAGCAGAATTTGCAGCTAAATAAGATGGTGACTTAACTTCAAATAAATGTTTCTACATTTTCTTAACAGGAATTAACCTTGACAAAGTTTCAGAGGAACCTTCTGATATGGAAGCCATCTGAGTTCTTTTCGTGTTCTTCTGAAGCAGCTGGTACTTGTCATTTTGGGAGTCTGAAGACCTGACAAATTTTTGGCAGCTCTGTACAAGTCTGGCAATTTCTATTAATTTATATTACTGTCAAAAATATTTCAAGAGCCCAGAGCTCAGTTATCACAAGAGGGCACTGCAGGAATGCCTGCTAAAAAGTACCCAAAGATTCATTTGAAGCATGTTGGTTATTGTTTCCTTTTTCATTTTCTCCTTACAATGAAGTAGAATAAATGGAAAAATGCTAAGAAAATTACCAAGATCTCACAGCTTGTTTATGAAAAAATATTCATCTCATGAAGACATCCAAGAATTTATACAATATAGTGTCAAAACACTATGTTATCAAATTTTTAATGTTTGTTATTCTTAACAGGGCTCTAAAACATTTCTTCCACCTCTATCTTACCCTTATCATCTTTTTTGTGACCAAGGGTTCTCAGTATATGTTTTATAGTATGATCAGCAGCACATTTGGGGTGCCTCTATAAAAATACACACAGCATAGGGAACAAGCAGGAGGAGCTGAAAGCCACAGTGAAATTAGGAAATCTGTGATCTAATTGCTATTGCTGAAACATGGTGGGATGAATCACTCAACTGGAATGCTTGTCAGCAACAGGAGACTCTTCCTCCAAGGAAATCCTCCTTGCATAGGGGATGATTTCTTATTTCAGGTGACAGACAGCCCAAACAAAGGACAAGTGTTACTAGACCAGTTGCTTCCCAACATGGCTGAACAAAATAGAGATAAAAGTATGGACTGCAGTGATCACACCTTGATGGAATTCACAGTGATGAAGAGAGTCAGAACACTGATTTTAGGAGAACAAACCTTCAGCTATTTAAGGAATTGCTGGATGGGACTCCCCAGGAAACTGCTTGTAGGAACAAAGGAGAGGAACAGAAATGACAGCTCTTTAAACACATTTAGAGTGAAAGAGATCCTGATTCCTATGTGTAAAAAATGGGACAAGTATGTCATGAGACCATCACAGCTCAGTAAGGACCTTCTGACCCAATTAAAGCGTAAGAATGAAATGCACAGGCAGTGGAACCAGGAACATGTCTCCTGAGAAAAATATAGGAATACCATCTAGATATGCAGAGATCAAACTGGGAAAGCTAAGACACAGTTGGAGCTGAATTTAGGCAAGAGTTGCAAAGCACAAAAAGAACTTTTACAAGGATGTTGTCCAGAAAAGAAAGATGAAAGAAAAGGTACCCAGCCTTATAAAAGTAGTGTCCAGCAAAATGGAGAAGGCCTGAGACACTCAACAATTTTTTGCCTCATTTTCTGATGGCAATTTCTGTTCCCACCTCTCAAGTCCCTGAACCTCAAGGACTGGTGAACAAAATCCTTTCCATCATAGAGAGGATCAGGTTCAAGGCCCCATGAGGAACATATAAAAGTCCATGGGACAAAATAGGATACATCCCAGTACTCCGAAGGAATTTGTTGATGTCATTGCCAATTTGCCACTCTCCCTGACATTTGAAAAGTCATGGCAAGTCAAGTGAAGCACCCAGTGACTGTAGAAAGGAAAACTATAGAGTTTTTTTTTGGTGTTTTTTTTTTTTTTTTTTTAAACTCTTTTTAAAAAAGTGTGGAAAGAAAGACCCTGGGAACTACTAAATGGTCAGCTTAATCTCTTTTCCTGGAAAGACTATGGAGCAGATCCTTCTGCAAGGTGTGTTGAGACTAAGGAACACAAGGAAATTATTAGGGACAGTCAACATGGGCAAATCATGCCTGACTAAGCTAGAAACCTTCTATAAGGTACTAAATGTGTTAGTGGGCAAGAGAAAAGCTATGAGTATCATCTACCTAGCCCTTGATAGAATAACCCACAACATTCTTACCTTTAAACTTGAGAAATTTGGGGTTAATGGGTCGGCTGTTAGGCATGTAAGGAATTTGCTGGGTGGCCACGAGTTA
Organism: Sinosuthora webbiana; assembly: GCA_013397395.1. Classification (NCBI taxonomy): domain Eukaryota; kingdom Metazoa; phylum Chordata; class Aves; order Passeriformes; family Sylviidae; genus Sinosuthora; species Sinosuthora webbiana. The sequence goes on along the minus strand of VXBN01008153.1, from coordinate 956,613 downwards.
TAGTTGTTGACTCAGTGTCCAAGTAGAAACCAGTAAAGGCTGTTGCCCCTCGAGGATCTCAGCACTATTTAATGTCTTAATCAATACCATCAGTGGGACTGAGTATACCCTTTTTTGTAAAGTTTGCAGATGACACTAAACTGAGTGGCGCAGTTAGTTTGCTAAAGGGAGGGGACATCTCCCCATCCACAGTGACCCTGGCAGGTGTGAAGTGTGGTTCCACACAAATCTCATGAAGTTCAACAAGGTCAAGTGCAAGACCTTGAAGTTGCATTGGGGTGATTCCCAATATCAGTACAGACTGGGGGATACATGAATTGTGAGCAGCCCTGGACAGAAGGGCGGATGTTGCTGGTTGAAAATTGGATATGAACTAGTATTGTGTGCTGGGAGCCCAGAAACCCCTGTGTGCTGGGCTCATCCAAAGCCCTGTAGGCAGCAGGGCAGGGAGGGGATTCTGCCCCTCTGCCCCGCTCTGCTGAGACCCCACCTGCAGGGCTGCATCCAGCTCTGGGGCACACAGAAAGACACAGACAACAGAATGGGTCCAAAGCGGGACAGAAAATCAGGTAGCTGGAACACCTCTCCTATGAGGCCAAGCTGAGAGAGTTGGGATTGCTGGAGAAGGCTTGAGCGACACCTTATTGTGTCCTTTCAATATAGAAAGTTTAGAAACTATAGAAAGTCCAGAAACATTTGCCAAGGCACATAGTGACAGGTCAAGAGGCAATGGTTTTAGACTGAGAGTAGATCTCAGCTAGATGTATGAAATATTTTTTTGATGAGGACGTCAAGACGCTGGAACAGGGTGTCTGTCCTGTCATTTGAAATAGTCAAAGATTGGGTGGGGCTTTGAACAACCTGATCTAATGAAAAGTGTTCCTGGGCATGGCAGGGAGGCTGGACCACACGAACTTTAAAACAACCACTGCACTCCACATTACAAATACCAAGCAACACAATCCAACCCAATGATCTGCAGAAAATAATTACTAACAGACTTATCTCTCTTTCATTTCCTGCTTGTGGGTATTCCTGTTACTGAAGACTCCACTTTGCCAGGGCAAACTTGTGATTTTTCTTATGAAGGTATGCTTTACAGGAGGTAAGGTATTAATGTGAATAATTATACTGTGTGTAGATCTGTATTTTAAAAGGCTCTTCTCTTTCATTCCTAAAACAGACTACAGCAGGTGTATATGATATGCTTTAATGCACCAACAAGATTATGCTTTGTTCTAAAGTTAGCTGGCTGTTTGATTTTTACTAACAGCATAGAGACATCATTTTTTTTTCCAGTTAAATACACTCTATCTTTCTCAAAAAAATCTATAAAATGCATTTTGAAACTAAACTATATATATGCATATATATATATATATATATACACACGGTTTTATGTCAATATTCACACACAAAAATCCCTGCTAAACCAGAGAAACAAAAGTTAGAAGACTTTTTTTTTTTCCCCCCAAACATAAATTAAAGGTCATGAAAAACTATCTTCTCATGAGATAAAACATTTTGATGTCATGTCATTCTTGATTTTTTAATAAGATCCTAAAAATCTGACATTTTTACTTCATTTTACTGCTCAAATATTTTTGCTAAAATGGTACTCTTAGTATTGCTAAAACAATAAAGTCAAAATAAAAAAAAAAAATCTGTTTTCATAAATACATTTTTAAAAAATTTATCATGTGTTTTAATTGCACCAAACTGACACTTTAAAGAGGAAAGATACTGTATCAGAATTATTTTGACTAATATTACATACCAACATACCCTTACTAATATAATTTGAAACATCCTGAACCCTGTGAAATAGAGGTTTTGTTCTGGATTTAGTCACCTTCCCTTTGGCATGCCCTAACTGAAGAGGAACTATATACATGAGTAAGAACAACTTTTGTTTTCTGTGGGTGAGCTGATGTCTTCTGGCTACTTTATGTTGCACACAAAACACAGTCTATATCCCTGTGTTCTAGATATCACAAAAATTCAGGTGTCTTACCAATAAGAGCTGGCTAGAAAAGACAGAATTGCCCCTCTGTGAGTATAAAATAAAACTGAATCTGCCTTCAGACTTACAAGTTCTTTTTATATTTTTTCAGTTTGTAACTTCAGGGTGTCTTCAAAGGTCAGGAAAGCCAAGACTTTGTAACTGGCTGACACTATTCTCTTAAAAGCTCGATGTAAAGCAAATCTATGTATCTCTTTGATACCAAACTAGGAACTGTGTTTCAGGTTAAGCATATTAGTGCATTATTTTAAGGTGACTGTGCTGTTTTTCAAAATGAGATAAGTGAAGATGGGTCATAAAATGCAGTACAGTTCTGGTAAGCTTCTTAAAAATGGTAAGGTTAAGCTAGATTTAAGAAGCTGCTGGAAATTCACATCATAAAATAATCTCTTGAAGGCAAGGAATCAGCAAGCCTGTGATTTCAAAATAGAATAAAAATCATATTTCCCAGTAGTACATATTCATGAGCTACCTTTTTGTTTCTCTGTCAGCTGCAGCAGATGCGTAATATACATTGTCTATGCACATACTCTTTTGCTAGAGCAGTGGTTAAAAAACGGCTTGCATTGTACTTAGATTCATCACATTTCAAATGCACATTTGTCTTCCAGTGATGAAGGGACATATTATACACATTTTGATAAAATTGTGGCTTCAGCACGTTTTGTTTCCTCCCCAGGTCCTTTGATGGCTAAAGGTCTTCCTGTGACAAATTTTGTGAGCTGCGTCAGGATTTTGGAATGTGTGTTCCTCTCAAACCACAGGCAGTTTTGCAAGTGGGTGTATGCAATAATTAAATAGTTTGTATTACTACTGGGGAAATCTTGATCAGCTGTCATGGGTAAAGCCCTAGTTTGGCAAATATGCTGAGTCATTCACCAAAGTGGACTTGACATGAAAACTGGGCACTATCCTTTCAATTATTTACAAATGTTCACACACAAATATTTGATATCCTGACAGCTGGAATTGATTTCCTCCTTTTCAATCTGTTTAAGAGGATTTGCTCCCTAAGTACTAACTGAATGGTAGACTGGTGTTTGCTGCAGCATCTTTCTGCCTGTGTGAATTCTGGTATTCAACTACTGTTTCAGCCACCAAGGTCTTTTCGCTGATGGTTCAGATCTCAACAGCCTTCTAGCAGCACTCTTGCATAGAAATTCTTTTTTTTTTTTTTACTTGATGAGAATGTTACTTTAAAAAGAACATAATCTTTTCTGAGTTTAGAGCTAGGAAAAAAAGCAGCATAACATCTGATAGACTCCTGCAAAATTTACTTGATAATCTTGTACATGGAAAGCCAGCTGCTTTTCCCACCACCACAGAAGGAAACACTCTGTAGCTCCTGAGACATGTAAAATGTGTTTCAAGTGAGAGCATTCAAGTTGAAAATTTCTTCCTGAGTACTAATAGAAGTTCTCTAATGAAGAAAGACAGGGAAAGCAGACAGTTCAGAAGACTGTGGAGGAAAATTCTGGCCATTATGGTGTATGTACTCATGTGGACTATTTTAAGAAAATAATTTTAATAGCAATTTTTAAAAAATATAGGTCATGCAGAAAAGGTTGATAATACACAAAAATCAAGGTAGCAATGGAGATTAGCTCAGTTGGTCAGAGCTTGGTGCTAATAATGCCATGGTTGCAGGTTTGATCCCTGTACTGGGCTATTCTCTCAGGAGTTGAACTCACTGATCCTTGTGTGGGTCCCTTACAGCTCAGAATATTCTGTGATTCTGGAAATAAAATAGACCCCTTAAATAGGTTGCTGCTTTCCCTTGTAAATCGTTTACTCACTAAACTATGATAATGTTTGAAATGCTACTAACCTCCCAGAAATACAACAGCCTAGTAATCCCAAAAGATGTTAAAACTCAGAGCTGAGTAACAAGTATAGTCACATGTTGTTTTTTATGATTTTTAATGTAAGTAAAAAA
>VXBN01008153.1:933280-945404 GCA_013397395.1 Sinosuthora webbiana | reverse complement strand
AAAAAAGATTGAAAAACCTTTTTTTTTTTTTTTTTTTTTTTTTTTTTTTTTTGACAAAGCAAAAAAATATTGTCTTCTCAAAAGTTGACCTTCTTTTTTAGATGCAAATTTTTTATCACTTCAACCTGAATTTTGCTTCCTCTATACTTGTTTGTAAGTTATTTACCACGTGTAAAAGAAAAGAAGGTAAAGAAGAAGGGAAAAGAAGTACACAACCCAGGATATTAACTACAACTGACAGCAGAATCTTGGGCTTTTTACAGCCTGAAGTCCAGACTCAAGGCATAAGTCTTCAGCTTTTTTTCTGTGCAGGAGATTACTGTGCACATCATCAGTGCATTGTAGCATAGCTGCAAGTGAAGTTTTTTCTGAGAGAAGCTGAGAGGATGAGAAAGAGGTTATGCTACTCTCTCACAGAGACTGAAATTTGGAAGAGTTTTGGAAATGAATTTTTTACTTAAATGACATTGCTCCCACTCCTAGATCTTCAAGGCAAATAGTGCATCCTTCTATTTTACTAATCCAAATATTATATTTAGGCTGAAGGAATGTAATTAGCATTGGCTTATAATCAGTTGTTGACAATACAAAGCTTTAAAATAATTTCTTATTCAAATAATTATTCATGCTAATTTAAAGCATCATCAGTATAACAATTTTCATACAGAGGGAAGGGCATGTTAGTGCATAAGCTTTTAGGTCTGTACAGCTTCACCACACCTGAAAGCCAAAGTTTTCACAGACAACAAGTAACACTGTTTTGTAATTCTTTGAAGTACTGAGACTTCAGTACATTCAAAGACCTTGGTCGTTCTGTTGTCCTATAGATGTGTTTCAACATCCATGTTTGGTTTCTAGGTCTGTATGATACATGGGCATTTTCTCTAAAACAACACTCTAAACAAAGCCAGACCCAGTTGTCTAAGGCATCAGATAAATAGAATATGAGTTATGATGATTGTCCATATATGCTCAGTACAAGTTAATGTGCATGATTTTATCCACTGATGGATATGCATCATTGCAAATTAATATGTGTTGTGATGAACATGCATTCTCTCTCAATAAATATGCATTTATTCTTACAGGTTCATACTCAAAGCTGTAGTTGGTGAAGATAATTGTGAAAAGCTGACTGGACTCTTTTCTCCCTTTCTTCCTCCTCTGCATGCTGTGTTGGAAGAGAGAAGTGGAAACCCAGATTTTCTGTTTACTTTTAGGATGCTGTTACTCAGATTCTGTCAGGGAGGAAGATGTATGTTTGTGACACCCTTTGCTTTTGGGGCTAGCTCAGCTTGATTGTTGTAAACCACTTCTGCTGGATTTTGAAGAGATGGCTGAGAGGAGACCTCATCAATGTCTGTCAGTGTCTGCAGGGAGGGGTCAGAGCATGGACCAGCCTCTGCTCAGTGGTGCCCAGCAATGGGACAAGAAGCAATGGGCAGGAATTGATGCACAAGAAGTTCCACCTGAGCATGAGGAAGAACTTCTTCACTGTGCAATGACAGTGCTAGAAGAGATCACCCAGAGAGGGTGTGGAGTCTCCCTCACTGGAGATATTCCAAAACCATCTGCGTGCAATTCTCTGCCATGTACTCTGGGATGGTAGGACCAGTCCTGACCCATTGTGTGGTTCTGTCATCTTACAGTGCCCTGTGTTCACTATGATAATACTTTATGTTAATAAGTACAGTCAAATATTGAGTTTTTCAAAGGCAGCATGTGCTCCTTCCATGGAAGAATTAAAGTGTTTACTTTATAAAATAATTGATGATAAAGGTTAGTTTTCCTTAACTGGAGGAGATAAGAAGGAATACTATCTTTCTTAGTGTGGGAAGAAAGAAGAAAATGACATTTCTTTCTTTCAGAAGGAAAATTTATCCTTTTTATCCTTTATCTTTCAGAAGGAAATGACCATGAGAAGGAAATGACATTTTGGCCTGTGGAAATTTGTTGCATCTATGCATAGATGTATGTTCAAAGCCCAACTGTTCTAAAATGGGTATTTATTCCTCCTTTTCCAAAATTCTTTAGACAGGCAAAATGTGACATTTCATGGTCATACAGACTCTTCAAAAATATTACAGAACTGAGAAATAGAATCTGGCATTTGATTTCTACAGAACATTCTCCTGGACACAAGAAAAAGACAAATAAGAAATCAGGACTCAAGAATGAAGGACTCCTTGACATAAGACCTTATGCACCACGACTGAAATAACATCATTGAATTCCACTATTCAAGATAACATTGAATTCATGCTATATGTTACTATGACCCAACCCTTTGGGTTTATTATTAATATTATTATTGTTAACCTTTTCCTTATGTTCTGGAAGTCTATTATATATATTTGGATAGACCTGCATCAGGCTGGCAGCCTGTCACTTAGTTGGTTTCCCCAGGGCTCAATTTTAGAGCCAGCAGTGAAGCTTGTTGGAGTTCAAGGAGTGTCTGGACAATGCTCCCAGTCAGAGGGTTTAGTTGTAGGTATTCCTGCAAGGAACAGGGAGTTAGATTAGATGAGATTAGATTAGATTAGATGACCTATGAGGGTCCATTCCAACTCAATGTATTCCATAATTCTGTGATTAAAAATAGGATGGATGGTCCCTAGACTCACCTACATTTTTTGATGAATTTGATATGTAAATACATCTCAAACACCGACTAAGCTACTTTTATTAAAGTATTCTCTCACAAAACACTTTTATCCTGAAACCAGGGAAAATTCAAACTGAATAATTGATGGTGACAACTTGGAAAAGGTAAAGGCAAGAGGCTTACTATTCAGTTACTTATCATAAACAATCAAAAAGTTGAGTGTCTGCACTCTGCAGTTAAATATGCCAAAATTTATTTGCCTTAAATAGAACAATTTTATGGTTTATTCATAATAGATTATATAACATAGTTGCACTAGCAATATTGTACTAGAATTTTCTGTGCTAGAATAATCAAATGTTCATTGTTTATTAAAAAAATGTCAATAATCCTGTGTTATTTTCCAAATGTATTTAATTAATTTTCTATTAGACATGTCACAGAGTGGAAATAGAAAGGAAAGCAAGGTGTAAACATTTCACTCTTTTCTCACCCATCAATATTCATTATAAGCCCATTTCTCTTAGCTCAATTTAATACATTTAAGTTCATCTGGGAAAATTATTATTTAATTTCAGAATCTTTAGTTCCCTTTCCCCTTCTGTGAAACTATTGATTTAAGAAATAGATATTTTCCTCTTTTAAAGAACAATTAGCAAAAGTACTTCTGATTCTAGTAAAGATTTCTAGACAATTTGTCCAGATTAAGAACATTTTATATTGTTTTATAATGCAGTTGCTGTTCTGTAAAATTTCCAAATGCAATTTGGCTCATTTTTTAAAACTTGATTTTATTTTCTTTAATTATGGTTATGATAGTTCTGCTGCATAGCAGAAACACCCTAGGATAAACATCTTTTTAGATTTATTGGCCTAGTCTTACCCTGTGGCAATGTTGCAAACAGCACATTTTATTACAGAAAACTGAATATGACAGAGAACAAAAAAAGCAAGGCTTTGCCTCAAGGCAAGGAGGTGTAATTTTATCAATCTTTCCAAATATCCCTACTTATATATGTTTTCATAGACCTTTGCTGTTAAACAGGTAAACTCCTGCCTGTTTCACATTTGTTCCCCCCTGCCAGAAATCCTGTGTACATGAAGACAGGGATATCTGCATATAATCTACAGAGCATAACAGCTCTAATTCTTTCCAGAAAAAAAAAGAGATTAGGAAGAGTTTGCATGGGATAAAGCATTCCAGCTTCCAGTGCAGGAGCAGTAGGACCAAAGTCCAGAGAGCTTTTGCCACTCAGGTTTTTCAAACTTTACACAGGTAGACAGTTTTGTCACACTTCAGCTCTTGAATAGCAGTCCCTTGTGTGTTTCCCAGCTTCCTTTTTAATAAAACACTTTTAAAAGAAATTACAACCTTACTCATTTTTTTTCTTAGGCTGTTGGAGAAATTTTGGTTAAATTTAGCTAATAAATAAAACACTAACTCCTATGTCATATGATCACAGAATCATGGAATGGTTTGGATTGAAAGGAACCTTCAAAGTCATCCAGTTTCAACCACCTGCCATGGCCAGGGACACCTTCCACTAGACCATTTTCCTCAGAGAACCATCCAACCTGGCCTTGAACTCTTCCAGCAATGGCACAGCCACAGCTTCTCTGGGCAACCTGTCCCAGCGCCTCACCACTCTCACAAGAACATGTTTCTTCCTTAAATCCAACCTAAATCTTTTCTACTTTAAAACCATTACCCCTTGTCCTGTCACAACAGGTCCAACAACAGAAGTTAATAAAAAGCCTATTTTTTTTTTTTCAGTTTCCTTTAGGTATTAAAAGACTTGTCGTAAGGTCACCCTAAATGTTTCTCTTTTCCAGGCTGAACAATTGTAATTGTCTCAGCCTTTCCTCACAGTAGGGGTGTTCTATCCCTATGATCCTTATTGTGGCCCACCTCTGGATGGACCTGCTCAAATCCCTGCCTTTCCCTGCTGAAGATTCCAGAGCTGCAGGCAGCCCTCAACACATAGGACAGATCCAACTAATTGATATGCATTTTCACTCAGTTCTCTCTAAAGCTAAAGATCTGATAAGTGGCAAAGAAAGAAGAGCCTGCAATGTCAATATCCTTTTGCTCATGTGTACAGAACAGATTTAGTATAAAAGTCTAATAATACACTTGTACTTTCAGCACCAAATCAATATTATTGTAAATTAATACTTTCCTGTGTTTGTATATACACACAATATTCATGCATATATATAACAATCCTGTTTGTGTTTGTTTAGCATTCTACTTCACCAATTAATAATTTTCTGAAATTCAGTTATTCTCTGTAGGGATAATATTTGCAGGAGAAAAAAAAATAAATAAAATCCCCTCAAAAAATTCAACTTCATTCAGCCTTTGGGGAAAGGAACAGCAGATGATGCCAAAACCTACACGTCAGTGCACAGATGCATGAAGGTTGTAAGGGCTGAATTCTGTTATTGAGGGAAAGGTATCTTGTTCAAATGGCATTAAGCTGATTACAGAAGGAATATCCTGATTACAAATAGCTGTCCCAGCAAATGTAGGCTTTTTGTGAGGCAGCTGTGATCCAAAAACCAGTGTGATCAAGAAGGTTAAATAACAAATAATCCCTGGAGGTACTAAAGAATCTCACAAAATTTGTCACCAGCTTTCCATCTCCTATCTGCTAATTCATCTTACGTACTGACATGAATAAAAAGGAGGAAGTGCAAGTTTTGTTTCACAGTTAATATAAACGACTGGACTCTTCATTTGTTGCATAATCTTGATACAACCACATAAGAGCCAAATCTCTGCTCGCCTATGTTTTTTCCTATCAAAACCAATTTTTTTTTTTTTAGTTTGAAGGGGTTCAAGTGTCTTGTTCTCTGGAAGGATAAAGAGATATTCGTGAATATCCTTCTTTGCTAGTGACCTAATAACTGTACTTGATGTACTTGGTCACAACTGTACCCCCAGACACCTCTGCTGATCATATCAAGGTTTCATAATTTCAAATTTCTGAGCTTTGGCAAGCATTTCTGCCTTTAGCGCTAAAGAGAATGTCCTTCTTAAATTGCTAAGAGGTCTCATGTGAGAGGTGAAAATCCTATCTATCATTTATATTGGGTAAAAACCTTAAATCATGTGAATTTGCTTCCTCTGTAAGTGCTTGTTCCTTTTTAAAATTAGATGTTCTGGAAATGTAATTAAGATAGCATTTTTCCCCTTCAATAAGAAGTACTAATATAAGAGAGAAACATCAGTTTTCAAGCAATGCAGCAATCTGGAATCTGCATCTTAATTGAACACAAGCTTTTCTATTGTTCTTGCTTAGTCAGTTTTACAACTCTAGCTTTGATGTGCATCTTTCACAATAAGACTAAAGGAACAATTTAAAAGAAAAGCTGCATATGGCAGAGTACTGTGAAATCTAAAAAAAATAGAGGTAGTTTATATAACAGGAAGAGCATCCAAGGTGACAGAAAAGACTACATAAAGTGTGTTGATTCTTGTGGGATGAAAATGTCACCTCTGAGCACATACAAGGTAATTTTTTTTTGTGTATTTGTTATTTGTTTTTTTCCCCAGCATAAGGAAGAATACAGGTATACTGTATCTTCATGTTCTATATACTCAAATATTCAGTGAGAACACAAACCTGTCATGGGTTTATACTGCTGCAAATTGGACTGGAAAGCCCAATCTAATGCTTGACATCTGTCTTACAAGAGCTCAGTGAAGTCTTACTGAAATACAGTATATCACTGCAAAGCTGTAACTACTGTCTTGGGTATTTCTTCTCTTTCTCTGTCACTTCCACGCTACATCAGTATTTTAATTTATTTTGCAGAAATACCTCCAATTCTCCTTGAAAATTTTCACGGCTAGCTTTTGCTCACTCCTTGATACAGAAAACCAGAGAACACTCATTTTCTTGTAAGGAGCTTACGGAGCTAAATGAAAAGCAGAAAAATATTTTCCTTAATTCCTTTATTTCTAAAAATGAGAAAGCTTTTTGTTTGTGTTTCAGTTTGTTGTTTGGGTTTGGTTGGGGTTTTTTTTGGTTTTTTTTTTGGTTTTTTTTTAGGGGGGGAGGTGGTGTTTGTTTGTTTAGGTTTTTTTGGCTTTTTTTTTTACGTCACTGGTCTCCTATTATGGTTTAAGCACAGCTGGCAACTAAGCACTACACAGCCACTCACCCACACACTCACTCACTCAGCCTTCCCTGGTGGGAGAGGGGAGAATCAGAGGAGTAAATGTAAGAAAAGTTGTAGGTCAAGACAGATGCTTTAACAGGGAAAGTAAAAGTCATGCACACAAGCAGAACATGGAATTCGTTCCCCAGTTCCCACAGGCAGAGCAGGTCCCCACCACAGTTAACAATTACTTAGGAAGACAAACAACATCTTTCCAAAAATCCCCCTTTCTTCTTCTTCCCCCAGCTTTAAAAATTGAGCTTGACATTCCTTTGGTCAGCTGGGATCAGATGTCCAAGGTGTTTCCCCTCCTAACTCCTTGTGCACTCCATGTTCCCTCACTGGCGAGGGGGGATGTGTGCAAGCACTGCTCCGTGACAGCCACAACATCCCTGTGTTATCCGAGCTACTTCCACCACAAAAACAAAAACACAATGCTTTACCAGCTAGTGAAGAAAATTAACTCTGCACCAGCCAGAACCAGCATGGCCTCCTGGATCCCAGGAGCCTCTGCTGCTTCTCATCAAACTCTTTTCCTTCCTGAGATACACATCTTCCACTCATCACCTGGCATCAAGCTTTGTCTCTCACTCAGGCTAAGGGCACAAAATGCACTGCCCCAATGCCACTCTGATACTGGTTTGGCAATATTTCTCTGGCTGCATATTAATACGCTCAAAGTTGCCTAGTCCCAGGAAAAATGCTTCCCTGGGCACGTCCTTGTGCCTTCAAATTTCATATATGCACCTACTCTGCAAAGCAGTTTATGAATATCACAGGTTTTGCTTGTAGTCACTTCAAAAGATGATTTTCTGAGAAGACACCTTATTCTAATTGTGAGGAGTCATTTTTTGTCTTTCTGGAAAGAATACTTAGAATATTGACTGAAGGCATCTCCATTTGAATGCTTAAAAGCATTTACACAGGAAAAGAATTTTTCTCTACTTCTTTTATCATAAATACTTATTTGCAATAAAATATTTCTGTCAATTGTGTCCAATTCAATAAAACTATATAAAAGAAAATATAATTTTTTTTAAGGAAATAATTTTCATAATATTTATTAAACAAAGATTTGGACATGAATCTGTCTTTTTGGCTTATAGATAACCAATTGTAGAAACAAGTAGTGTATCTCAGGGAAATAATTCCTTTAGATTCCTCATCTTTCCTAAATATTTCTGAGGATCTGGAAACTATTAAAGACCAATGAATAGACTCAGTGAAAACTGGTTGAACCCTGCTGAGTAACTCTTATTTGTCTCCTGTGAGAAAATCTCTACTTCTAAAAGCAAGAATGGACAAAACCAAAATTAATTCTATGACAAGACATTGAGCCTTCTTCTTTATTTAAAATTCTCCCTCAGGGACCCTGAGGGAGAGACACCAGCATCCTCTCCCTGAACACAACTGTTTAACTGTACAGGAAATAACTATGCCAGGTTATTTATTTTATTTATTTATACACACCTCTTAACAAGCTCAAAAAGGAGAATATCTTTTTTACTTTGGCTTCAGGAATTACAGTAGCCCATTGAAGTTGAGTAGTTACCATTGTAGACACTATTGTCTAGGACTGGGCATGAATGATGAATGAACAGATGTTAAATAAGTATGAAAAACACGTACAAACAGTTGCTACGTTGAAACACAAAGGAAAAAGAAACAGAAATAAAAAAATTATTAGGAATTTGCTCATGGGATGCTTTTGTAATACATTTCCAATGATTACCTAACTTTCTGTTCCTTATTTGGATTTTTTTTTTAATTTTTTTTTTTGTTTCCAGAACTTTCTCTGCTGTTTTCCACAGTTCAAATAAGTTGCTTTACCCCAAGCTTTGACTTTACAAATTTTTCTCCCAGAGAATTTGAGTTAGAATTTTCTTATTCCTACCAGCATTCTAGCTACAAGTTTATTACTCCATGCCAGTTTCTGCTCAAGCAGTGACAAACCACCTGTGGGAATAGATCAGACAAATATGAATCCCAGCCAGCTGTAACTACAGCAGGCAAATTGCTGGTTCACTGGAGTAGTCTACTTTTATTTATTTGTCCCTAATTATAGGACAAGGATTTTAGAAAATAAAATTATAGCTGTTTTCTGTAAGGCCAATCTCTCCCAGAAGAATATGTTAGAACAGTATAGAAAAAGTTTATTTAAAATAATACTGTATCTTTCAAAATTAACCTTTGTCTGTGTAGACTCGCAATCAAGTGTTACTTAGAATTGTAATCCAAGTAGTATAAAAGAGAGAAAAAAAAAAATCCCAGGAGAAGAAAGTGTTCAGTCTTCTTTCTTTAAAATAAATGATCTGTACAGGAGAAAGTTTTGAATGTAAGATTAATGTACATTTTATTAAATGAATACTTGCCATATACAATCTCACAGATGAAAGGTTTATTTGAACAGTTTTATTCAATTTGAAATAGGTCATTGTTACACTTTGGCATTGTAAAAATGGGCTTTTGCAGTGTTTGACACGTGTAAAATGAGTTGGCTCTTCAACATCTGTTCTGAAACATTTACAAAATTCCCCTATTAAATTTTAACATTGTGCTCTGAAGTATTCTGCACAATGTAATGAGAAATCCTGGTATATTTCATTTCATTCAAATATTAGGTCCCAATGGAGAGCTTTGGGATGAAAAACTCTTACAGGTCTTCCTATTGAAGGCAGAAAATATTGTATTGATCTTACATAAAACAAATAATAAAAAAATCTCTAGTTGCATATAAATAAAGGCTTCTTAATTAGTTTTGACAGATATTTAAGTTTTGGGCAGACTATAAAGCAAAAAATATAAAATCATTACTATTATCTTATAGAAAAAAATTGAAAACACTAGGGGGTAGATTTTGGTTCTTCAGGGTTCTGCATTGCTTCCTGGGGGAAAAGGCCTGGAGGAGAGAAGGGGCAAGAAAACTGGATAATATTCAAGGATAGTTCCTAATAGCTCTGAAGAGATGGATTACAGCAAAGTGGAAAAGGCAAAGACCTGGTTTAATTAACAAGAAGCTTCTGTACAAGCTCAAACATAACAAAGCCCGCAGAGGGTGGATGGATGCAAGGACAAATAGCCTGGGTGGAATACACAGAGATTGTCCAAGCAGCCAGGGATCAGGTTAGGAAGGTAGAGAAGGCTGAGGTACTCTCAGTTTTGTCATATGTTATTATGATTTTTATTCAGAATCACTAATCAATCTCTATCTCATTTTTTCAACCTCTGGGGATGTGATGATAACATCACTTTTTTTTTTCACCTGTTCAATAAAATAATTTTCCACAGACAAAAGTGAATTATCTGAAAATGCAACTTCCTAGGCAAGAAAATCTTCTTGGCCACAAGGAAAAACATTACTATCATGACCCAAGAGAGAACTCAACACTAGAATATTTAGAAAGATGATGTGCAAAGTTAACATATTTCTTGTCCTTTTCGTACCTACTTAAGTGGTGAATGCAACTGAGAAACAAGGAAAACCTACAGTCACTCCAAGAGTTACAGCAAAAAGTGAGAGAAGACCTAGATTCCTTGTACAGACCTTAAAGATACTTGTATTACAAAGCAAGGTTGAACAGCAGAATCCTATGATTTTTATTATTTGTTATTGGTTTGCCTTTAAGAGTTCTGAGAGTTCTTTTCTGGTCATTGCTATAAATCACATTTCATTAAACAGGGCTTATTTAGATGATATTGTTTTAATGCTACTGCAGGAAAAATTAAATCAAGACCATGAACTACTCACTGGATTTCATTTTGGTTGGTTGGTGGGTTGGGGTTTTTTTTTGATTTTGCTTTAAATTACAACACTATAAGGAAAATTAGAAAAGGAGGAATAAACTACTACTCTAAGACAATGAAGCACACTGAATTCTTTAATGATTGTGCCTATATATTCTGTAAATCTGCAGCAGTTCCACTGTCATGAACATTGGCTTAATATCCAATTAGTGCTTACCAGTACTAATGACTTCAGATAACTCAGAAGTTAAATTTCTGGACTGTTGTGATGATTAAACTGTGCTTTAACAATGAACAAATGAACAAAAGAAATTTTAATCTCCACAGACTGGAAGCTGTTATTTAACTATGCTATTTTAAACAGCAAATTTTCTGACTTAGTGATTTGTTTTATTGATTTGATTAGGTGTTTCTGCAATTACTTCTGTCTGTTCACTGATGAAAAACACAAAACAAACCAGCACTGACATGTAGACTGAACATAATTTCTGATGCAAACTCAATTTAACTTATTTTTCAGTTTAAAGATAACATTCCCAGAAATAGTAAATTTGACCCCTTGGCTTACATCATTGATGCATTCCATCATCATACAGGAAATTTTTTGATAATAGACCTGGAAAGTGAAAGATGAAGCCCACAAAATTCTCCACGTTTAGAGGGGGTTGTAAATAATTTTTCAGAATAAAAAAAAATTAGAGTAAATTGACAATATTTGGATTGAACTTCTGTAAATCATTTTACAGACTTTTCAGCAATATTGTAAAGAAATGCTAGAAGCAATATATTAATAGGTATGGTCAACAAGGTCTATGTGTGTTTTGGCAATAAATTCCAAATATTCCCTAATTTACTACAGAGAAATAGCTGTTCTATGCCAGAAGATATTTTAAAAGTTCTGTGATCTGTTCTTGCAGTCATTTAGTGCTGAAAGGCTTTGTTTCATTCTTCCTGGTTGTAGTGGTTTTAAAAGCAAAACAAATGAGAGGCTCCAAGTCAGAGATACAATTTAATAGGAAGAAAGGAAAAAAAGGTAAAATAAAAATAGATGCAATAANGTCATTCAGTGCTGAAGAGCTTTGTTTCATTCTTCCCAGTATAATTAATAAAGAAATGTTATACTTTGTGATTTTTTTCAAGAAACTCCTGAAGTACAGAATATTGGGAAAGTATTAAAAGTGTAAGTGTATGCTTTCCCTCTTCCAGCCTAGAAACCTCTGATTTCATTATTACATTTGCATGCTACTTGTAGTTTTATTTCCTGAACATCAACTGGGAAGGTTGGAAGGAGGATGGAAAGGTATGGAATGTGTGCTTCACAATGAGCAAGTCAGGAAAAGTCTTCACTGCTGAAAAAATAAAATCTGGGGGAAGGTAGAGGAATAGAGTGATTTTGAAGATCTATAATATCATGACATTATTAAAGCAGATAAATAAAGATGCATTTCGCAGTGTGTGTGACTACATCCCTAGTGTTGATTTAATAAAGAGAATATTTGAATTTAAGAGTGTGTTCCCTCAAATTTTTGTTTTCAGTCACAGCACATTTCCTACTCTGGGTCTCTGGGTAATTATGGTAGGTGTTATAGCCCCAAAAAAAAAAAGAAA
>VXBN01008153.1:872469-922748 GCA_013397395.1 Sinosuthora webbiana | reverse complement strand
TTTTTTTTTTGTTTTTTTTTTTTTTTTTTTTTTTTTTTTTTGGTGGGATTTTATCTTTTTTTAACACAGAATAATTTAAAAAAAAAATTATTGTCTTGGGACAAAAGATGTTTATAGACCTAAAGATAATAATCAATCTTGTTTTATTTAACCCTCATAAAATATTTTATTTGTGTGCAATTTCAGAATGTTTTACCTGCAAAAGAAACATTAAAATAGAGGGTATTAAGGTGTAAAAGAAGATGCCACATATAAGTATGGATACTTTTGGAGAAAGTTTTTCTGAGCATGAATATATAGGTTATTCAAAGAGTTTTTCTATTCCTGATGAGAGGCAGCCAGAGAAGTCTCTTACAATTTAAAAATGGATGACAGACTTCAGTGGCATTTCAAATGAAGGTTTTCAGAACTGAACTGAACTGAAGATGAAATCTTCTGCAAGGTAAAAAAAGCAGTTAGAGTCTTCTGAGGAAATAGCAGCTCACATTTTGTCTTATCCATTTCCACTTCTGATGCCCAGAGAGTTTAGGGTAAACTTTCCTCTCTGAGGTGAAGACAATTAGAATTTATTCTTATTTGTTGCTATTTCATGGTGTGAACTCCTAGTGAGCTCAGCTGCTTGCATGTTAAACCTGCAGTTGTTTCTGCTGCTCTCTGCATTTTGGAATTATCCTTCTCTCTCCAGGTACATCAGGGACTTTCTCAGCTCATCCCTCCTCCTGTGCCACAGCAGCAGGTGAAATTGAGAGACAAAAGCAGCTCTTGGTTTCCCGGCTACCAATAACTCTCATGACAAAATGCCAGCAGTTTTTACTATTTCCTTTAAGAACCTTCAACATCACCTCTTAAATAGGTCTGAATATGTGAATGGTGCATCTCTTCCATTTAAATGTCTGGGATATTCAAATGTGCTTATGTTTTTTTACAAAGATATATATTAAAACCTGTGTTTTTCTGAATATTTTTGTGCATGTCAGTTGTGTCTTTTGCATTTCTTGAATCCATTAATTTTAAGAAAATTTATAGAATCAGATAAGGTACAATGCAGTAAAACACACAGATGATTTATGTACAAGAAATGTTTTGTGCACGGTATGATGATAATGTTTTGCTACTTTAAATACATATGAAGCCAAAATACAACAAAAGAACTCTGCATGTAGCTTTGACAAAAAAATGAGTTTAGCTTGGTAACACAACTAATTTAAATCATGCAAATTTAATGATATGCCCTTTTGGATTTAATTTTCATGGAGCACATTTTGATCATTTTACTTTGAAAACTGCATCTTTTGAAACTTAAATCCATCTCCCAGTACTTAGCTCTCTGTTAAAAAAATCTCATTAAATAAGTCTCTTTAACTAGGTGTTTGGAAGATCTTAACACATGCAGTTTATGACTGTACTAACATTTTTTGTATGAAAAAAATGCCATTCTTTTGGAAAGAGATTTAACCTGAATAATTGGCATTTGGCAGAGGTGGTAATGTTTCTGAAGAACAAAGTTCCTTAATAATAAAGAGTTTTGGTGCATATTCATATTTTTTGATTTCCAGCATTTGTTAATTGCTCCTTAGGGGGAGCAATTTTTCTGGAGAGCTCAAGCCCTTTTATAGACACACATGAATAAGTCAGAAATAGAAGCACCTTGTAGCAAACCCCCACAAGACTGCAAAGTTATCAGCCAACAGTGCAGTGTGTTCTTGTGCAGAACAAAATAAAAAATACTTGAAAGTTGTGCATGCTCACACATAGATAGACAATGCAGGGCTTGCGGGTTCTGCATCAATCCTCTGCTATGTCAGCTGTCTCCTATAGAACTGACTTCCCCAGAGAAAACTGAAAAAGGGAATTTTGGGGGGGAATGTTTATTTTTTTATTAATAACATGTATATGGTCTTCATTTAATACTGCAGCAGCATATGGGATAGAGAAATATTAAAATAATTTATTGGAGAAGGTTTGAGATCAGCTACTGAGTGTAGCATGAAAGACATGGGTTAATAGAAACTTGCCATGAGTGGAAATATAAGGAATATATATTTTATGTAACAAAAATTCCCACTAAAAACACACAAACCCCCTTATATTGTATTTTATAGTACAGAACCACACAATTTTCTCCCTTTTCCAGGCTAGGCTTTTGGTACATACCTATGAAATTTAACACAATACAAATACAAGTAATTATGCTATCAGAATTCTTATTTTATGCCCTCTGAAAATTCAAAGAGCAGAACTACCTATAATAGGTTATTATTCATATACCATCTTATTTTACCACAATTACATGTTACTGTTAATTACTATTGTTAGGTATTAGTCAAGACAGGTTTTGCTACATGGGTGTGATGAAATAAAACTAAATTATGTGAGAAGAAAGACTACATAGCTGAGTATTGGAAAAGATTGTACAGGACCTGCAAAACAGACCTCTAAGCAACAGGTTATGTGTTATAAATTTGCAATGGAAATCCTATTTGCTAGGAAAGAGATTTTGTAGACTTTACTCATTGTGTCCTGAGAGCTGCAAGCTCATCGACTATTCATAGGTGATTGTATCAATAATGTTATTAGTATTTATATTTCCCTGAGTCATTTGATGTGTTTTCTGGGGAATCATTATATAAAAAAGATAAATAATTCTCATTCCTGATCCTCTAGTTCAGATTGTATCCCTGAGGAAACAGAATTGACTTTTATTTGTTTGGAGGACATGGTGAAGTAAATACCTTGCCTATCACAGTACTGCAAAGGCCCATAAATGGTGTAGAAGAATTTCTGATAAGGGACAAGTTTGCATCCATTTGAATCTTATTCTCAAACAGAGGCTGGATAACAGAGGTGGAAGGTGAAGGAAAGTGAAGGAATCTAAAGCTGCTCTTATACCAGCTTTCCCAACTGTTTCCATTCTTTCCTCTCATCTGGACCTTGTCCCTTGCTCCTTCCTAAACACACATATGTAAATACACATTGTGGTTTTGAGAGTGTTTTCACCTTGACTATTTTTGTCCTTTGTTATTACTGTAATTTGTGAAAACATGTAGCAGTCATCTATGTTAGGAAATCTGTAATTTTATAAGTATTTTTCACTGTTAATGTATCTTACTCATAATTATTGCTCTGCCTGTTATCTCTGCCTAGAGAGGAAGCAACTTTATTCGGCAGGGATGGCTTTGCTGAAGTGCAAAGGGTCTGAAGCATAAAAGAAAATGATGCTAATGAAGACCTGTATAACCTTCCAGCCCAGGGACAATGCCTCTTAGAGATTAAGGAAAAACATGTCATGACTGAGCTACAAAGCACTCCACCAGAAGAATTCCCAGGCACTTTTCTTCCTAAGCTGGCTGAACACAGATCAGGAACTGCTTACTGTTTCATTCTTTCCACTTAATATCAGATTTGCTTGGTGACAGATGCTGCTCTATGAGGACTGTTGCATTCACACTCTAATTATTCAGAAAATCAGCAGGTTTCTTTTTCCCCACCAAAACATCTATCTTCCCACTTCTTCCCAAGGAACTCTGCCAAATTAATCTACATAGAGATATTACAATTTAGCAACAGCTTCCTCAAAGTTTTTGTATCATGTTGTGAAGAGGGCAGACTAGAAGCTTTTGCTAGTGTTTTCTCACTCTAGTATATACTTCTGATATAAATATGGAAAATATGTATTGTTTTCTATGGTCCTAGCAATTAGTGTGGTAATTTTAAAAATATCTACATAATAAATATTTTCTTTCCCAGCTTGGATATCTTAGAAAACTACTTATAATTGTGTAAGACATGCTTACATCTTTTACAGATAGGGAAGAAAAATAGCTGTCTTTTATTTAAAGAAGAATCTGATAAATGTAAATCTTCAAGTATATGTATGTTTGTATGTATGTATATATATTTATATGTATAAATACATATTCATCAAGACTTTCATAGGGTAATACTGCAAAATGTATTCAAATAAGGATTTTTATATCCAGTTATAGTAATTCCAACAGTTACATTCCAGATCAATGCAGACAGGTGTCAATGAAAATATCCTTAATTTTTTATACACTAAACTTATGAATACCTATGCTCTTGTTTCCTGGTGCTACACTCATCCTTCTGAATCCCTTCTAGCTCTGACCGTGGACAGTTTTAGCCATTCCCAAGCAAAGAGACTGTTGGAATGTCTCTTTGGGAATGCTGGAGTGAGCAGAAGCATCCCAGTTCTCTCTGGGAGGAGCATGATGCTGCTGGCTGGATGCATCCCTTCTCAGCCCTGGAATTCCCTTGGCTTTGTTTTCAGACTTTTCTCATTCATGCCTGCTCCCTGTGCCCTGATTTCAGCAAAGGGGTAGAAGTTGCACTGCAGCCTCAGGGGTTGTTTGTCATACATATAAATCATTGAACTGAATACACTTCTTCACCTTACAGTTCTTGTTACCTTATAATTTTATGAGGTGTTTTTTTTTCTTATCAGGTTTTCCTGTCCTGAATCTCAATAAAAAAAAACATGATTTCCAGCAAAAGGGGCCAATTATCTCACTTGCTTTCATTTCTTAGAAGAGATTCTCTGTCGTGTATTGTATTCTTTGACTACTTATTATTAACCAAAAGGCTGGAGAGACTCATTTGGTTATCAGTTACTGTCTGTACAACAGAAATCCCATGTGTTTGCCAGAAGTCTGCAGAATATTAGCTTCAAATCCGAAACCCTACCAAATGCTGTCAGAAAAGTCTATGTACAACACGTGTCATGGAATACATTGTTTGGTGACTGCAGTAAAAATACCTTCAAATCACTCCAATAATTTAATGAGGCATACTGGTCTCACTTGAAATCAAAATTGTTGTTTCCTTAACCGGACTTCTAAGTTCCAGAATATGTTCCTCTTTTAAGTATTCTGAAGATGTCTTCTGCAAAAATATGATACCCTTGTTATTGTGTATAAAAATCAATTGTCCATTGCTCGAAATAGACATGTTTTCCTAACTCATAAATATATCCATCTAGATGACCCCTTCCCCAAAAGAAATGCTTTTAGAAGAATCTGACCTGCCTGCATAAAAAAAAGGACTACATGAATTATTTGAGAGATATCCTTTTTTATTTCCCCCACTTTGCCACCAACCAATCCACACAACCATTGTCTTTCTCTGGTTTCTAATTTGCATAAGATAGAGGACCACTAATAAAGAGGCAGAAATTTTGGAAGGCTTTATAAAGAAGCAAAGCATTTATAAATCATCACCAATAGTTGATTAGAAACATTAAATTTCAACTGACATTTTAGAAACCTGTTTAAAATCACAAATAATCCTGGTCTGAGTGCCATTCTCTAAATTTTTACAGTAGATATAACCTTAGTTTTGGAATGCCTTCCTAACTCTGCTTTTGGCACCATGATTTGCAATTATTAAGATTTTAAATAGGCAAATATATACACATATAATAAAAACTTCGATCTCTATCAAGAATCTTGAGTAGAATTGAAAAAAGACCTTGACATAATTCTGGTAGGTAATGTTAGCTCCCGATGCCCACTTAGATTGTAACCTTAACCTTATCACTTTTTTTTTTCCCCTACACCTGGGTTCCTAAGTACTACCTAAATGTGCACATCTTGAAAGAAAAAGTTTGCCAGGAGATTTAAATATAATTAGTGTACCAGTTTGTATGTTGGACAAAGTAAAATGGCTATTCTAATTCATTACATTACAACCTTTACTCAAAAACTGTATCCTTAAGAGTTTCATCCCTGCAATAATAATGCTGATGGGATAAAAATAATGTTGCAGACAACAGAAATATTGTACTGAATGGTGAGTTAATTGAAAATAAAAGATGCAAACAAGAATTCTTACTCAAGAAAATCTGTACACTTTTCTGCTCATGGGCCAGTAAAATGAATGATATCGAAGAAGGTAATGGTCAATTTGTAACAGCAAGTGATCATATTCTTTTTATTTGAAAAAGTATGCTAAAGAACCATGGGATTTTTATTTCAAAATATCTATGATGTTAAGTATCACCTTAGGTGATGATATCTTGATTAATTCTGACTTTCTGCATACACATTTTCGAGCAGGACTCTTCAGCTCAATTTGCTGCCATTGTTTGTTTTTTACATCAGGTCTCAGTGTTTCGGCCCACTTTGAAAGATTATCAGTCAATTTCCTCTTGCCTTATTATTTTAATTGTTGTTTGTTTTATACCCCTTTAGAGGCTTCTGTTTTAGTTATGGTTTAAAAGTTTTGTACCATTTCAAACTCTGTGTATGAAAAGGTTGCATTCAGTAATTTAAGACAGACTTTGTTTCTCCTTTAAGAAATAGGCAACACTAGCTACTTACTGTATGTACATCATTCTAACTGGTCTTTTTCATGGGAAAGACATCCCTAAAAAAGGACTATGTGGCCCAGGTTTATGCTAAATACCAAATACAAAGTAACTTTTAAAATTGTATACTAAGACTATTTCTCCTTCCCACAGCTATCCTTTAATTTTTTCAAAAGTTATGTAGATTCTAGTTTTATTGAACTGTCAGGTTTTTACAAGCCTCTAATCTTCTAAAAATCAATTTTAAAGTTGACTTCTGACTTCCTAACTCATAACTTTAGTCTCTTGTCATTTGATCCCTGAATGATGTAGATATCATTCTTTTCAGCGGAATAAATAGCTGAACAGGAAAGCATAGTATTATTGCTATTTCATTTTCTCCTTTCTGTGTATTCAGATAGATTTCCTAGGAGGGATGCTCTTTCTCTTCCCTTTGCATTTGTCTATTCTGTTGGCACGTACACGCTTTCTCTATTTTTCTTTTATGCTTCATATTTTTTGATGATTTTCATTTTCACTTTAATCTCAAGAGGACAGCACTGTGTTGAGGCACATGCTGCAGCTTTAGTACTTGTTAAAGATTTCATGTAGTATTTCTCAAGCTGAGGTTCACAAAAGCAAGTAAAAGAGGAAATAAAATTGGATGGCAGAAGTCAGCAGCCATTCAGAGCTGCCTGACTCAGCAGCCACTTTAGAGGGGGAAGCAAAGGGCAGAACTTTTGACAGCAAATGGTTACATGAGCAGCCTACCATTACCTGTTAGCAGCAGTGCAATTTTACCAGTAAACTGGAGTGAGCATAAACATCTGCATTTAGTGATTACAGTGTATTTCCACTTCGGCTCCTTTAGAAGGAAATCCATAACATTCCTCCAGAAAATGTAAGTTGCTGCCAGCTAAGGATTACATGGTAGGTGAGGATGAGAGTGTCAACATTTTAAAAAAGTAGATTTACAAATAACACTGAACTCATCAGAGTTCTGTCTTAACAAAAGAAATTAGAAGAAATTACCTAGAAATCTTTTACATTGAAGAAGCATCAAGGACAGAAGTACATTTACGCAACACATCATGCAGAAAATTTATGTTTTGCAGATGAAGACGGTATTTGCACAGAATTCAGGTGAAGACTAATTGTGGTCTCTTTTGCAAGGACAAGATGGCAATAAAACATGTCACCACCCCATGACTTTGTGAGTCAAAAGGTTTGCCTGGAACTGGGTTTGGAAGAAAGGGTCAGGATTCAGTGATATTATTGACAGTACATATATGTATATGTCAGCTAATCTTGCCTTCCAGTTAAGATGAAGTTCATGGAGATCCAACTCTTCCTAAGAGCAAACCTTCAGGTAGCCTCTCTTCATTGCTCATAACCTGCAGGCCCAGCTGAAGCACCAAAGCAGGGGAATAACAGCTGTCACTAAATTAATCTCACCTGAATCAGGATTTGGTGCTTACTTCAGCTTTCAGAAAATTAATATGGCCATTTTTAACCATTCTTTCCCAAACCTTTCCTTCATTTCCTGAAAGAAAAGGGTATGTTGCTTAGGAAAGTACAGGTATCACAGATGAACTGAAAACAGGTAACCAGTGAGCTAACGTGACTTCCTATTCCTGCTGGAATGGCTTTCCAGTAGAACAGTTTAATTAAACTGAGGTATAGTAATGTGTAAGAAGATACTTTATATTTAGGAATATTGAATTCCTATAACACAGGAAAAAAATACTGTGAGGGCAGCAAAGGAAGGGACATTCCAGAGAGAAAAGGAAGTTAAAAAGATTTCCATCTCTTGTGATTACAAAACCCGGGAGTGGAGTCTTAGAACACCATATTTGCCCTTTGGTTGTCAAGACCAGCACAACATTTAGTTTTTTTTCCCTTCTGTCTAATTCAAACAAAGAAACAAGTGAATGTTTTAGGCCACGGTCACTTTAAGACAAACAGATTACAGAAATAAAAAGATAAATCTGGTCCCTGTTCTCAGAGGAAGATTGCAGGTCAGATACAGCAGAAGGAAAGTAATTAATTTCAATTGTGGTAAACAAAAGCAAGTACACAAGTTTGATGTAAACTCAATCTTGTAATGTATGCTCACAGATGAGTTTATTCTCCTTTCCCCATTTGGCAATGCAGCTTTAGAAGAGAATGCACTGAAATTTCTCCCTTTGGAAGTAGTCCATTATTCTATTTCCCCAGCTTATATTCTAATTAACCCACTAGGAGGATAATGTTCTAATTAAGTAGCCTATATGTAGGCCTGTTTTATTCCTTTATGGACATATAAAATCCCTAAGCAAATTTTCTAGCTTTTGACAACCCTTTCATGCAGAAATCATCCCTAATATCCAATCTAAACCTCCCCAGTGCAACTCGAGGCTGTTTCCTCTTGTTATGCTTGTTACTTGGAAGAAGCAACCAATGTCCACCTGGCTACAACCACAATAACTAAGGATCACCTGTAACCATTGGTTCAGTTCAGATTATGTAAGATGTGAATGATTATGCTATTTACTGAATATTTTATGTGAGGGAGGAATAATTCTAATTAGTCTTACTTTCATTTACTTGTGGATAGCTTATTATACTGGTTTTCAGTTGTGTTTTGTTGCTTTTTCTACTGAGATTCTTATGGGTTTCCTTTAATGATATCTCCATGTATCTCATAGAATGGATTCTAAAATCTAAGAAATTACACCACAACTAGATTATTCCATTCACTCTTTTCCTTGATCATGGAAATTAAGGCAGTGGAGAGGTTTGTTTGGGGTTTTTTTTCACATTTAGAGCCATAACTTATATCCAAAAATATATACTGTGTTCAGAATGTCAGAATATAGGAACAAATGGACACTCATATGATCTGTACTCTGCTGCCTTGTCAGACTTGATCTATAGACTACAGCTGTGTTTCAGAGAATCATAGGATGGCTTGGGATGAAAAAGGCCTTAAGGATCATCCCATTCCAAGCACCCTGCCATCGACTTTTCACTAGACCAGGCTGCTCAGAGCCCCATACAAACAGCCTTGAACACTTTCAGGGATGGAGCATCTTCAGCATCCCTGTGCTGGTGCCTCACCACTCTGAGTGTTTGCCTATAAAAACCTCTTAATAGGAATATAGGTTATGGTTTACAGTTTTTACTACCAATATTTTACTAAAGTCTTGGTTTTTTTTCTTATCCTGTGGACCCCATTTCTAAGTATCACATATTTAAAAGTCAGGACAGGACTGAAATTAATTAATATAAGCGGTTTTATTAAAAATTAAAAATAAAAGTTGAAATTCTGGGCCATGTAAAAATATCCATATTTGGCTTCACCATTGACTTAAACAGAGACAGGAATTTACTCTAGGTGAAAAAGATGTAAATATATTATATATAGGGCTGTTTTCTCCCATGGAATTTTGTGGCCAGAGTCAGTAACTGAATTTTTCTTTGTTTTACTCTTGCTTTTACTAGAAAACTACCACAAAGCATTCCTGTGTTTTTTGCTTCTTTGCAGTTTATAGTAAAAAGGAATATCAGTAAAGCCTTAGCCATGACAGAACCATGTCAAAAAACCCCACAAAAACTGAGTAGAATTTAGCAAAATTGCTAAATATATTTTCAGATCAGAGGCCACTGGAAAACATCAGTAGTGATCAAGGAAGTTCCAAACATGGAAATTCAATCATAATGCTTCTAGTGAAAACACACCAAAGACTTAACAACTCCAGTGCCTTGTTCTGAACCTCTGCTTATCCACAACTACAGCACAGGGAACCACTGATTTTGAAAACAGAAATCCAAATTATTCTATGGTTTATGCTTTTGACCCACATCTTCTCTGATGATAGAGCATCTCAAATCAAAACTTTTCTGGACTCTTGGAGAAGGATTCTATTGCTGGAACCATGCAGAGACAACATTACTTAAAGAAATTTATAGTTGTAAGTCAACCTATTCAAGAGACATTTTCCAGATTCTTATGATAAAAACTTGGATTAGTTCTGCTTATTTCATTTTGGATTACAGTGACTAAATTTATTAGAAAAGTCACACGTGCAGTATAAAGGACCAGACAAATGCTGATTCTCAATTGAAATCATGAACTGGGTTCTACCTTTATTTACTTTTACAAGACTGGAAGATGGGAGTTTCCTCTCACTGTGTTTCCCTTATCTTTGCTGAATAGTAGCAAGACTTCACTGTAACTGTAACACCATAACCAAACACTTCTGAAACATAGGAGGGATGAACTGTGCTCTCAGTACAGTTATAAATTATGCAAGTCTAAAAGAAAAATGTATTTCACATATTGAAAATGAGAGTTCAAGGTAGAAAACCTCTCTTCTCTGCTTTTGTGGATCTAGTTATTTTAGTTTTCCTTACACCCAGCTTACTTCAAGCTCACTGAAGATTTTAGGAGTTTTGCTTGTGTGAATACCTAAAGAAAAGACTCCTGTGGTGTGTTGTATGAGACTTTGCACTGCTTGGAAAACTCTTCTAAAGATGTATGAAAATATAAATCAATAATTCAAAACCACCTAGAACTTTACCCCCTAAAATCTAAAATGAATTAAAAAGAAGTCCGATATTTACTACTTCAGGTTCATTAGGTTAATCCATGTAGAACTTCTTTATAGTGTGTGGAACACACTATTTGCCCCTGTGGAACTTTTACATTTTTATAAATCAATATTGAGGTATGCTTTCACCCACCAGACAGAAAGAACATTTTTGAACCTCTTGCAATCTATTCCACCAGTGAGTATCAATGGGGTCTTAAATCTCTTGCTTATAAGTCTTCTGAGAATAAAAGAATGGCAAAGAGTTCGGATTTTTTATGAAATATTTACTGGAAAATGGTGCAGGTTTATTTGTGAGTATTGGTCTCTCACAAGTATGTATAAGCATTTAGCCATAGGGCGAATCATGCACCCAGCAGTTCAGCTCCATCCAGCTATGCCAACAGTTTCCAGGAGAAAACTTGTGTTAAAAGAGCAGAATCAGGTGACAATGCAGAGCTCATGCTTTACAGTGCTCCATTTTCTAGCAATTTCTCAGTGGAATATAACTCTTAGCATTGTAGTTTCTTTCTTCTGGCTTACTGGATCCTTCCTTGTCTGAGTTCAAGATTTAACATATAACTCAAAAAAAAGAACAGAAGTAAGAGATAATCTGCACTGTGTCCTACTGCAATTTGTTGCAGCTGTTCTACTACATTTGCATAATATCTTTTTTTATCATGGAAATTTTCGTAAATACCTATTTCTTGTTCACTGTAGAAAATTACAAATGTGCAGAAGTACAACGTGCATTGGAAAAACTGAATCCAACCCCAGTTAACTACCTACAGAAAAAGAATTTCATTTTGACTACTAGGGTAATCTATTTTTCCCATAATTTAACATATAGCTATTTTATCTCATGCTCCACAAAGAAAAAAATTATATTGTCAGTTAGAGTTCTATTTTTATTTGTAAGTCTAAACATTAATACTTATTTCCCCTAATTTATATTTCTAAGAAGATATCTCTGAATCAGAATCTTGTAGATATCAAATTAATGTTGAAGAAACACCATTTTCACTATTAAGCTGTTGCTATTACTCAGCTATGACCCCATTTTTGTTCAGACAATTTGAGGTACAACATCAAAATGGAAAACTGTCTTTACAGTTGGATCTTAAGAGATCCATTTCTGGAACCAGAAAACCAGAAAACCTGCTTTTCCCAATAAGACTGTCTTTGCCTCAGAGCAGTAGTATTTAAATATGAAAAGTAGTCAACACAATGCATCACATTTATTTTCAATATTGCATTATAACAAAACATAATGGATAATGGTTGTATTTCATTGTTTTCTACTAAAACTATGTTAGAGTCATTACATTTTAACATATTATCTGATTGTCCTTGTTAAATAACGTAAAAATATTTAATTGTCTATGTTTTGATTTGAAACCTTGGAAAATTTTAGTACTTTTATTTCAGTAACATAAGGTAAATAGCACAGAAACCTATTATTTCTGTGACCCAACAACCACCAGTTTTGACTGTAAATTGTCACTGTTTGTTGCAATGCTTCTTTCTTTCTTCCAGACTAAAAATACTTTAACATTCTTAGTTTATTTTACGTCAAAGTTTTTTAGCCTATAGTCAAGTCAGTAGTGAATATTATGTCTCCTAAATGGACCAAATATATTTAACACAGATATATTTAAATCATAGAATCATAGAATGGCCTGGATTGAAATGGACCATAAAGATCATATCCTTTCAACTCCCCTGCTTGGGCAGGGACACCTTCCAGTAGACCAGGTTGTTCAGAGCCTCTCCAACCTGAGCTTGAGCACTTCCAGGATGGGGCATCATATCTGTTGCTTTAAAACAACTTTGCAAGGCAATTATGTGCAATTTTTATATTATCTCCCATTATTAGAACTTTCCTCTTTTCAAAAGGAAAGCTAGAATTGCATCAGTTCTGGTCTTACCACCTTTGCATAGAGGTAAACTGATTTCCTTAGTTTATTTATTCTGAAAAAAAAGTCTTAAATAATCAAAGAATGAATATGGGCTAAAATGAAGTGGCTATACAATTAAAAAAAGAAAGGGTTATATATTAAATTGCAATTATTCAGGGATAACTTAAGGTAATTTGATTACGTTAATGGATCCTGTGAGAAATAAACTAGAGAATTTCAATTCACAGAATGAACGTTGTACCAGTTATCTGAGTAAAGGAAACTTTCTGATTGGCATCTTTAATATGTGGCAGTTCCACAATACCTTTTGGACTTGCATTTCTTAGAGAAGGAACTGTCCTATTCAAGGTCTAAATAGAAGTGTTTGTATATCTGTGTGAAGATGAGAAATCACACACAAGAGCACATTCTCTTTAATGACAGTTTGTTAAAATTAGGTTTCTTTTTATGAACATCAGAATCAAATTATTCTGAATCTTATACATACATGATTCTGAAAGGGGGATATGAAATTTTTGAACATTATTTTAATTTCACTCTTAATAAAGTTGTTCCATGATAAAATTTTAAAATGAGTATGGAACTTATTAAAAAAATGTGTCATAATTGCTCAGTGAGGAGGGTACAGCAAATGGGTTTATGTTTTCAGGCATAAACTATATAATTTAGTCAAGGTGTTTGTATATAATGTCCAGAATCTCTAGAACTTTGCAGGTGATGTTCTCTGATAGCTCTGTGTTGCACCTCATATATTTGATTACAGATTTAATATTCTAAGTTTTGCTAGTGAGCCAGGAAATATGCAGAACCTCCCTTTGAAGGAGTGTTTACTATTTAGAACTGAATGCATGTTGGAAATTTTGTAAACAGACTACATTATCTAACAGGAATACCAATGTAAAGTGTTTTTTTGGTTTATTTTTCTCAAGACTGTTGTTTCTTTTCCTTTAATATTATATGTGAATGCAAAATCATTAATGTGGTAATGAACATGGCCAAGAAAGCAGATGTAGAAGAACATTAAACAGAGCTTGGTTTCTCCATGCTCTTATATTAAAATAAACATGGGATTTGGTAAACTTTCCTCATAATATTTTTAAAATTATTTTTTGCATCCACAACATAGAATCATAAAATCATCAACGTTGGAAAAGGCCTCCAGGATCAGGTACAACCTTTGATTGAATGCCACCCTGTCAACCAGACCAGAGCACTGAGTCCACTTCCATGCTGTTTATTTGACACATCCAGGGATGGTGACTGCACCACCTCCCTGGGCAGCCCCTTCCAATGTTTGACAACGCTTTCCATTTTTCCTGATGTGCAGTCTGGACCTCTCCTGGCACAGCTTGAATCTATGTCCTCTTGTCCTCTAAAAAAACCATAAGCCATCATGTCTCAGATTTAGATTTTCATTCCAGGGTTATCATTAGAGATTTTGGAGAGGAATAAAAATAGCAGGCCTGAATTTATATAGGGGATAATAATGCAAAATTTCAAAAAACCCTACATTTTAAAAACCCACATTTTTTGGAATTCAAAGTACTCAGCAACTAAACAATGGCAATTAAACTGAAGGAAATGTGACTCACTCATGCAGTGTCTTATTGGTCAAGTGCACGATCACATACTTTTTTACTTCACAATCATTTCTTATCAAATTTAATATACAGGGAGCACTATAGCTGAACTGTATCATAGTGCACACAGACAGGGATATGTGGCATCTGGAAATAAGGCAGACAAGATGCCAGAGTATATAGGTGTTAGTTCTTATACATACAGGGATGTGTATTGATATATAGGTACACATACCTTTCTTCAAGGAACTACTGAGTTTTTTGTGTGCGATGTATGCCTCAGCATAGTCTTTTTTCAAGACAGATAAATCTGAGACAGAAGAGGCACAGAGAACGTTTAAGGGCATGCAAAAATTCTGTTTATGGGAAATGATTGAAAATGCTTGATTTGCTTAGACCAGCACACTGCAATCTCGCAAAAGATATGTTTTTTTTCTCTATAAATATATGGGAGAAGAGTTGAATATAGAACAAAGGAAAATTGCTCTGGGATTGACAGGTGTTTTAGGTACAAAAGCAAATCAGTGTTAAATTGTGCTCAATAAAGGATTCAAAATTGTTGCCCTTTATGATTTCATCTTGTAGGGACAGTGCTTGATAAATTAAGTATTCTGTCCAACCTTATGGATTTCAGGCTTTTATTCAAAACCACAAAGTATAGGAACAAATTTTCCTAAGTATTTTTGGTTGCTGTTCTGTTGCTGTAATTCATAGCTACTGTCTTCTCTTCTAAACGACAGTTTGCCCCAGTTCTTTCTCATTTTGAGCCATATCCCCTTTGCCTTTGATTTTTGTCTCTTCTCCACTAGCATTTATCAAATACTCATTTTAGGTTCTGGTCCTTCTGATCCATCCATCATTGCTTCCTGTTGATTCCCCGATATCCCTCTCTTCCCTCCCACCCATTTCCTCTCTTCTGTTTCCTTGCATTACCTGTTTGTGCCATAATTCTCTTCACATTCCCACTGTTCAGCTTTCTGTATTGCCAAGTTCCTGTTTAGTCCTTCTGCTCCCTAATTCCCCTACAACTGGTCACCAGACATGGGTGAAGGATCGTTGCTGAGAACACAAAGAGAATGCCCTTCTGCTCTTCCCTTTGTCAAGTGTCATAACCAGTGTGAAGAGCAAAGCTCATCCACCGTTTTCATCTCTGAAGAGCCTACTCCTGAAGAATTCTCTAGATGATTTAGCTGCAAAACTTCAAAAGATAACAAACTCATATGAAGGTCCCTTTGTCTCTTTCTGAATTTTTTTTTTTTTTTTTTGATTCTTAGACTTAGGGTAGCAGTAATGTCAGGTTTCACTGGTATGAACAAAATTATATCCTTGATGTAAAATTACCCTTTTGGGTGACCAGACACCCAAACTGGAAAACATGTCTGCGCAATCTGTTAAATGTGTTGGTGTTCTTCGTGTAGAACACAATATCACCAAGGAACAGAAAGTTTCAGGCAATCTGAAGACCAAGCACTGTTATTTATAAATTTATAAACCTGCAGAAGAAATTATAAAAATGATATCACATATAGCCTGCTTAATATGGTGAATAAATTTTAAATGTTTCTTTAAACTATAAAGCTAAATGAAATGTCAGCAGTGCTCATAAGAGTTTTGATTCTGTAAGGTTTTTTTGTTTTTTTGTTTTTTTTGTTTTTTTTTTTTCCCTAATGGATGTCACTAAAAACATCTCAGTCTAAATGTTTAACAGTTTAGACTGAGAGTTCCCTTTCAGAACCTGTAGGAGGGAAAAATGGGTTGAAGTATATATATCAAGCATTACCAAAAGTCAGTGTCTGGAATGAACACAGTGTATGTGAACACTAAAGATACATATTCTGTGGTTCTAAAATGTGAGTCACAATATTATATAATGACACTTCAATCGATCAATTTTTATAGTCAAGAAAAATCTTAATTTACACAATATTT
Organism: Sinosuthora webbiana; assembly: GCA_013397395.1. Classification (NCBI taxonomy): domain Eukaryota; kingdom Metazoa; phylum Chordata; class Aves; order Passeriformes; family Sylviidae; genus Sinosuthora; species Sinosuthora webbiana. The sequence goes on along the minus strand of VXBN01008153.1, from coordinate 906,445 downwards.
TAATGGAAGAAAAGTTAAATCAATGATCAATATATTTTTTAAGCAATGCTAAGGTAAATTTTGTAAAAATATTCTCCAACAATTGGACAAAGTCACGCATATACTGTTACAGGATGAACTGTAACAAAATAACAGTAATTCTTTGAGTAAAAGATACTTAAACCCTTCTAACAGGCACAAACCCCTGCCTTAAAATGAAAATTCTAGTATTGACCTCATCATGAAGATACAGAACACATTGATTATGTGGAAAACTATAGGAAGCTAGAGTAATTAGACTGATTTGCATACCTAAATTAACATAATTGTTTTTAAATACCAATGGTTTAAAACCCCAAGCGAGTTTTGGACTGTAATTGTAATGAGTGTGATTTACAGGAAAAGGCAACAGTTCAACTTCCCCAGTGATCCATCTTACTAAGGATATAATTTTAATTTTGTTGCACTTAATTACTCTTTAAATGCTACACAACTGTCATTGTACATCCCTAGTTCTCTGAGGACTAAAGAGATTTTACTCAATTGGAAAGACTTTCTAAATTTTTGCTTACCTTAATCTAACTTCCTGAAATGCAACAGTTTTATGTTTTTAAGGAGTAAATGGTGCATTTGAATGCCTCTTTCAAATGTTTGGGAGATTTTGTCAAGTAGTGTCTGCAATCAGGATGATGTGATTGGTTGGAGTTACGTCACCTTACTTCAAATCTGTGGAACTGACCAAGCTTCCCTCAGGTCCCTGGGCAGTGAGTACAGAGAGAGAGGGCAGGAGATTTCAAATCATTTGGCAGAAGAGAAAAAAAAAAAAAAAAAGAAAAAAAAAAAAAAAAAAAATTGTAGCTGTGTATTAAAACTCCTGTGCAAAGAAACTCAGAGGTCAATTCTGTACTTGTTGAAGTAGATGGGAATTTTGGCATAGGCTTCTGTAGTAGAGAAAAAAGTTTCCAGTTCTTCGTTATTTATATCATAATAAAATTGTTAGAGAAAGATTAAATATTGCTGTAATCTTTTTTTGAAGTTAAGCCTTCATGTTTTGAAAAGTGGCTTGATTTCTTAGTTATGATTAAGAATATTCTATAATCCTCCTGATAATAGGAATTATAAGAAAACTGTAAAATGCTTCAAACTCAGTAAAGAAAGAGCCTATTCTTGGTTTTCTTAACTACATTTTCAAGGTCTTGTGACAAATGTATTTAATGTTTCTGTAAAATTTCCTGGGAAAATAAAAAAGATCATTTAAAGGATAAGAAAAATGAGTAAGTTGCAAAAAGATTTCCCCAACCACAGTGGCAGTTTTGAAACAAAGAAGGAAAAAAGAAATTCACCACACCTAAATGATAAACCCATAACAGAATGATTGAATATAAATCTTAAACAAATTCTCTTACACTTAAATTTCTTTAGCATGATACAATAGCAGATAAATTACAAGACTGTAATGTACTTTATTCAGTTCTAAACCCTACTTTATGTCAAGTAAGCATCTTTGAATTTAGGAATCTGCATATTTCAAACACTGACTTAATTTGAAAGATGTTACAATTGAGCAGAACAATGAAGTACTAATTATGGCTTTTTCTTTTTTTTTTCCCTTTCGTCTTTTGTTCAATCAGCTCTGCTTTCCTGTGGACTGCAGTAGATTGTATCAAATTGTATCCTGCTAGTGAAAACAATCTAATCATTTTAATTCCTCTCTTTGGCTAATAGCCCCTTGATTCATAGACATCTGCTATTTTTACTTTTTTTTTCCTCTAGTTCTTCTTTCTCCAGTAGACTTTTCTTAATGTGTAGCTGGAGAGATTTCTCTTTCCAGTTTGTTCTGAGTTTCATTTCATGTCTGTCTCAGAGCAAATGTTGTGGATGATGGTTGAGAAAACGTTATGGAGTCTTTTAATGTATCTTTTTTTTCCCTTCTATTCTTTGCCATATTCCAATTTTTTTGATTTAAAAAATATTTTTGTAGATTTTTGATCAACATCCAACTGTAGTAGCCAGTGCAAAGGAAAGGATTTTCATTGCTGACACTGATGTTTATCATTTTTGTAACAAAAGAAAATGAGAACGATTCAGATCGTTATATTCTGAGTACGTATGAATTTCTAAAAGAAATCAGGAAATGCACAACTGACTAATGCTTTCACATTCTAATATCTTAGTGGAAGAATGGTTGCAAAGTTCAATGAAAAAAAATTAAGTTTTCAGGCTCACTTGAACAGATAAGGGTAATTTTCTATAACAATGAACCCCTGTAGTAGAACGAACTGTGACATCTAGGAAAAATGTTTTATTGCATACTGTCAACTGGAAGCCCCTAGAGTTAATTTCACAAGCCTTTTTCTTTTAAAATCCTGATCAAAATAATCTGATAAATTACAGTAGCATTCAGAACCTTGTCTCTGCAAAATGTATTTTTGAAAAGAATAATCGTTTAGCTGTGTTTTGAAAAAGTGTATATGGTGCTAGATTTTTTTCTTTAAGCATCGAAAGATTTATCTTTACTAATTTTATTAAAAGGAAAATGAAAATGGGCTCTCATGGTGTTTTAGATTGCCAATATATTTTTCTAATTTTGGCAGGTGAAAATGAGTAACACACAGACTTTTGCTGGGGAGAAAAATAGTCAGATAGGTGATTGAAATGTAGTGGTGATATTGTTTAGTATTTACATCAAAAAGAAGGCAAAACACAGCAAATATTTTCAAGTCCACTTTAGATTATCACAGTCCATCATGTTCTCCTAAACCTTTAACTTGAAAGAATGGATGTGATTGTTCTGTTGTGAACAAACAATCACATCCATTGCAACATAAAATGTACCATCATTTTAACATTAAAAGATGCTGCATTGATGCTTTTGGTGTGAATCTTTTTTCTTCTAACATTTCACTTGATTTGAAAAAAGGAATTCCAAAGTCTAAGAGTAAAAGCAGATACTCCTCATTGGCACTAAGAAAAATGACTGTCCCCAGCAGCATGCAGTAGGAGAGGGCCTGCAAGGCAGAGAAGTCTCAAGGTTACTTTCTCTCCAGAGTCTTAATTTACAAGGCAGACATGCACAGCTTCCCCAGACCACCAGGTAGGAAAAACAGCTTGATGCTTTAATGAAAGTGCAACAGTGGGTCTCTAACTGTCAAAGTCACTGTCAGCAAGATAAATGCTCGCAGAAATATTGCTAATGTGATGAAAGTGCAAAATCCATCAATATACAGTCCACACTAGCATTACCTATGACAGTTTTCCCACTGGAGCTCCAAAGTGATGTAAATTTTAACACAGTGTTCATAAGCCAGAAAGTATTCAGTGATGGAAATCATATTCAGTCACTGGAAATCAGAGCTCTGTAATACAAGTGGCCAGCTCTCAGGTTTTAGTGCAGTATATCCCCACCTTTTGCTTATAAATCTGAACAAGCAGTGAGTAAGGGAAAAGAATTCCAAGGAAGTTGGAAAATTTTCTCTACTTTTGGGCCAGATGCTGAAGTATTTTCAGTGGAGCATCATTGGTTTGCAACATCTAAGTAGCAGAGGCATTGAGAGGGAATTTGTATAGATTATCTAACTTTATCTATTATGAAAAATTCTTATGGAGAGATGGGGGAGGTAGATTTTGGGCCTTTTCCCCTTATCCTATTTTTCAGCATATATCTTTGCTAAATTTATTATACTTCCTCCTCAATTACAATAGTCTCAGGACAAATTAATTATGTAAAAGGACACTTTTTTCTACTTGTGCTGAAAAAAAATAACCATATCTATATATATACATATATGTACATATATGTTTACTATTTTTGGCTGACAGAAAAATTATCAAACAATAATATTGGTAATACATAAAACTTAGACTGAAATTTATAATATCAAAAAACTCTTCGACATTCATTTGTAGTCTAGGAGTTTAGAATAGAGGTATATCAGCATATAAGGAATTATTTCAATTTGGTGTTAAAATAACTATGATTTGGGACTGATTTTAGTTAGGACAGAAAAAAATGTCAGAATACTGAAAATTGGAAGCAACCAAATAAATATGTATCTTCTTTTTAAATATGAAAATTCTGATTACTTTATTTCTTTTCCTATAATTTTTTTCCACTGCTTGAAGATAAGATTGAGATTTTGCTCAGTTCGATTTTTGACATTATGCAGAATATTTCTCTAAGAGCAATAGAAATAAATGCTAAAAATCTGTAGTCTGCTCAGAATTTTCATTTTGCTTTCCCTGCATTTTCCAGAACCACTCTCTTTTGCTCACATAGACAGACAACTGCAAATGACAAAACTGTCATTATGTTTGAATTCACTTGGAAAAAACCCTTTTCTATCTGAAATGCAGCTTTACCACTCTTCTTCTGAGCTACGGCTTTGCAATCTGCTGTTACCCTTTTTCTAACTATTGCAAAATATAGTGCAACTTAGCACTTCTTCCCTCCAATTAACCTCTCAGAAAAGTCTGCTTAATAACAAATTTTAGTGTTTTGTTATGAAAACAAATTAATTTTAACTATCTATAAAGATATTAAACAGTAACTTAATGATGAAATTAAAGAAGTGCCCCCATCTTGACCTGAAATTATTTATAAAACCAGCCCAAACACGCTCTGTGACACAGATTGCATCTATAGATATATTTAAAATCATTGGAAATACTCCAACTGTGCAGAAGAAGTTAATCCTTATATTTGTAAGATCCTTATATTTGTAAAATAAATGTAAGATAAGTTAGGCAATATTTAAGCTAGTTAGCATGACACACATTCTGGACAAAGTTGATAAGAAATATAATTGGTAAAGTATTAAAAGATTGTAACTTAATGGTAATGAAAGTAGCTCTGTGGAAATCAGATATTTAAGACAAAACTCATACATTATTTTAGGAGATTATAACTTGGTTACCATGGAAACCTAGTAAACTGAAGGCTTCTCAAAGACAATTTTCTTGATGCTGGATGAAGTGTTTGGAAGTTAGACCGCACAAAACCAAACTGTTTTTTGTTGAGAGGTGGTCAACTAACCACAGACAGAAGAGTGACAGAACAACACCTTCACTAGTGAAATTGATACTGTTTTGTGCTGTTGCCATACAAAATTATATTTGCCTGCTTTATTACAATGCAGTAGGTGAAATGGTTTGAGAAGCCCCCCATTCTTACTTTGACTAGCAGGACATCAAGGTCAACCATGATCCCTGGGCTCCCAGTCGTATCATTTAAAGTTGGAAACACTTTGGCCTAGCACAGATATTTCATTGGATAAGATCCAAATGACTAAAAGGTGGGACAAAATTAATTCAAACCCCATATTTCCAGCTAGACAAGCATTTATTTGATGTAGCAACTCAGCTGTGGCCATCATGCCATTTTAGTCTACTCTAAAAGCTTTCAAATCAGCTATTTCATGCAAGGATTGCTAGTGAGCAATTATATTATTTCACCTACCTATCACAGAATATAAAAATGACCGATATCGGGTACCATATATGAGAAAAATCATGGAGTACTAAAAGTTGTGTCATTTTCTTTCTTTTCTTGCTTTCTTAAAAGATTTTTTTTTTTTTTTTTTAATCCCATCCTGTTGCTTCCTCTTAATTTTTCATACTTCAGAAAGTCAAAAGAAAAAATGCTGGCTGGCTTTTAATGCTGATAACCAGAGGATATTTTTGTCATAACTTGTAGAGAGCAAACAACTTTTCTGCCCCTCATCCCACCCCACCAGCAAGTGAGATGGGGATGCACAGGGAGCTGGAAAGGGACACAGCTGGGACAGATGAGTCCAGCTGACAATGGGTAGCAAGTGATGTGCTAGATAATGGAACCTTTTTAACACAGCCTGATTTTTTTCTTTTGGTTAAAAAGCAGTTTTTTCCTTAAAATAAAAAAATAAAATAAAATAAAATAAAATCATATTATTTATCTGCCTGTGTTTTTATCCTGCAACATAGGCTCAGAAGCCCACATATTTAAGCATAACTGTCTAATTCACTCTCCAAGGATTCAAACTAGAAAATTCTCTTCTGATGCATTATAAGATTAAATTCACCTATGTGTTGTTGCAATACATTGATTGGTATTTTATAATCATTTGGGATTGAAACAGTACATTAAATCCTCATCATTTGTCATTTCTACATGATGAATATTCAACGTAGATCAGAAATTCTTGTTGTTAGTTTCAGTGCATAAATACACACCCTGGTAGTTTACACGCTATTGCATTGCTGTTACCAGGACTCAAGGTCCCAAAATACCAGATTTAAGTTTGTCCTTTGATCCTGCAGGGTATTGATGATGCTTCCTACTGGCATATTTTCCCTCTGTGCAGGAGATGGGAGAGACCAAGTAGACACAAAATGCACATACACATACTTGGCATATGCCTCTTTTTTTTGGCCAAAGACACACAAAAACATCTCAAATATATCAGGGAAGCTTCTTGGGAAACTGTACTAGTAATCTCCATCTTTTATCAGAGCTCTCCTGCCACCTTGGTGGCACATTTTGCTGGCATCTTCTCCAACTTCTTGCCAATTCCTGTTTTCCCCTGTTTGTCTAATAATATATTATGTGGCATAATATTGCATGAATCAGTGACATTTAGATTGGTTCTATAAACGAAATGTTCTATTTCTAGAAAAAAAAAAGGCTATTAAAAATCTGTTTGTAATGGTCTGGAACAGTAACATTTCTAAAATGTTGTCGTGATTTTTTGTATTTTTCTGTATTTTCCCTTATTTTCCCTGGTCTTGTTTTCCTCTCTGTAATTGTTCAAAATTTCACATACATGTAAAGCAAAGTCAATGTGACCTTAATTTCTTTAGCATCTTCAGTTCTATGCTTTTTTCTTCCCCTCAGTGCCAACACCCCCCACCCAAAAAAACCCCAAAAACCCAAAACAACAACAACAACAACAAACAAATAAACAATCAAACAAACAAACAAAAAATAAACACCACAACCTTGCAGTGTTATGTCTCAGTTTTCCTTTTGCTGCATTCTCAGCTTGCCAAAATCCAGTTATTTGAGTCTTGTTTCCAATTCAAAGGTGTTAACTCCAGGCAGTCATTTAGTATCTGTGCCAAAGCTTGCTATATTTAATACTTTCCAACCCTCTATGTAGAAGGTCTGTAAGAATATTTTTTTTTTTTTTTAATCTGGAAATAAATAATTTGTGTTTTTAGTTTGCATGATTTCAACTCATATATATGTGTGTGTATATATATATATGTATTTCTACAACAGATTCTTTGACTAAGTCAAAGACCTGGAATATGATCATCACCATATCTGATTTTTTTTATTAAAGAATGTAGAAAAATGCACAATATCTATAATGTCCCCAGTAGCAACAATGAATATTTAATGATCTTTTATTTGTAGGTTAACTTTCTCTAGTGCATATGCAAAATGAATTTACCAGAGCATGTAGTGACAGGACAAGGGGGAATTACTTCAAATTGACACAGAGTAGGTTTACATCAGATATTAAGAAAAAAATTCTTTCCTGTGAGGGTGGTGGGACCCTGGCACAGGTTGCCCTTAGTAGTTGTGGCTGCCTCATCCCTGGAAGTGTTCAAGGCCAGGTTGGATGGGGCTCTGAGCAACCTGGTCTAGTGGGAGGTGTCCCTGCCCATGGCAGGGGGTTGGAACAAGACAATCTTTCCAGTCTAGATCTCTTCCAGCCCAGGCCATTCGATGATTCTATGATCCAGCACACTATTCATAAGAAGCCATTCTGCTGGTGGTTCATCTGAAGATATTTAACCAATATATTTACCCACCAAATATTATTTAAAACTAAATAATTTTTAAGAAGCTTCTTGGTGTTAATACATTCACAAAGCTAATATGTCATTATGAAAGAGAACATAGCTACAGAATGCCAAAGCTGGCACAGTGTGCCATTTGCCACCTGAATCCAAAATCCAGCTAAAGATTAGCAGGAATGACTAAACTAGTATGTATAAATCTAAATTTATGAATGGCTAATTATGAGTTGGGCTTACATCTGCAATGAATAGCACAAAGTCTATGTACCGATCAAGTCCTATTCAGTAGCTTAACTACAATCTTCTATAAAAAGACATCTTTGAAGGTCTTGTTGGGTTTGGGTTTTTTTTGTCTTGTTTCTTTGTGGCAGATGTTCTTGTAATTTCAATCATGCCAGAACTATTTCCTTTTATCACTTGCAAAATTGCACTGAAGTCATGAGCACAATGACTATCACCCGCCTGTCAAGTACAGTTTATGTTCAGCCTCTCTATTTTCCATAGCTCGTCATTTCTCCTTCCTCTAATTTTGGCAAGTGTTCCCACTTATTGTTTAAAGTCTCTGGCCCTTACCAAAAAATATGCTTTTGTCCTTAACAAAGCGGAAGGAAGCCCAGTACAGGTGGAAGGCAGTTGTGACCGCTAAATCCCAGCAAACTTTTCTGTACTTTTAAATATTTTGTTTGGTTGTATATTTTTTCTTTTGTTCTAACATTTGAGAAGATTTCTAATAGAGGTGATTTTAACTCAAGCTGAAAGTTGTCATGAAACTGGGTTATGCCAGAAGCCTGTTCTGTTTTACCTGCCAGGTACAGATGTTTCAAAATGTACTGAAGGTCAGGCATGAAGATAAACAATTGAACAGAAGAGAGAACCTCTTCTCCCAAAAGCAGCACCTTTGATTTGTTGAGTTAGATGAGATTTGGATAAAATCCAATTTTCTTTTCCACATTAGAAAGTAACATACAATCTTTATAAAACTGTTTAGATGGCTGCAATTATACAGAGCTACATCAGAAAAAAAATTTGCTTTGCTTTAAGAACTCTGTGGTAGAGTTGTGATTTTTTTTTTTTTTTTTGGTAGAATTTTTAAATATCTTCTCAAATACAATGGAATGTGTCATCCTCTGTGAAAGAGAGCATGTTGACAATGCTAGCAACAACTGGCATCACATCTATATCCTGAAGAATTCAGGGGATGCATGGCAGAAATATGCATAAATATGGATGGGGAGGAAAAGCCTTCAGTGTTTTCTGTGTGACTGTGGTTTTTGGCAATCAGTTTAAAAATAGAAACCCATTAATTCTTTGTATGACTAAGATTTACATGTGATACCCTGTTTATTTTACTGTTTAATTTAGTCTGCCTGCTCTCTGTCTTGCTTCTTCACCCTGCAACTTACTGTCATAGAGACACCATTCACAATGCATGGGATGGGCCATGGGTTAAATGTAGGAGAAATAATTGTCCTGGGTTGAAGTATATTCTATCACCATCTTCATGAACTTGGTTGAAACCAGGTGAGGCAGTGCTCCCTGCCTCCCCCACTCTGGATTACCTTCTGTTAATGGGCCCATCAGCACCTTGCCACATGACTCACAGATAACCCCCTCCTGGACTATCTCCTGTTAATGGGCCCATCAGGCCTTATCACATGACTCACCATCCCATTGTGAGATGCTCCGGCCAGAAGGAGGAACCAAGCATTCCAGCCTGGATATAAGCTGAGACTCTGAGCACCAGAGTGGGCCTTAGGTACTGGTTTCCCAGAGGACTTGAGTTACCAGACCTTTCTATGGGATCACTGCTTCAGGAAGACCACCTCATCTGGACTGCTTCCATCACCCTGATCAGGTTGTATTCTGACTCTGTCAGTGGTCTTTTGTATTATTGCATCTATTTTTGTTTTACCTTTTTTTTTCCTTTCTTCCTATTAAATTTTATCTCTGACTTGGAGCCTCTCATTTGTTTTCCTTTAAAACCACTACAATAATGTACTTTAACTTTCTTTAAAATTAAATATATTGCTTCCACTATCACTTCTATCAAGTTGTAGTAGTGGAATAAGGGGATATTGCTGGTTAAATTTCTAAGTCTGCTACCACCCAAATTGCCTTAAGAGTCAATATCCTTTTGTTTATGGCACCATAACAATTTCAATGGAGCTGAAAGTCTAAAAAGTGACTTATTATGTAAAAAAAAAAAAAAAAAAAAAACACATTGTAGGAACCACATTTATTTGTTTGTGTATTTATTTTGTTGGTGACAATCATGTGTGTGAGAAAATAATAGTTTTCAGTTCCAGTCAATGACAATTTATTCTACAAACTTCAATGCAGAACCTTGGGGGTTTTGTCACAGTATAAACAGGCTACTATTGCATTTTTATGGGATGGGTGAGATAAAGCAGTCATTAAAATAGAGATAAGTTACAAAGTATAGAAACTGTGTTTTAATGTGTTTACAACAAACAGTTGTAAGTTTTAGTCTTTTGTCTTCCCAAAATACAGTAATAGGATATAATACAGATCCTATTTATTCTTTATGCTTGCAAGTGGCTATAATAATTATAATTTATAATTATAGAATTCTAGTGGCTTCATTTACCGAGAGAAATAATATAATTTCAGTCTACCAATTTTAAAGTTAATGAAAATATTGTCATTTGAAATATGGAAAAGTGGTTGAGAAGGGATTTTAAAACTCATGTTTTTTTTCTGATGTAAACAGTGAAATCCAACCAAGGACATTTTTATTAAATGAGTTTATTAAGATAGTCCATTTTTAACTTCCTTGCAAATACCTGAACTGTGCTTATTGCCATATTGACAGTATGTATACATTTTTATTGCTTTGTGTTATGAATAGTTGGCCACTTCCTATCTCCTATGATAAGAGAAACACTTCTGTGGTTTAAAATGACGAATCAAATTTAAATCAAAAAAGAGGTTCCAGTCTGCTCCAAAAATGAAATTGAAACATCAAGAAATTTCAAGCAAAAAGTTTGCAGAACAACCAATTTTAAAGCTGGTATTTTAAGTGAAAATCCTTATGCAATAAAATATTAATATTTAGTAAGGTCTAGCTCTCAGGGATTGGGAAATGTACATCATGTCTTAGTTTCTGGCAACAGTATGACTGCTGTCGCATTGGAAAATAGTTCATATTGAACTGGGTCTATCAGCATCTGAATTCTGCTTGTGATTTAAAAAAAACATGTGGTAGTACTTAATTACTGAAAAAGAAAAAAAAAACCCTGCAATGCTCTTCTGAGTTAATAAGTTTATGTAAAATATAGTGTAAAATATCTGACTACTTCCTGTAATTTGCTTTGGGCCAAAATGAAGATTTTTTTGTTTTTTTTTTAATTTCTCAATTATATAAAATGTCAAGTAACTGTGATGTTAATGATGGCCCCTGGTTCACAAAAGCCAAAAGCAGGAAACCCCTTGATAAGCACATTCTCAGTAAAAAAAAAAAAAAAACAAACCAAAGAAAAACCTTAAATCACTGTTCTTCACATCTAAAGGCCTTGCTGCCTCTACAAGAAGTTGCCTTCTGTTGGTGAGGTTTTCTGCTTTCTAAAAAAAAGTAAAAAGGAAAATAATGAGGGAGAACATTTGGCAATGTATTTACCATTATTCATTTTTTCATTCAGTAAGGGAGAGCTGCACTGTGGAAAGTGTGATCTGGCCACCAGAATGGGACGAGACACGCAGGGGTGAGAGCAGAGAGGAGAGAGAAAAAAGAGTGAGAACCCGTCCATGAAGTAAGCAGATAATGTAAGCTATGAAAGATCTGCAGTGAAAAATAATTTTGGGAAAAAAAGTAAATCTTAAAGTTCCAGAGCAGCTGTCTGCAAATCTTTGTTACACTCCAGTTTAACTTCAGTAGTATTTGTGGCATCATCTTCTCATGAAATAATATACTCCTTATCAGGAGAAATCACTTAAACCAGGTGTCACTAGCATTTGTACCTTGATCATATCTGATGAAGTTTTCTGTGATCTGTTTCGTTATTTTGACATGCAGTATTTGTAGATATAAAAAAATTATGTGTATTAATTTAAAATACTTGAGGCTATAAAGTGCTTCTTGACATAAATTTTATTTATTTACTGAAACACTTCAAAAGGCACATGTAAGACAGCCATATTTCAAATATGGGGGTACTTTAATGAAGATGGATATTCCCTAATTTGGTCCTAAGAATCTCTCAGGTTAATGGTAAAAATAATCTTATCAGGGGTCAAAGTCCTTTTCACACCCAGCAATGAACCTGAAGAGGAAATGAAAATTCTCAGAGCATCACTTCCTGCAGGGCTTCTGTCTTCCAACTCACTTAATGTAATCAAGTTTTCAGGGCAATTATTAAAACCAAATCAAGAACTCCACACTTCTTTCCCACTAAAATTTATAAAACAGAAAGAAAAGACTGAAAATGTTCTTCTCCAAACTGTAACACATGTGCTGCACGTTTCCATTTTCTGGATGTTAAGAAGAAAGCTTCTCACCAATCTCCACAAAAACCATCAGCAATCTCCACAAAGGTATTTTATGGTATGTAGGCTGGGGTTCCTTCCTGCTAACACTGTCAATGCAAGTGCTACCCTCAGCTCTGAGCCATGGTAAATTAAATAGGATGTAAGTATTTAGACTGCCATGAAACGTCCTTGAAGAACTGGGTAGAGCTATCTCTCTGAAAAGCTCTGTAGTGAATGTAGCACCAGGACATTAACTTTTATTGATCAGCAACCACAAAGGTGAGAAGAGCTGTTTGGGTTTTTTTTTCCTTGCAGGAATTCAAACAATCTCACAAGGTTTACTGCCGTTGGTCCTGTTATTCCTGCTGATATTAAGTGTGTCTTTTGATATTGATCAAATGAGTATAAGAATTCTGAATGCTGTAAATTAGTTCTGGATTAGTTTGCTAGCTCAATTAATAGCTGAAGTGTTTAGCAGGAAATTATCTAGATAAGCTTCTTGATTTTCTAATTTATTGCTTTAAAATGAAGTCTCTTTCTATAGAGAGACAAATTATGTTGGTTTCACCTGTGGGTTAGAAAAGAAGAAATTATATCACTCAAAGTCTTGGAAGTAGAAATGCCACCAAATTTGCCTGTATAAAATCTCTTACAATAAATTAAACACACATTCAATTATGTGGAATGGAGTCTTTAGCAAAACCTGTAAGAATTAAACTAGTTTTAATTCAGTATCTGTATATATCGTATTGACAAGGAATTCAACTGCATCCTTATGGAATAATTTCCAGAAGATGTAGTGACTTGTAGCAATGAATAGTCACAGTATTGACTGTTTTTTGAGTGTGCTTTATTCTGTAACACTATTATACCTTAAAGACAAAAGCCAAACAGAAGCAAAACATTCTAATTTTTTTTCTTTTATTAGACATAGGCTGACACTGTACTAAAAATCTTGATTGTGAATCTCAAGTATTTTATGTTAGAAAATAAAATTTCCTAGGGGTCTATATTTTATTATACTTGGGTTTCCTTTTATTTTCTTAAATTTATACTCTTTCATTATATTTTAAAATGAGCTTATAAACCATATGTGTAAAACATCAGGAGCAAATTTTATATATAAATATTCTGTATGTGTAGAAATAAATCTTACCTACATATCCACATATTTGTTGCTGACCAGTTGAAAATTTTGTTTCCTAATGGATATCACAGTACAAGTAATAAAATATTATATGTTAAAAATGAAATGGCAACTCCATTTAAAATCAGTATAAGTTCTGTAGTGCAAAGAATAGAATATAAGATTTGAAATTTGTATCCAGGATTTTACATAAAACCTTGACTGTTATAACAAGACTTTTCTTGAAAATATGAAACTAATGAGGATATGGGTTCAAATTTAGTCTTGGAATTATCTTTTAAAGATTTTTTTAAACTCTGTCACTTGTGTATAATTGCATTGCTACAGCAAGAATATATTATTCAAGTTATTCATATGATTATTTGCAATTTTGGATGATATTGATTTTTAATGTAATTTTACCTTATTTTGGAATTATAAAACTTTCTAGACCAACAAATAATTATATTTAATGTCTAACTCCTACATACAGGCTTAAATTTCTGTTGCAATCTATACAATAGGAACACCTGAATAATTTCTTCTAGAAATTCCCAACACACCTATGACACGGGACAAGATTCCTAAAGCTTTTCCAAAAATTGCCATTAAATTTCATGTGAGTTTAGAAGAAGCATAGAGATTCTAAGGGGAAATATATATATATATATTCTCAGAGTACTGAGAAAGAAAAATGTACACCTGAGGAAAAGGAGACCAACAGCTGATAAATTTACCAGTCATAAACGTGCACACAATTACTGGGTTTGACAAGAAACACAGATATAGTATGACTTTTGTCTTCCTATTCAACACCAAAAATCTGCTTTAAAAGGTATTGTTTCCTCTAGAGATAAAAATACCTGTTTTTCAGATTATATAGTTGATGAACATCTGAATTTTCACTATAACGTCTACATCTAAACTTCTGATAATTTGTCACATGGAAAAATTGAATACAAATATAGAAAATGTTTTTCATTTTCTTTATGTTTTGCTATCAAATGCTTGGTTCTCCCAAAAGACTGAATAATGCTGAATTTATTTTGTTGCATTGAGAAGAAAAGTACACTTTAGGATAAGTTTACAAACCATTTTCATTTCTACATCCCATCACTTCTCCGTTACTTCTTAAGTATTTTTTCTAATTACATTTTTTCTAAGAGTGGAAGCTTCTTCAGCAACACTGAAAATGCTGCCTGAGAAGAGGAAGAAAAAAGTAAATTCATTATTCACTATGTACTTAATGTATTTTCATTTGCTGGTTTTGATTCTAATATCAAAGGTTCACCATCATTTCATTATACTGTTAGTAGTTATATGTCTAAAACTTTAAATTTTCAGTAGATAATTATCAAGACTTCTTAACTTGCAAAATATTTTTGATGGAAAAATTAATTGTGCTTAAAAATAATTTAAAAAAATTAGAAAGATATATTACTGTGCCACACACAGTTTTATTGTGCTCCACTGAAGATTCAATAACTAGTGCTCATAATGATTTCTTACTTTCTGATGTTTCTTTCTGATGTTTCAGAAAAAAACACTGACAATATTAGACTGAATTTAGAAAAAATAAAAAACTACAGAGTGATTAATGAACTTGATGAAACTGACAATGACAAATTTAAAAAGTTCATTTTGAAAAGCTTGGGTAAGTATTTACTATGTACAGGAAATAGTTGTTCAGATACTTTTGGTGTGTGAACACTGAGTCAACTGGAAATTCTGCTTTTACTACCAGGAAAATTTCTCTTTTATTGATCTTAAATGCAGCTCATGATGAAGAAAATAATGTCCCACTTCTTCTTTCATTTTAAAGTGAACATAATGAAGGTATATAAATGTGTTCTGGACAGTGTTAGAACTGTACATTTTCTCTATATAAAATTTAGAGATTGTTTTATTTATTTTTGTATTTCTTTTGTCCTGGAAAAAAGAAATCCCTAAAATGAACATAATTATTCTGTAGGGGATGTAAGAAATTATTTTAGGTTTATAGCTCCTTTTGCCCAGATAACCAGCATTATCTCAGCCAAATTACTGGGAAGGCACTATTTGTTTGTTTTTCCTGCCAAATTTATCATCACAAATGTAGCAACGGACAATCTAGAAAAAAAAATTAAGGACTGTAAACATCCAAAATAAAATACTGTGAAAAGAAGAACTTTA
This sequence comes from Sinosuthora webbiana, assembly GCA_013397395.1. Classification (NCBI taxonomy): domain Eukaryota; kingdom Metazoa; phylum Chordata; class Aves; order Passeriformes; family Sylviidae; genus Sinosuthora; species Sinosuthora webbiana. The sequence goes on along the minus strand of VXBN01008153.1, from coordinate 890,901 downwards.
TGATTTTTAAGATTTAGGTTGCCTGTTGGGAAGAAATGAGAGTGGTGAGGAAATGAAGAGTTAGCCTAGAAGAAATGAAGAGGTAGTTGTAGCTGCCCCATCCCTGGTAGTGGTCAAGGCCAGGCTGGATGGAGCTCTGAGCAACCTGGTCTAGTGGTAGCTGTCCCTGCTCATGGCAGGGGTTGAAACAAGATGCTCTTGGAGATTAAATTAGATAAGTTTTATGATTTTATGCCTTGAAAATATTACACTTTTTTATTATTTATTATTGTTCTTTTGAACTCATACTACTCAGGTACTGAACTTTGTGGAAATTCCCAGAGACAAAAATTAGATTACAGACCCTGAAATGTTTTGGCGTTTGACATATTCCATGTTTCTATGCTAAATTTGGAATTTAGGAGATTATATAGATAAGCTTAATTGCTTTTTCTTTAGGTCTCAGAGTTTTCTTTGTGAATGACCAAAAAGGTCAACATTGGGACAAGAAATTAACATTGATTAATTGGTAAACTGTGGAAAAAAAATCTGACCTCTTCAATTATCATTGTCTTTCAAAGAAAGTAATTTTTCTTTTTTGTCATGGAATAGCATGATATATTAAACATTTGTTCTGCTTTCTGAGTTGCACAGTGATCCTAATGTTTTTGCAATGCTATCTGACTATAAAAATTGTATGACTCTAGATATATTCTATGCCATCAATTCTGTGTAAACTTTATTTCTCTAGATTATTTCTAGATCTCTATATACTGCTCCAGTTCTCTCTAATTCACATACTGGTTTACATAGTTTAATTTTGACTTACATATTAGAACATATCACAGTATGTTTCCTCAATTTTTATTTAAGCATGTTGAGGACAATAGGACATCCTAAAAATTTCATTTTTTCCCATGTTTTCTTCGTGATGCTCTGAAGTGAGTTTAAGTAGCTAACTACTGGTAGTTGGCCAAAAATATAATGACTGTAGGTTATTGTGTTTTTCAGATCTGCTTTTTAGAAAATTGCCTTGTGATGCTCTTTGCTCTTCAATTTGAAGACTACTCTGACTTTTCTGTCTTACTCCCAAGGAGAAGCAAAATGTGTTTTCTCACATTATATTAAGGTGCCCACATCCACAGCCACAAAGGAACCCAAAGGAACTCTAGAGACCAGGAGTGCTGCAAACAGGGTAGATAAACAGAGCATGTTGTAATGTCCGGGGTGTGGGGTGACAGTTCCCTGGTACTTTGGGTGGGAAGGCAACAACTTGGAAAATGCCCTGTACGCAAAGCTGTCACTGATGGGCTGAGGCACCACATGCAGGTTTTGGTGTTGAATTATGCTAAAACTAAGCCTGGCTCAGCAATCCCAAATCAACATCCTGATAGTGAGGCAAAGATTTGGCAGATAAAGTTCTAATCTGACCAGGAGACATGATTGGTAGTCAATCGCTATTTGAGTAAGGGGACACCCAACAAGGTTACACCTCGAGGCTGAGAGAAAGAGACCCACAAGAGTTGATGTTGATGAGTTACATCAATCTCTACTTAATAATTGTTTCCTCTTGCTAGCTTTAACATAATTGCATTAATGTAATTGCTTTGATAGAGTTCACTATCCTACCCTATCCTATACTAGTAGTAGTTCTGTTATACTCTGTAAAAATAATTCTGATGAAAACTTTTTGTCTAATCACGTATGAAGCTCACCAGGGGCTAAAAGCAAGGAAGCCACCGGGAGGCTACCAAAGCCTCATATACTTATGCTTTTACCATAATACAGAATTTAAGTTCTTGCTTTTTATCAAAGTCTACTGTATATTTCTGTAAGCTACTTCCAAATAAAAGTACTTATGAAATATATTTTCTGTTTGAACCAGAACACAAAACTGCACATGAGCCCACATATAACAGAGGGATCTCAACACACTTATTTCATTTACTTTATGGTCTTCTGTAGCACCAGCATCAGCACAAAACTGGGTACAGAATAAGTAACAATAAATAAACAAAAAAGGATTAAAGTTTTGATAGCATTTTCATTTGCTTTTAGTCTTGCAAAATCCATAGATGCAAGATAAAGTGCTGGCTGTAATATTTATAAAATTGATGTTACAGCAAAATGCAACACAAAGAGGATTACTGTTCCAACACAGTTTTGTAGCTGATAGAGCTTCAGCTGCCTCAGGCTTCCACTGAACCATCCAGTGTGTTATAAGTGGTAGGATCATCCTTTTTTTTTGTAAGCAAACAACAGGAAAAAAAAATCCAAAATCATGTATCAATATTACCCATGAAGTCTGATGGAAATCATATGGACAGTTGTGGGCACCGTAGTCAGTGACTCAGTGACACTTGACACTGCTATTGATTTTCATTTCATAAGCCCATAGCTGGAGAGCCTCAATATTGTCCACCTTTCTGACCTAGCACACAAAACAACAAAATGCTGGTGGATCATTCTCTGTTTGTAGACCATCCCTTTTTATTGCTTGGCAATTAAAATAAAAAACCCACCAAGAAACAGCTAGAGGAGAGATTGGGATGCAGGCGTTTTCAAAGGTTGTTTTGTTTTGTTTTGGTGGGGTTTTTTTGTTTGGTTGGTTGGTTTGGTTTGGTTCGGGTGCTGTTTTTTGTTTTTGTGTTTTGTTTTGTTTTTTTTAGCTTCTTATGTTTGGGGTTTAGAGTTGTAAGTAGTCAAGAAATATTCCAAGTGAGTATGAATAGACAAGATGTCTAGAAAATGTAGATGAAACACTAAGATGTGAGGAGGGCAGAACACATCATCCTTTTTTTATGATAGAGTATAAATCAAGAAGTAATCACTGACGATTGTGCCAGGTAATATTCTATATATTACTGACCACAACTGTTCATGATTTCTTACTATGTAAAATTAACTTCTGTAACAAGTCTGTGAGGGATAGGGAACCTATCCAACTCCAAGCTTTCAGATTAATTGCCATGATGGTAATGAGGATCCAACTATTAGAGCTTCCCTTTTCCTTTTTTCCTTTCCCCTCTCTTTCCCTTTCCCTTCCCTTTCCTTTCCTCTTTGAAATGTACATTAATTTTAAATGTTTACTTTTTTCAATTAAATGTTCTGTATTTTGTGTGCATGTGTGTTTTGGTACCCTTGTAAATACTTTTCTTTTTTTTCCCAAAATTCTGTGTAGTTCTAAATGTATCTTGTTTCAGAGTACCATAAGAGCTGTTCCATTAAGTACTATTGCAGAAATCAAATTGACTGTTCTATCTTAATTTTTCACAGCAGGTAGATTTTCCAGACCTTGGACCTCTCTTGCAGTCATATTTATGAATCAATTCAATATTTGAATATGTTTTAAGGTGTGTGAATACCATGCTGCTATCTGAATTATTTCTTCATGGTCTTACACAAGCATACGGAACAGAGGGGATAGCTTTATAAGGAGAGATTATATTATGTATTCTTTTGTTACAAAAATAAGGTTTACGTTGTTTTCCCTTGTGATTTTTAAGTCTCTTTTTTAGCATGGGTGTGTGTGTCTGTGTGTGTGTGCACTATTAATCCAGCTGAGAAATGGAAGTGATAGTTTTATTGCTATCTCAAAAATTTAAAGCTTTGCAGGCTATTTAAAAATTTCCAACGTTTTGCTGTGGTTCTATAGAATTCTATAGAAACATGTTAAACCTTGGAAAATGAATGTTTTGGTTCAGTAGCCATTCTCTGCACCCAGAATTGAAACTCCACAGGTGTCACAACAGGAGGGGGCCTGCCAATGGATGCAGCCATCTCTGCCTATTCCTCACATCCCCACTGACTCTTCCTGCCAGCATCTAGGAGATGCACATGAGCTCTGGGCTCATCAGCAACCTTTGCCCAGATCTGGCCCCAGCCCTGGTCCAACCCCTTCTTGCCCCTGATATCACTGAGGGCTACTGCTACCCTTGGCTCTGCCACAGGAACTTTAATATAGTCCAAGATTGCCCAAGTGGTGTTTTGAAAGTAATGAAGTGGGGGTACAGTTGATACAAAATGAGGTCCACTGGGCCCCTTATTTCTTTGGCATAAGGCAAAGTCTGAAAAAACAAGGGATCGAGGTGGGTAGGGGAAGAACAACAAAATTATTTGTAGAAAATGGTGGACAGATAGGGGCAGTGGTAAATGAACAAGCTGTTGGGTGTGCATCTCTTTGGCTGAGCCCTGTGTCTGATCATCTCTGTTCATCTCATCTGGTTAAATTCTATTTACTAAATCACAGAATTACCAGATGGCCTGAGTTGGAAGAAACCTTAAAGATCACCTGATTCCGACACCTCTGCCATGGGCAGGGACACCTTCCACAAGACCATGTTGCTGGGTGAGCTACATCCAGCCTGGCCTTGAGCACTTCCAGGGATGGGGCAGCCACAGCTTCTCTGGGCAACCTGTGCCAGTGCCTCTCCAACCTCACAGGAAAGTTCTTTCTAAGCAAAACCTTTTCTGAGTTTGAAGTCATTCCTCTTTGTCCTGTCACTCCAGGCCCTTGTAAATAGTCTGTCTCCATCTTTCCTGTGGGCTCCTTTCAGGCACTGAAAGGCCACAACTTGGTCACCCCAAGGCCTTCTCTTTCCCAGCCTGAACAATCCCAGTTCTCTCAGCCTTTCCTCACAGCAGAGCTGCTCCATCCCTCTGATCCCCTTGGTGCCTCCTCTGACCTGGCTCCAGCAGGTCCCTGTCCTTGCTGTGCTGGATGCAGCCCTGCAGGTGGGGTCTCAGCAGAGCGGGGCAGAGGGGCAGAATCCCCTCCCTGCCCTGCTGCCCACGGGGCTTTGGATGCAGACCAGGATATATTTTTGTGGGATCTTGCTCTGTATTCAGGATATATGGAGAGAGTTATGTGTGTTTTCGTTAGCTTTGAAGTAGACTAGCTGTTGAGTAGGACATCTGCTCCTTGAAATAGTAGAGTTCCGATCTGGTGACTTGATAAGGGCCTTGCAATCTGGACACAGGTTATTAGGTAGACATAAAGACAATGTTAATATTTAGGGGAATATGTGGGATTTTATGAGTTCAAAGGGTGACGATGTATACACATCAGCAGTGAATTTTCAGTCTGATCAGCTGGGAATGAGATACAGGGCTGAGACACCTCTTTTTTTCCATATTTATATAAGTGATGTGTATGTTTATCTGGATGTCAGCAAAGACTCAGTACTCTGCATTGATCTATGAAGCTGCGTCTGTACTGGGCATGCATTCCCTGCAAATTTGAGAAAAAAATCTGCATTTATTGCATTGGAATGGGAGGAGTCCTTAGAATCCTAAATTTCACTTTTGTCAAGTATCATCATTCCTTCCTGGCAAGCCCCACTGTGTTTTTGCATCTGCATTATCCTCTCCTCCTCCCAGACTGCATACAGCAGAAAGAGAGACACAGGCACCATGATACTGTGCAGCAGAAGAGAAAACGAAAATAATGTATTCATGGTCCAAACTACAGGGTCTGTTTTCCTCCTCAACCCCTTCATCCAGGCAGAAGGGGTTTCAGACTGAAGAATGCTCCTTTAGCTGTCAACAAAACTACGTATCCCTTACCTGTCTGGCCTTTAGAAGCTTTCTTTTCAGCATCTAGACTGAAACACCTAAAGTAATAAGCTCTAGATAAACATCTGAGAACTTAATTGCTCTGAAGTATTATTTCCCTATTGAAAATCATGGACGTGAGGAATTACTTTGTTTCCTGGGTTTTTGTAAGATCATATTAAGGTTTATAGCTTTTGTTCTGAAATTAGTTTTCATATTTTGCTGTCTCTGCTGGACGTTATGTAATTATGTTAAGAGTTCCTGTGGTTCTCATTATTCTTTCTTGCTTGCTGTTGGTGCATATGAATAAATTTCAGTCTTCCCTTGTGGCCTACCCTGTTTGCACTCAAGACAAATATAGTCTTGGCAGGCCTATATTAGGTAGGATAGAAAGAATCCTGTTTCAGTGAGGAAATGTAAAAGACAGCTGTATTCTACTGGAATTTTTTAGGGGATGGTGAAAGGTGTGCAGGTCTCTCCTGTTCCTTCAGCAAGGCTGTAGGTGGCCATGGTGCAAGTATGACCTTGACTTCTTGTTGCCAGGATGCCAGGGTAGGTTTTGGCCAAATTGACAACAAAAAGCACTGTAAAAGTTACGTATTGAAAGGATTCCTGTTGGCACAAGGTGCTTCTCATGGTCTTGGTGACATTAGGATTACTAATAATTGTGTCTCCACTTGCACAGCTCAGCACAAGATTTTTCTCTTCACTGAAAGCTCCACCATACATCACCTAATGGCTTGCAGTTATGAACAGCAAGAAGGAAATATTATATCTACTTTAAATCCTCATGCAACTAACCACATAGAATGGAGGGTTTGGTCTTGTGCCTCAAAATATGAGGAAGGATTGGCTTTTTTGTTTATTACTGTTATTCCTTCTCGTGCACTAGAAATTGAAACAAAAAAAAAAAGAGAACATTGAAATGGTTTGACTTTTTTCACCGAACAGAAAGAGTAGCACCTGGCAGTAAATGGATTTCTTGAAGAGACATCTCTAGCCAAACATTTTATGGGGTTTTGTTTGGGGTTTTTTTGAATGACAGAAAAGCTAAGTGAGCAATGTGAAGAACAGCCGAAAAAAAGAAGTAACAAATATGCAAGTGAACAGAAGAAAAAGTGGAGAAAAATGCCCTTTAAGAAATTTAAATGACCATAGTCTTACCTAGAAATCTACAGGTCAGTGGCAAGGCTTTGGGGATTTGTATAAAAAGATAGTGTCACTTATTTCTACCATGTTAACACTACATATAAAATAGATAGAAGATGAAATAAAGAAAAGAAAGATCTGTGATAAAAACTAATGCATTGGATCAGGAGAATGTTGTGCTTGATTGTATTACATATTAAATCTGACAATATTTTTATGGTATGAGAGTGTTACATAACTAATTTTGGAAAATTTTGTTGCTCTTATATGGCTCAGTATGCAAATAACTATTGCTATAAGTAGCTTAGTACAAGGCATACTCATATGTGTGATTATTCATGTTTGTAATGATAACATCAAGGTTATAATCATGGATATAATGAAAGAAATAGCACTTCATTTACTATGAAATCTTTCTCTGGCTTGGACTGGGGTAGAATTAATTTTCTTTGTAGTAGCTTTCATGTGTCTGTGTTTTGGATTTGTGCAGAGAACTCTGTTGATAACACAAGAATGTTTTGGCCATCACTGAGCAGTGCTTGATCATCACTCAGGCCTCCTCTGTTTCTCACATTGAGGGTACACAAGAGCCTGTGAGGGGACACAGCCAGGACAGCTGAGCCCACCTGACCAAAGGGATATCCCAGAACATATGGCATCATGCTCAGCATACAGAGCTGGATAAAAAGGGTGGAAGTGGGGGAACACTGTAAGTTGCAGCATTTGTCTTCCAAGTGACTGCTAGGTGCAATAAAGTCTTGCTTTCCTTGACATGGCTGAACACTCCTCCCTCGCCAACAGGAAAGAGCAAACGATTTTCTTGTTTTGTTCTGTTTGTGTGGGCAACTTTTGCTTTTCCTCTTAAGCTGCCTTTATCTCAACCCACAAGCCTTTCATGCTTCTAATTTTCTCACTCTGTCCTGTGAGCGTCTGTGTGGGGCTTAGCTGCCTACCAGGATTAAATCACAACAAATCTAATAGCAACAAGTTTTCACCAGCTTTATCTTATCTATTTCTTTTTTATTTTTTTTTTTGGTACAAGAGATTCTTCTACAATTCTATGACTTCGGAAGATAATTCATTTACAAGCATAAAGTCACCATTTTTTTCTCCAAATTACATTCATTTTCACCTTTAAAGATTCACAGACAACTGTCATGAATGAGTGTTTTAAGTTTGCTTAAAGAATTTACTTCTAAATAATCAAAATTTAATATGCATGTTTCTCTTTAATTACTATTTTAACATATTTCTAATATGACATTTAAGTTACTGCTAAAGATAATCCAAGTAAAAATCCTCATCAATTAAGTATCAGGGTTGATTTTCTTATTGCTGAACCTTCATGGTTTTCTTCCTCCTTCAAAATTTCTTGTTCTTGCCATATTGCTTGGAAAACATAGTTCTTTTTCACTCCTCTCCATATGACTGGGGCTTTTATATTTGCTTTTAAAAAAACCCTCAACAAACCAACAAAACCAAACACAAAATGAAGAACGTAGCACTTAAAATATAAACTCATAAGATTTTTCTATTGTTGCTAGTACCTTTATTAAATGGTAATTAAACAGACTCAGAAATTAATTGCTGAAGTCATGAAATTAACCCAGATCACACAAAATTGATGTGATAATTGTCAATTTCTGACTATTTTTCAGCCCAATTGGAATTATGAAATTTTGCAAGGAAAACATCTTCATAGCATTGCAAGTTTACTGCCAAAAACTTAATGAGAGGGCTTATATCCAGTAAATTTCCTAAGCAAGGAGGCAGATATAATTTGTTGTCTTTCTTAGATTATTCAACCCAAACAAATTTCTGCTTTTTTCCATCATTTCCTCAAGAACTTGATGATAACTTCAGATAGATATTCATGGCAGGGAAAAGATAAAATAACAAGAAAAATATATCAGGCCTGTTTAGGATCGAGATTAGAAAGTTAAATTCATATTTTTTTTACTATGATATTTCAGGTTGGGGGGACTGGAATTAGAAATCATCAATCAGAGGTTTAATATTTAAATAGTGTGGCATGCATAGTATTTTCCTGTTTTCTTAAAGGTATCATTTGTTTTCCTATATGTTGATATAAAGGTAGCATTTGTTTTCCTACGTGTTGATATTAATGTCATTTTGATGATGAGTTCTGTATTTGGTGGTTAGGCATGTTGTTTCCCAAGCTGTCAAACATATCTTTAGCTCAAAAATACAAAAAATTATGAGGGAAGTGGTCAAGTTTAGGCTCCAGGATATGCAGGTTTCTCACCCCAGACTGTTCTGGTGTCAGAAATCAAACCATGGAAATCTTTCCTTTCATTTCTCCATCAGAGCACCCTTAGGATACTGCAAAAAGACAGATGTTTCATGATTAAGGCCTTTCCTTTAAGATGTTCAAGCAAGGGTGCAGTTCACATGGAACACGATCTCTTTAAGGACCAATTTGTCCTAAACTCACATAATGAACATCACACTTCAGAGACTAATATATTACAGAAATTTCAAGCTGTATTACTACAAGAAGAGTTAAAGTTTTAAGTAGATCTTTACCATTTCATTGGATCATGCTCTTCATTTATATCTTATGTCCTTTCATTTCTCATCCATATTTTGTGTGTGATGAATCAGATACAGAAAAAGGCAGTTTTATGGTTTTCCTCCAGTCACCTGTTTTTGAAGAACATGTTTTCCCCCGAGAGGTGAAATATGTTCAGTGTTGAAGCTAAACTATGCAGGAAAGAAAATTAGTAGAAAAACTTTTCTTTAAATCACGTTCCCTTTAGAACTAGTTTGGTTTAAAATATACTTTAAAGCCATTCCATGTAAATTCCTGTCTCTTTTTGTAGTCCTTGTTCTGTCTACTAATGACAGAATAATCTAATAATTTTAAAAAATCATAGTATATTTTTTTACAATTCCAATATGCGGCTGTGTTTTTTTTCCAGAAACAAAAGATAAAAACAAAAAGATAAACAAAGATAATAAAAGACAAAACAACAATAGCTTATTAACTGAGAGAAAAAACTAACATTTTTAAACCTGTAAAATATCAGACTGTGCCTTGTATCTATAAACTTATATTTCATACCATGATCCTCTTTATTGACATATTAACCTCCTTTATTGGACAAAATCACCCCAAAACTTAACCTGCTTTTCTTCTTAATTCTCCCATTCCATTTATTTCCTTGCCTATCCTGTTTTAACAAAACTGGAGATATGTTTCCAGATCTTTTTTCTGAAATAGAAATATTACCTAAGAATAGTTCTCAATGGAAAACATCAAGATGAAACTCGTTGTAGTCTCCACATAAATTCTACTTTCTAATATCAAATTTCTCACTAGACCAAGGATTTTCTAATTCACCAAGTTCCATTGGAATTCCAAGGCCTTACAAACATGGAATTTCTTCTAGAAACCCTAAATTCAAATGAGAGTCAAAGGTGTAAATTTAATAACTCTCTAAAATCAGTCATGTTTAAAGCCAACATGAAGGCAACAGGAATTTGCTACTGCTCAATTTCATTTGCACATCTAAAAATTTATAAGTGTTAATTAATTATTGCCTAGTTATGATTAAAAATGTTATCTATGCAATCAAAACAAAAATACAAAATGCTAATTATGATTAATGTAGAATTGAAATCTAACAAGCTTACGAAAGGTAAAGTGATTAATTTAAACACAAGTGAATAAATTACTTTGCTAATTACTAATTTATTGTAAAATGCTTTGTGTTTTGAAAAATGTCATAGCTTGAGAATGTTAATATGTTCCTAATCTTCTGGGTATATATTATAATTTGAAAATGAAAACCCGTTTACTCTTGGGGAGGCCTTATTTTTTTTGTTTCTCTAGAAATGAGACACTTTCTTCCTAAAAGATCGTTCCATTGTAGTGCCAAGAGAGTGTGTTTTCTTAAAATATTAATTCCACATTAATTTTAAAAAGAAAAGTTACGAAACTGTGAGATTTTTATGCATGTCTAACTACATGTGTGCTGACCCAGTTGCAGATAGGCATAAATCTGTCAATGCACCTATTTTTTTATTCCACTGGGCCCTCAAAGCTGCCATTGCCAAAATAAGCATAGAATCATGGAATCAGAATAGTTTGGGTTGGAAGGAAACTCTAAAGGTCATCTAGTGCACCCCTCTGCAATGACCAGGGACATCTTCAGCTCAAAGCCCCATCAAACCTGACTTTGAATGTTTCCAGGAATGGAACTCTACCACCTCTGCAAGTGACCTTCTCTAGTGTTTCATCATGGTCACTGGGAAAAACCTTCATCCTTATATCCACTCTAAATCTTTTAGTTTAAAACCATTTACCGCCTATTTTATTGCCTCAGACCCTGTTAAAAGACTTGTCTCCATCTTTATTGCAGCTCACCTTTAGGTACATGTTTGAAATTTTCAAAACTTTCCAATTACCCTGTGTGACTGACCTATTTTTTTTTTTTTATGTCTTGTTTTATATATTGATAATGTAAGTGTGAAATGACACTTGTAAAATTCTTGTAAAAAAAAAAAACAAGACGCATTGAAGATATTTGATTTTTAATTACAATATATATTTATGGTTGAATCCTATTTTTATTAGTGTAAGTAATTCGCTGAAGTTGTGCAAGATATTTTCAAAGATTATTCTTTTCTGAATATTTTTTCTAGGACTGAGGGAAACATAAGGACACATTCTTTGAATAAATTTTTTTCTCCAGCTTCTTAGGATGTTATTTCTGGTACCTGTCTGACCACTTGAAACTCCTGTTATGGTACTATTCTTAACTGAGCAACTTCAATGACATTTGAAAGAGATTGGGAAAAATCTAAAATTAGGAATCTATGAAGAAAATTGTATTTCTTCTTGTAAATGTTTTATTTTCAAGATTAATAACTATGTCCTTTGCTATCCAAAAATATCAGATTCTTTCATATGGCAAAACAAAGCAATAATTATTATATTATTTTCATTTATCTGGAACCATATATATATATATATATATATAATTACAGATATGTTTTTAACTGGTTTTTTGTTTGTTTTTTTTTTTTTTTTAATTTTTTCAGTAAAACCCGTATTCACTGATGCCTAAACCAGGCTTTAACCTTGTAAATCTGGATTAGGATCCTTTTCTTATAGGGAGCTGAATTTGGTTTTTAGCATTTTTGTCCCACATTTTAGCTGGTCAATCTTTCCTCATTTATATTACCTGTGCATGTTCAGATAAACTGAAAATATTGAACTGGATTCTTAGCCAGCATGGAACTTGACAAGTTTGTCTAATAATGAATTGTTGTCATGTTCTCATGATTACACATATATATATAAAATTGAGATTATTTGTAAAATAAAAGACTAAAGGTGTCTTGAGACTACACCTGAGTAGAAAGCCAGCACTGATCAGTCTTCATTTCTAAAACTTCTTGTATGCTGAAACTGCTTGAAGAAATCATAAAATGACACCAGCACCAGCTGTATTTAAACTAGAATGGAAACCTGCAGGATTTATTGTTGAACTCTTTTAAACATGTGTCCACCATGCAGGCACATGAAGGACACATAAAGGATCATGTGAGATGGTTTGAGTCTCTTCTGCGTGTAGGAGAGACAAAAACTTTATTGTGCATGTCTGGAATGAAAGCAATCAATCACATATTTTCATAATTTATTGATGTTTTCTGTTCCTGTTATTGTCACCATATTTTCATCTCCCATTCTTGTTAAGAATTTGAACAGGGCAAACTGTGGCTCTGCTTTTATATGGAGCACTAGGAATCTCTACTCTTTTCTTATAGGCTCATGGTCTTGCAAAAATCTCATTAAAATCTGTCATTCAGCTTTGTGCATGAAAGTATGAGCTTTCCTGTAATCTATAAATGCAATATCTTAAGTGAACTGTACATAAAAAAGGCACTAGATATTTCATTGACTGCTTTCAGAAGACAGTTTTAGAGAAGCTGCTTTCAATATGGTGCTACAATACATTCATAACAGAGGTGTTAAACCCACTTAATCTAAGTTGTACTAAGAGATGGTTCCCACTAATACAACTGAATCCTCTAAGTATGGACATCTGCAGTTAACTCTGACACTAAGCAACTTGGGCTATTTTTGGATTCCTTTGAATATATTCACTGAGTATTCCACATATTTTATTTGAATATTCCACTGAGTATTCCTGCTCCTGTAATCTAGGTAAAGTTGCAAAATGCTTCTGAATGTCTGTTTTTATTTGAAAGTTAAATAGTTAAAAAAAAAAAAGCTTTTATAATTTTGCAGATGTGCTAACTGCAATGTTAATTTTGAAAATTTGATCCCCATGTAGTCACTAGAAATCCCTTTTCTTATTTTTTTAGTTGGTAGTATTTTCTTACATGTACTTCATATATTCCAGGCATTCAATTATTAAATTTGGGTCTCTCCTTAGTTTCCTGATATGCTCTGAAGCCTGGAAGTTCTCTACAAGATGATTCAGTCTGATCAAACACCATCAGCATGATTTCCCTGCTGAGCAGAGCATAATTTTGCTGTTTAACCACATCAGATGTAGCTAAAAGACAAAGTATAGTTCCTGAAAACTCCATAGTCAGCAAAGAATCATTAAGTCAATGAATCTATTGTCAAACCATTTACAAATTTTTAATTAAAATGGATATTACATAAACAGACCTTTGCATACACACACATACATAATATAAGGTTATCAAACTCACAGTTTGCAAACAACAACAGAAAAAATAAAGCCCTCAATGGCAGGAGATAGAAAGCACAAGAAAAATGACAAGAAAAAGATTTTCTTCTCTTTAAAAAGACAATTACTAGCTGTGCCCATGGAAACAAATTCAAGCAGTTCATAGCATGAGAAACACAGCTAAGTGCTAAGAACAAGTGTCTATTTTGGGTTAGAGAATTATTTCTCTGAGTCTTTTTCTGCGCTATAGAGGAAGCTTTCAGAAATATGAATAATGTTTATTCAGAAGTGCACCCTGCTTTGGCCCTTGCCCTGCTGGTTTTTCAGTGGCTCTGCCTTACTTGACAAGTTTGATGTGGAATTCATATAGTTCACAAGTCCAAGGGTGGAACAAAATCAAGTGATACACTTGGACACTGACAAAAAATTAAACTGACCACTCTAGAGCAAAAAAACCCCAATATCTCTAACTCTTTACAGTTTCCTTTACAACTCCTAGGAACTTGAGAGTACAGTTTTGCAAACGTTTATCAAGTTATCTTTATTGTACAGTGCTAAAGACTCAGATATAATTAAAAATATGTTATCCCCTATAATTCCTGCTAATTTTGTAAAAATTTCCTATATATTTATATTTTATCAATAAGTTGAAACTTTTACAGGTAAGTGATGCGTGGTTTATTGTCTAAAAATAGTTACTTAATGACAGCTCTTTGGGATTTTTCTTCGATTTTTTAATAGGAAAAAATGGAGGATAGGAAGAAATTAAAGGAAAGAAAGGAAATAAGAAAAGAGAAAGAACAGGGAAGGGAAGGCAAGAGAGGAGAGAAGAAGAGACAAGGCCAGGCGAAGTGCAGTGTATTTTCTTAGGGATATTGACCACAACAATGAACTTTTGGGCAAAATAAAAATCAACTGAATAAGAATCCTAAAATTAATTTTACATGTTAACACAATCAGATACCGTCGTAGTTCCTCCCAAATTTGCCCTTAACCAGGAAAACACTAAAAAGCAATTAAATGTCTCTTATTAAGACATTTTGAGAATAGAGTGTTGAGCAAAGCACAAAGCAGTGGCTATATTAGTTAATAAAGAGGAAATATTCAGTTTAGGTGTATTAAAATGAAATATATTAGTTTCCAACACTGTGGTCATGGGGTAAAATAGTAAGAAACAATATATCATAGGAAACATTCAAAATATTTTAAACAATACCTTCAGTAGCTTGTTTTATGCAATTAGTACATAAAAAAATGGAACCACATTTGAATATAAGGTACAAGCTCTGAAGAGTACCTACTTTTCTGTTCATTACATGAAATTCCTCTCAGCAAAGTTTAGTCCAGCTTTCATTCAGACAGCTGGTGGAGAGTGCCGAAGATTTCAGTCAAGCCAGATTCAGTGTCAACCCATCACTGTACAAGAACACACACAATATTCTCAAAGCCTGTGCTCAGCAAAAGTGAGAGATAAGTCAGTAAGAGACATTATTGGTACTATCTGTGTGGGGAAAAATCAACAGAGTGTTTCAAATAATATGGGCAAAACTCAGTTTTGTGTGAAGTGTGCTTATTGACCAAATTCTGAGCGAGTTATTGAAAACTGGATAAGCCTCTTAAAAAAGACAGTCAGGTGCCTTTGTACTAGCTCTTCACAGTATCATCAGTTCTCTCACCTGAGCCCTCTTGGCTCTAAAGAAAAGGGCAGAACACACAAAATAAAAACCTTTTGAGGAAAGGGGAACTATTGATGACATGAAGCGCATCCCCACAGGCCTGGCTGGCAGAGGTTCAAACTGCACAATGCTGGTAACTCAGCTGAGTAGGGAAGATATGGGTTGTTTAGTGCTGCTTAGAACTCCCTGGTCACATTCACCTGTATTATGCTGTGTTCTACTGGTTAGTTATATCTGCCTCCTGAACCAGGCTTGAACCATTTTGTAATGAAATTAATGCTTTATCCACAGATTTTTTCCAGTTAGTTTTATTGAACTAGTTCAATAATAAACTATATACTCCAGCTACTGGGTTAAAATATTACTTTAAAGACCACTAAAATCTAGATGAAGTACCTCATTAATATTGATGGATTTAGAATTAAGCATGTGGTGGTGTCTTCTCCTGATACCGTTATAAACCAGTGTTTATAAATGATCATGGGGCCACAGAATAATTCGGGTTGGAATGGACCTTGAGAAATCTCCAGTCTAAACTCCTGCAGGATCAGCTTTGGGATCAGATCAGGTTGCTCAGGTCTTTTCAAGACCCTTTTTGTTCTTGAAAACCTTCAAGAATAGGTATTGCACAACCTCACTGGGCAACCTGCTCCACTACTTGCCTGTTCTCACAGGGAAAAAAGATATCCTTTCCATCCAGCCTGAACCTCTCTAGTTTCAACTTACACAAATTTGGCAAGCAAGCACTTTGTCACCCCTTCCAGATAATGATAATGAACAAGACAGATGATAAGTTAGACCTTTCAAGACTTCACTTTTTACTGGCTTCCAGAAGAGTACGACTCACTATTCATTAATTATCAAGTTGTTTCTTTACCCATCTAGTTTAAATGCGCATCAAGCCTGTAAGGTCTTAATTTGATACAAGGATATACCAAGAGATAGTGTCAAAAGTTTTGTAAAAATCACAGTAAATTATATCCACCCTCATCCACAAATCCAGCCGTTATGTCCCAGAAAGCAATCATGTTGGTCAGAAATGATTTTTCCTGGGTCAATCCTTGTTGATTGTTGCCACTCTGTGCCTTCTACATGCGGTGAGAAACACTCCCCAAAGAGATTGCCTCGGTGTTTTTCTCAAGAATGGATGTGAAGCTGACCAGGTTGCATTTCACTGGGTCATCATTTTGGACTTTTTGGAAAATCCACAAGATATGCCTTTTTCCAATCCTTAGCTCTTTTCCTGTCATCTCTGGTTTCTCTGACCTATCAAAGGTGATAAGAGTGGCAAGGCCACTGGCCCTTTGGCTGTAGTGCATTCTGGTCACTTCCCTGTTGATGAAGCCTAAGACAAAGGCAGCCTCATATGTGTCTGCAGCTAAAACAATCAGGCATCATTCCTAAATTCCTCAATTTTACTTATTTCTGCTTCTGCCTTTTTGCATTGGAGCTCTGACTTAAGTTTTATGTTTTATTTTACTGCCTATTGAGATGAGCTGCTATTGTAACTGGAGCATGCAGTCTTTAAAAAGCTGCCAGTTTTCCTGAGTATTTTTGCATTTCAGAGCTGCTTCCTGTGGGATCCCACCTACCAGTTTCCTGATGACAATTGCAATTACAATTATGATTGACTAATATCAGAAAACTAAGTTGTGAAATAGATGCTTAGATGTAGAGACAGATGGAACCCTGTTGTAGTATTCCTATTTCTGTGGTTTTAAAAATATCTGGTGTTTTTTCCTGCAATATAAACTTAAATTTTTGGATGCACTTTTATATTTTACAGTATCAATTATATTTCTTAGAGAGTGCTGCTTCTTCTAATAAAATAAATTCCTATTCAGCCCACCTTCAGTTGCTGAATGAATAACATGGAGACACACTTTTTTTCATCTAGTAGCTGATACCTGAACTCTTTCTGTTAAAACACACACAAACATAATACACTGTCTTGGTTTAGATAGACAGGTATTTGCCAGGGAGGGTTGGAGTCTCCCTTGAAATGTAAGCCCCCCCCCCTTTTCCAAATTATTATAAATTTGCAATTAAAAGGCTGTCAGGCAAAGATTTTGGGAATAGGTATAGCAGTTTTTTATTAGGGATATATATTAAAAAATACAGATGTTGTATTACAGAAAAATAAGCAAGCAGACAAACAAACAAGAATCCTAGAAAACTCTGACAGAGTCAGAAGTACAACCTGACACCCTGTTGGTCAGGGTGTTGGAAGCAGTCCAAAGTAAGCCCTCCTGGAGTGGCAGATGTGGCTCCGTTGCAGTAGAGATGGTCCCGTTGAAGAAAAAGGGGTCCAGTAATGGTGAGATGGGTCCAGTCTTCCTCCAGGGATCCGGTGGAAAAACTGGATACCCCAGTTGCACTGTGGCTCCTTTTTTATCTAGGTTAAGATGGTTTGGTTCCTCCTCTCTGTGTAGAACAGCTTAATGGTTCATTAGCAGAAGATGTCCCCATGGAGTAGTGAAACAATGAAAAGAGATAAGTAGCACTCCACCACCTGATAAGCGACACTGACCCATTCAGGCAAAGATAAACAACTCTGCTCCACCCAGATGGAATAGAATAACATGTTCTTTACAAAACTCACGACATACACACACCAACCATACTGATATAGCCTGCCTTGTTTCGGTCATCTAGCTTGGGCTTTGATTTGGCTCCCAGTGAATGTGTATGTTTTGCATGTTTTAAATCTTGAACCTTCAATCACCAACAGCTTTTCGAAGGCTGTCTGCTAGCAAATGGCCTGCATTGAAAGAGAAGTGGTCAGAAAACCTAGGGAGGTGATGCTTCAACATCTACTCTGCTCACCCCTCTCCTTGCAGGGCTGCTTACAGTTCTGGCCTCCCAGAGGAGGCACCAAAGTGATCAGAGGGATGGAGCACCTCTGCTGTGAAAGAGAACTGGGGTTGTTCACCCTGGGAAAGAGGAGGCTTTGGGGAGACCTCATTGCAGGCTTTCAGTACTTTAAGGGGGTTATAAAAAGGAGGGAAAATAACTTTTTACACAGGACCTAACCTAACCGGACCCAGAGATTTTATACAGATATTAACAGGTAAAATATAGCTGTAAAATCCTTGAATATCAGCAAAAGTCCTCCATTTTACAGGTTAAGTGTTGATTTTACTCATATAAAAAACACTGTCACCCTTTATTTGTATACAATTTGAAGACAAAGATCTCAATCCAGGGGAAAAAAATGGTTTTTAGACCAATGGAAAGGGGTGATACAGTTGGTATGTTCAGTCCTTGTTTTGGAGTATAAAATTCTGCCTGTCCTAAGAAGACTTCTTCAAGGCAAACCATCGTTTATTTCACTGGAGTAAAAAAAAACCCCACCACCCTCAATTAAAAAAAAAAAAAAAAAA